>JAGPOW010001711.1:2667584-2682173 GCA_030014935.1 Caiman crocodilus | reverse complement strand
GGCACCCCAGGGAGGCACTCGGAGCCTGGAAGGTGGTCGGGCGCAGGGAGGTGGGCGGCTCAAAACGGGAGCGCCCCCTGCTGGCCCGCCACAGTGGCAGCTTATAGCTGTAGCTCATAGTCAAGCTCTTGCTTGCCCACCCTTTTGTGGCAGCTCACAGCTGTGCAGGTGAGGGACAGTCAGAGAAGGTTTTTAGCTTTCAGGTGCGACTCCTCCAAACTCGAGCTAGAACTAACACCGATCAACATTTGAGCAGCTCAAAGTACAAGTAACAAGTAGGCCTGTACGAAGCTTCAGTTGCTGATTCAATTTGGTGGAGATTCAGCCCTATTCAGCGGCTGAATCTCCAAATCCAAATAAGGACCTATTTAGGAGACTCTAAATAGATCTAATCAGGAGACCCTTTATTCTCTCCAAATCGAATCAAAACCCTTTGAATCGATTTGGAAAGATTCAACAATTCAGACAGACACAGCTTTAAATGTTTTTTTTCTACATACCTCATGGTACCAGGCAGCTCGTGAATGCTGCAATGGTGGGGCAGATGGAGCGTCCCACAGGAGCATAGGGGGATCCCCAGCATACTCAGCAGCAGACTCAGAATTGGGCCAGAACTTCTGGTTCACTTCTGGTCCATTTCTGGATCCACCAGGGAGTGCGCTGCCCCCACCCCCCCCCAAACCTATGCCCCTCTGGCTTGATGAATGGTGCCTCCGAGGTATGGGGGGGCACCCAGATTTTGGCACCCATACCCATTTGCCAAGCTGGGGAGATGCAGAGTGGCCCCCCAGCATGCTCAGTGGTAGATCTGGAAGTAGACAAAGTACTTCCAGTTTACTTCAGGGTTCACTGCCAAGCATGCAGGGGGGCTCCCCTACTCCTGTGGGATGCTTCTTCTGCCTCACCAGAGATATGTAGAGAACATTTAAAGTGGTGTCTTTGGCTGATTCTCTGAATCAGCATTAAATCATCAGATTTGGATTTGGCCAAATGAAATAGGGACAGTGATCCTAATCAATTAACTGAATCACTGTCCCTGATTCAGGCAAACTCTGAATCCAAATCGAATATGACTAGTTTTGCACAACCCTAGCAACACGGGCTTTAGGGGCCTCAGTCCACTGAAATGCCTAATAAGTGGAAGAGAATCTGGCCCTAAACATTTTGCTTCTTTCCTTAGGGGAGCTCCTGAACCACCAGAACCCAGACTCTAGGATTTCTACCTTCTAGGATGAAGAAATCAGACACCATCTATGAAGCAGCTTTGTTTCTTGGAGTCAACTTTGCCCACCAGAAATGCAAAGAATTGAGCTGTAATACAAATCACCTATGCTGCTTGGAATACTTTGCTGATGGCTTCCAGCAAGGGGACCTGTGATGTATGGACAGTCACAGACCTCACTGGAACTAGAAAACCACAGTGACCTTTAATTTAGACTAAATGGAAAAATGAATTAAGCTCATTTATGTAGTACAGTGACTGAAATAACAGGAGCCCAAGGAACTGGGCAACAAGGGAAAATAAAAGAGGTTGGCTTGCGGACTGTTTGCAAACAGGGTGTAAGGCACTGGTTTCCATTTGCGTGGCTACAGGCATGGCATCAGTTGGAAGGGAGTCAATCACTTGGAAGCCAGGAGAAGGACAATGACAGGTTCTTTTGGGCATAGTGCTGACTAAAATAAAAGGAAAGCTTGAAAAATGCAGATAAGGAAACTGCTTCTTATTTGTTCCTACTGTTTTTCTGCAAAGAACATTTTGTACTTTTGTAAATAAACAGCTCTGCAGCAAAACACTATTTGACTCCCATACTCATGCAAAACAACTAGCCAGACCCCAAATGTTGACTAACTGCTCAGCCTTCTGTAATGCCTTGTTCAAAATATCTGCACTATGCATGCCCCACTTTTTACAGGTAGAGAGCACCTTCAAACCCAGTAGATTTCAAAGCACACAACATGTTTCAACTATCAAAGTTTCTACAAGAGGATCAGACACAGGCTGTGAACCAGCACAGAGAATTTGGCCAAGAGAATATTTTGGCTAGCATAATAGAGTAAACATGTTAAATGCGTGCATCCTTCTGTGTCTGTCAGACAGCAACATATCTCCAGGGTTGCTGATTCTTAAATATTGTAGTAATGCATTCTGGGGGCCTGAATACCTATTTTTTTTTACAATAGAAGTTTCTCTTTTCAATCCCAGCCATGTGTCACAGATTTCCTGCTGGCGTAACTAAAGCCTCAATTCAGTGTGCAGTGCATATTGTAATTGCTTGATGCCTTCAGAAATACAAGGCTGGAGCTTTCATTTTGCACACAATAGTAGCCAATAGTTTCAGACTCAAAGCGAGGCATTGATGGGTAAACAAAGATTTCAATCCTGTTTTACCTGAACTCCTCAGCAGGTTCATTACAAACAGCTTAGAACTATTTCACCTTCATCAAGGCTTTGATAACTCACTGAAAGAATCTGTGAAGTTTAGTTAGAGAAGAACACACTTTGAATTGTATTTTCATCTGCATATCTAATTCCTTTTAATCCTTCCAGTCTCAAACACAAGCAGTTAATGAAAGGCCCAATTATCTTGGTTTGCTTCATTCAGGCTGACTTGGAGGCATTTGTGTATTTCCCGATTAGCCATTTTGCTTTAAGTTATTTGTATGGTGGTTAATGCCAGCTGCATTACAGAAATGGAAAAAAAGCCAGCTCCTTGGGCCTGCTGATAACAAGACATTTTGTGTGTTGTGGACTGGAGGTTGTGAATTAGCTTAATGCAAGTGCTACACAGCAATATTTTGTCGTGCAGGAGGAGGGGGAGATGGTGGCGTTATACTTTCTAACAAGGTTCTTGCTCCAGCCTCCGCAAAGTGCCACATTTCATGAAATCCTAGTTCCAGCGTATAATACCCTGAACCCTCGCATTGAATGAAAGCTGATACATCCCATTACCTGCTACACGAACCAGCACAGATAACTAGAGACAAAATCATAGCTGCAAACATATTACTCTACTACAAAATTGCTTTAATATTGCACCCCGGGATAATACTCTCTTGGTAATTCATCGAATTACTTCACTGTGTTTCAGTCATTTGTTAGCCAAAGGTGGTTTCTGCATAACTGTAGCACGCATATTAAAACAAATAATATCTTACATGAAAAAAATAGTATCTATGGAAGATAAAATATCCACTTCTTGACTGCGCACAATGCAAACATCTCTTTATGGCTTGACCCTTTTAAAGTTTGGCCCAGCTTAAAAAATGGTTTCAGGTTTGAAAGGCAAGAACAAGAAAAATGGAGCTTGTTTCCCGTTCTGCGTGATCTAATGTCAAATCTGATAACATTAGTGCCAAGTTTTACTACATTTAGCACTACATGTCGTGGGGAAAGTAAAGCAGGCTGTATGTGCAAATCTGTGTTCAGATTGCAGGGTACATTTTGCCACATCTTTTCTTGTCCATGGGAATCTGAGGACAATAATTCTGTCACAGGTCTGAGCGCCTGCAACATCAAGTGCATTGAGCTTGGCATAAAATGCTGCCCAATACTGTACTATAGCATCAGTAAATCTATTGAAGAAATAATCAGCACTATACAGGCCAGTAGTTTGTCATGCACTTAAAGGCAGAGCTAACGTCACCTGGAATTAAAAAGAAATTCAGCTGATTAGACGGCCTGCTGCTCATTGATTGATCAGAAACAAAACCCTGTCAATCCAGTGCCACAGAGGAAAAAAAGCACAGGTGAAAATCTCAGGTGCTATTGTATAATTTAGAGCCGCTCTCAGTTGTAGAATAGTGGGGGGTGGGAAAGATGAGTTGTGGATGTAAGGGGAAAAAAAGTATAAATAGAAAGAGGAAGAAGTTCCTTCCCCAAAGTCCCCAGCTTTCATGGTTAGTAAATTGTGTTAATCTGTAGTACACACATTTTTACCTGAGGCAGCAGGGGGAATTTCTTGCTTTCTTAAATGTCAACAAGCAATTCATTGGCCTTTGCACAGCAGTTGCATACAATTATATACTCCTTCATCTCAGTACTCATCTGCATGGACTCAACGAGAGAAGCTAACGTGAGCTCGATTGTGTGATTTGTCATGGCAATGCCAGAAAGAGGACAGTATTAGTACTTATATATTTCCTTGTGAACCATAGGTGCAACAGGAGAAACCCACAAAGTTCCAGAGAAATAATGGAGCAACTAGGAGGAGTGACGTGAGAGTGGCGCCATCGTGGTGTACGCTTTACGCAATCCAAGATTTGTACTGCTGTGCTTCTACGCTGTACGATTGTTAGGAAGCAAGGGATTGAGCCAAAACTCAGCACAGTCAATCACCGAAAACGTCTTTACTAAACTTGGCATTAAGCCCTCAACGAGGCAGGGGTTTGCTCTTGGAACAGTGAAAGTAAAAAAGAAGAAACAGCTGCTTCCCTGGCATCAAACCACCCAGGCTGATAAACACCCTGTGGAACTAAATAATAAGTATTAACATGTAATTATAGGCTGTGCTGTGATGTGCACTCCCAAACAGTGAATAATAAGGTGGGAGGAAATGAGAAAAACAAAACAAAAAGAAAAAAAGACAGAGACAAATACCATGTTTTGGCAAAGCATGGAAAATTAGTGCAGACAATTCTGCAATGCTGAGATATGTTACACTAAATACAGTCATGGGAAAAAAAAATGTAACTAGTTAAAGTTAAAAGTTAGCATCCTTTAAAATTCACTTAAGTTAAAAGTGAAATATTTCCACTTGAAACTAGTTAAAAAGTAAGTGAAAAAAAGAGAAACTAGTTAAAAGTAACTAGTTAAAAGTTGATAATTCGTGAGAAATGTGTGAAACATGGTGAAGTGCCTCTTAGCATCATTTTTCATTTTCATTTTTATTAAATGCAATGAGTGGTTTTCTTTTCCATAAGCCACAGCAGCACACCAATTTACTCAGAACTAACCCCACTTTACCTGAAAACAGTGTTATACTTGTCATACAGTTTTTGGAATAACAATTTACCAATACCCATGTCATGTTAGATCCTTCTCATCCTCTCCATGTGAAGTATTTTTTAATCAATGCATCATATAGGTATACCAGAATAACAGAAAGGAGCTGTTCATAGCCAGGTGACACTAAGAATTCATACTGTAGTACTGCTTGTGAATATGTTCCCTATTGTAGAGGGTGATGGAAAAAAAACTCTGTTGTTACAATTTTTATTGCTCAAAAGGAAACAAAAGGGTATTTCATACATCTGAATGAGAAATAATGAAAGTGCCTGAAAATCAAAATTAGACTGAAATGAGAAAATCCAGTTTAAATGAGAAAAAGAATGTTCCGTTGCATGGCAGCAGCTGTTTAAGCATGCTTCTTGAACTTCAGCAAAATTTCATCTAACAACTTTCCTCTTCTGTCTTGCAAAACTAAGCCCCCACTACCGAACAATCGCTCTACATGGGCAAATGAGGGAATGTTTGTGTTGTAACAGATTAATAGTTTTTTTCATAGTAGGTGACATCTCGGATAAGTTTCTCACAGATGAGAAGTAATGCTCAACTTCCTCGGCCCTGGGCTGCTGGTTCTGATCTTCATTCAAATTACAAAAGTCATCATCTGCTTCACTCTTGCTACTTGCTCCCACTCTTACTGGGATCAGTGTCTCTGCTTGCTTGTGCTTGTTCCCTCTCCTTCGGCCAACTGGCTGCCCTGTTGGCTTTGCAGATGCACAGAAAATGCCAGCATGAACTAAGGAACTCCGATGCTTAAGAGACCATCTCTCACAGGAAGGCGCACTACTCTACATCTTTCAAACAAGTAGTCCTAGGGTTTCAATAAAGAAATATCGTTCATGTAAGTCCTAGAGAGTGGCTGCGTTAGGAAAAACTCTGGAAAAGCCGGATTTCAATGATTTTTTAACTTTTAACTTAAAAAAAAGTTAAAGTTGACCTTTTTTTCTTAACTAGTTAAAGCTTAAAGTTAGCCATTTCTTTAATTTTTTGACTAGTTAATTAACTAGTTAATTCCCATGACTGACTAAATATTACTGGTCAAACCGTAAGCAGAAACAGGAAAGCTGTGAAGGAGGTATCTTTCATTAAGCACCTCTAGGTTTGGGTTTACCTTGGAACTCCAGGCAAGAATTTCAAACCCTTTATTAGGCCCTGCACAAATGAAAATGACACTCTTTGTCCTAAAGAGGTTGTCGTCTAGGGGTTGGATCCTTTGATCCAGTAAGGCAACTATGAGCTGTTCCTATTTGAGCGCACGAGCTACAAAATAGAGATTTTCTAGATCTCTAGAAGGCAGCCACAGCTATACTCAGCATACACTAACTCCCATCTCCCGAGCACGTTAATGTCAAAGGCATATTGTGTTTCTAGTGCATTTGGCTTTTTACTTCAGGTTGGTTTGTTTGTTTCTGGGTAACCCTCGTAGTGCAGAAGGATGGGCGCCAAAATAAAAACTTTACTGCTCATCTCAAGGTTTTAGAACTTCTTCCAAGAACAGGACCTGCAAGTACCTTATCAAACGGACTGGGAAGTTCGTCTAGGAGCCTGCAGCTCTTAGGACCACCATTCTTTCTGACAACTTTACAAGCAAGCAAGAAAGCAATGGGATGCTTCAGAGCCGAGCAAGTCACTTGGAATCTCAGGGCTAGTGTTACTTGTGTAGTGTCATTGCTTAAGTGCCGTTCTGCTAACTTACAGCAGCTGAAGAGCCGACATGCTGTGTATGGTCATTCCAGTGGGGACTGAGCTCTGGTAAACAATCTGGGTAGTTAATTTACAACCTTGGTTACTAGAAGAGGAGAGGAGAATTGGAACATACAGGGGGTTGTAGGGTTTTTTTTAAGCCAATCATGATTAATGGAAGACAAAAGGATTTATGAGCAACACCGCTTCAGTCCAGGCATTTGGGGAAAAACAAACATTCATTTTGATGTTTCTGCAGACTTTAAGCTGCAAAATATTGTTTGACCAGCAGTTCACTGTGACTCATTCTTCTCCTACTGAAATGAAAGGCAGAACTCTCCTTGATCTGATAGAGCTGGACAGACTCAAAAAGGGCATGCATGAGTCTCCTACCAATGCTAGGAGATAGTATATTCATTATTAAATTACATGGTGTGGTATTAGGGTCTGAGTACTCATTACCTCTCTTGTTATTGGAAACCAGAGACAATACATGAGCATTCATTCTCTGCACCATGTATTTTGCTAATGTTGTCTTTTTCATTACCTTTCCATGAGAGAAAAAGAATGCCCTCTGTATACACAAGTGCTGGTTAACCATAGCCTAGAGCCTTTCACCCATTAACTATGGTTAACCAGCAATCATTAAAAGTGGATTTCCAATAATAGGGCAAGCCACGAAAGCGAAGACTGTGATAATGCTACCTAGTTCCTATTCAAATCAGTGGATATCAATGTACGACGTAATAAATCTGTTTGGCAAATTAAATGTAGACTACATGCTTTTTTGTCATGAGTACTTAAGATTTTGTGGTGGACTTTTACAATGCAAATGTGAAACACCACTCCACGTTTATCAAACTAAAAGCTTCTCATGGTACATTAACAGGATTAGGCTCTCTCACAAGGCAGTAAACATAAGAACAGTTGAAGAGGAAATTTTAATCAGCCTTTCCACTAACAAGATTTAATTTTGCCTCGGGGTTGGACTGATGTTAGTCAGGGATTCAACTGCATTTCCAGTGAAAACTAAAATGCACACTCATGCATTATAAAGAGAGAAAAGACGACAGATATGATCCAGAACCAATTCACAGTTTGGGCCCAGATACACATACACATATCCAAAGCACATAACCCATACACTTTAGGAAGGTGAGCAACCGTTTTGAAACCCAGGAGACTATTCTGACCCTTACAGTATTAATTCTTCTTGAATGTTGCACTGAATTGGTGCTTAGTTTTGTCTTGTCTAGAATTTCTACAGCTAAATTTGCAAGTTTGTGAAATCCTAGTAACAACTACAAGCCACTAATTAAGCTATACAAACATCCTCTCCCCTGCCTTACTAAGAATTCATACTGTAGTCCTGCTTGTGAATATGTTTCCGATCGTAGAGGGTGGTGCATAATACAGTCATAATAGGTACGTGAAAAATCTTTGTAACTGCACATACAGTTGTTAACGAAATGCATATACACAATGCTTTACACCCATGAGGCTAGTAGTTTGAACACCAGCTATCAGAACCAATTATACTAATGTAGTGTGGTATTGAGCCTTGCAATGGCGCCTACATTCTAAAAAAAGCAGGTAAAATAAGTGCTTCTTTAAAAGTTCGGGTATTTTGTTTTTTAACATTCAGAGGAATAGATTTTTTACTTGTTTATAATTAAAAAGGGAAAACGTTCCTTGCATTGTTGTGGCTGGGGTTTGAAATAAAACACAAGGAGAAAAAAACTAGGAGCAGGATTAAATATATGGTCCCACAGAGGCTCAAATAGGTGACAAAGGTTTTGTCGACATAAATTTGGAGGTACAGTGTTAAAGAGGACTGGCGGGAGCAATTTATGCAGTGCCTCAGGAGGACAGCACACTATACCCTCATATATTCAACAGAACCCTAAATCATTACAGATATGCTAGAAAAATACAAGAGGAACACAGAAATTACCACGGGGAATCAGAGCCAATAGTGGATCCTAGGGCTGGAGAGAGGGACTGAACCCACCTTTCATTCCTGGTCCATTCAAAGTTTAAAATCAACTGCCTGGCAATGGCAGCAGCGAGGGAGTCAACTCATTTTATGGGTCATTATAAATCTACCTCATTCCTTCTACATTCCTTATTCTATAGGTGTTAACGGCCTCTTTACTTTTTAATGGCTTTGTTATTCTGCTAATCAAACTATCCTTAATTGTTTTCCAGCTATTTAAGTTGGTCTAATAAAAGATATCAGGTTCACCCAAAGAACCTTGTCTGCCTATATCCTTTCTTCTGTAATTCTGCTTTCTGCTTCCTTCTCCTTGTAATGTAGCCCTTGTTTCACAGCCCTGCAGACCACTTTTAACTCAGGTGAGCATTAACAGAGGTGTGGAAGTAACTTTCAGTGAAGGATTGCATGCACTATATAACGACTCGCAAGAAGGCTAGATTTATCAATCTGAAAAAGACATGTACATTTAATTCTAAAGACTACAGGGCTAAAGAAACAACATATTTTGATTATTTTTTGCCTAGTTTGTTTGTTTTTTATATATATATACAATGAATGATATAGCAAATTAATAAACATGCCAGTGAAAACATAGCATATTTACTTCAATTCAAGACAAGGCTTGAACTCGGAGTGGGGGCAGGGCAGGGGGCTCATCTTGGATTCAAGTACCAGCTTAGGCCAAAATGAAGCTCTGCTTTGGCTTTGACTCCAGACTCAGGACTGAACTGCTGCCTGCCGGGGCTGAAATGGCTCATTTGGCAGGGGAGGGGGTATGTGGAAAGGGGTATGGAGGGGGGAGGCATAGGCATAGGCATGGAATGGCTGGCAGTGGTGAGACAAGCATGGGGGAAGGCAGGTCCAGGCATGGGGGGGAGGAACAAGTGTCAGGGGAGCATGTGGTAGGTGTCTGGTCCTTTTCCCAACCCTAAATCTGCATGCCTCTTTTCAAAATCCTAGATTCACCCATGATCAAAGTAATTCAAATCAACCAGTATCCAACATGAGAGTAGCCATTACACAATAGTTCAGAGTAAACTATAAACTTTTGTTTACTAGAACTGCTAACTTGGGGGGAAAATTCTCAAGTCTTGTTATATATGGTCAGTCTCCATACCTTTACTCTGAAAGTAACTTTATTAACTTTAATGAGAGTACCACTTAAAGTACACACTTTACACTCTCACCTTAAGAAGTTAACTTGTGGATGTAGCATGGACATGTGCATGCTGTATACATGCGAAAACATGAGTGTTCAATTTTTATTCTCATTCAAATTAGTGGAACTCCAATAGTTCAGGTGAACAAAAGTCCTGAGTAAACCTAGAGAGACTGCCTACTTAGTCTCAGTGGCAGGTCTACATGAGACACTATCGCCACAGTGACAAGCTACAGTGACATAGCTCATCACAGTGAGTGTCAATGGGCACAAACTGTGACACCAACGTTACTGTACAGTAGCAACGAGCTACTTTGCAGTAGGATTGGAAACAACCTGTGCACCGCTGGGACTGTGCATTAACATCTGTTACTGTGTAGTCATTTAGTACTTACAAATGCAAGTACTAAATGACTACACAGTAACAAGTGTGTAGTCAGGCACATGTGTAGACGTGCCCATTCTCTCTCTCTCCTTCATTTTAGGCCTCAGTCCCCTCCTTTGATCTTGGTGTGCACCACTCATCTAAACTTGAAAGCAGCATATCTTAAAGCACCCCCGTAAGCTATATGGAGCTTGGTCTGATACCTATGATTTATGTCTCTGCCTTCTGATTCCAGAATATTTTAAGACTAAGTGCATGTACCTTTTACATACATCATATGAATGCAGGGGACACTAACATCCATGTGGAGAAATCTTATCTGTTTAATAAAACAGACTCGGAGTGAGAGCAGCACAAAAAAAGTGCACCTTGCAATCTGACAATTAACTGAGGCAGGCAGGACTATTATTTTACATTTCCTCTCACTTGCATTCCCTGGTGACTTCTCAGCATTAAATACCAGACATCAATCTTGATTCCTTCCTTTCATATAGACCACTGAATGATATAATGAACAGAAAATTGCAAATATGAGAGTGAGTCATCCATTACTGACTTTGCATTAATAAAGCTATCCTCAAATAACTAAGGATCTATGAAGGAGATGGAGGGAGAGACCTGCAATACATATAGTCTCACTAAATGTTTCAAGAGACTCTAGATTACGGCAAATTGCTGAATGAATTATCTAATACAACTTCAGAAACATGATAAACCCGACGTGGATGGAATATGTTCCAACAGTCATTACAAAAGTTTTTGGTCTATATTTGGAGCTCAGTTCATTTGTATCATTTACATTTATTGATGAAGTTTATCGAAGGCCAATAGTGGCTGATCAAGGGATGTTTGCATAAACAATTAACATATCATTAATAACAGAATGATAGTTTCAATACTATTTAGTACTAAAAAAAACAACCAACACTCAGCATGAGTCTCTCTCCCTGGAAAGTCAGTGGGGGGAGGGGGGGACATATTTTACCATGAATATCGATAAAAATTGAATTAAGTCAACACTCAGTAATTTTGCAAGTCCCAGATGTTTTCTAGTGTGTTGTTGGGTTGGTTTTTTTTGTTGGTTTTTTTTTTGGGGGGGGGTAGTATTGATACAGAAATTTCAATACCTCTTGGTGAAATTTCTGTATCAATACTAACCCCTCCCTCCTTCCCTTCCCCCACTCTCCCCCGGTCCCAAACAAAAAAACCCCAGAAGTTTAAGAAAAGGCATCAGGGACAACAGTGCTGTGTGAACAGGAGAAGTAAACTTTGCCTGGCTTCAGGGTATCCATTGAAATCCATTAGCCCCCTGTTACCTAGAGCTACATGGGTATCTCCTAGTCTCCTAAGGAATATATTATGCCCACATGACCCACCTTTGCTCCTGTAACTTCAGGATTTTAGGAGAGTGTCTGTCTACTGCAACAACATTATGAATTGTGCCATTTCCAGTTCTAACAGGAAGGAGTATGTTTGTAAAAAGGAAGTGGACTGTGACTCCTCCTCTTCCTAACCCACTCCAGCTAGTCATTACATCTGGAAATTAGCTGGACTCTTCAAACCATAGAGCATTTGAATGAATGTTTTAAACAAGTAAACAGATTAGAGTACTGTAATACTGCCATAGTCAAAACCTTGCATGAGAGGCAAGGGTATTTTTGTGATCTTTTTTATTGGATGAACTGCACAGTTGGGAGATAGGCATGACAAACTTGCAGGCACATGCTCCTTTTTGGAGACCTGATGAAGGGCTCTGTGTGCCTGAAAGCTTGTCAAACATGCAGCAGTGGATTAAAATTTACTGGGGCCCTGGGCAGACAGAAAATTGAATACCCTCCAGGCACGATTGTAAACGTGAATGTATCAAAAAGTATCAATAAATAGAACTGTTAAACATTTACACAGTGCATTAATAAATAAAGCACAACACACAATGTCAAAATTAGCTACTCAATTTTGTCACACACAGAACTGAGTAAAATGACTGCCTTAGGAAATTGACTTAGATTCATGGGGTTGCCAAAAAATGTATGACATGAAAGGAAAGATGTTTTAGTTTAGTGGTCATGTAGTCTCCTGGTTGACCATTTTTTTAAAATATACATTTGACATTGTAGCTACACTATGGTGAATTACTACAAGAAAAATACAGGCCATACCTACAGCCTTGAGTACGAGTTTAAGAATACCGTTAGTGATTCTTGCAATTAAAATAAAGCAGGAGGCTTTATGTGAATAGGCTTTTTGTGAGATGTACACAATACATCTCGATGTTTTTTTTAATTTTTCCTAAAACATTAAACATGTGCTAAACTTCATAAACTGTAAAGCTCTCCTCTTTTATATATCCTTTACATCTGGGTGTTTAGTGCTACTTTCACATACTTATGTAACTAAAATGTATAGATATATTGATATATACATACATATACACACACATAATGCCTCTCCCTCTCTACATATAGCTGTCTCTCTCTCTATGTAGAGGTCTATATAGAAGTATATACACACAATTGCAATCTCTTTAGACAGACAGATAGACAGGTCTGTATCTAATCACCCCCTAGAAGAGCTCTGTCAGCAGCCTTATTTGGGGTTGAATACTACAGGAATTATCCCAGAGGCAGCGGGATCTCCCTTCTCTGCACCCCAAAGTCACCCTTGGCAGCAGGACTAAAGCACCGTGCACTGCCCTGCAGGGGGATCT
Source organism: Caiman crocodilus (assembly GCA_030014935.1). NCBI lineage: Eukaryota > Metazoa > Chordata > Crocodylia > Alligatoridae > Caiman > Caiman crocodilus. Next base: position 2,669,238 of record JAGPOW010001711.1, on the reverse strand, counting down.
GGTGTAGCTGGGGTCACATCCCACCAACACACACTGTGCATGGCACAGCAGCCCGTCCTGAATCGTCTGCTGCCCTGCGACCTGACTCTTGGAAAGAGGGAAGGGCAGGATCAGGCTCCTTTCAGGCATAAGGATGGGAGACAGACCAGCTGAACAGTGAGTGGCAGGCATGGTGGGGATCTTTGTTGCTGTCTCACTCCAGCCATCCCTACAGAGCTGTAAGATGAGTTCCCAGCTACCAGCTCCCACTAGTTCTCAAGCATGTAGCATGCAAAGGAGCTTCAGTGCTTTGCAGAACTTTCCTCTGCGGGTTGAGGAGTGCAGTGGGTCCCTGCCCTAGCCCCTGTCCCTAGGGGGCCCCTGAATGGCAAGGACCCCTGGGCCCGGGACCCACAAACCTGTGCATTAGTCCACCACTACAATCGTGCCTCAACTATGCAGTTGGTCTACAAAAACCATCTGACTTCCAAGTGAAAATGACGACTCATAAGAAGCAATTCTGGTTTTGTTATTAAACTAGCAAATTACCCGTCAAAAATGATGGGGAAAGGGGGAATGGCAGGGATGGAACCCCATATCTGGCCTGTGCTCCCCCATCTCTTCAAGTCTGATCCCACTTCCCCCCTGCTTCAAGGTTGACCCTGATCCTACCCCCTCCTTCCCTCACTTCAGGTCCTCCCCCATCCCACCCTTCCTCCCCACTCCCCACCTTTGGTCCAACCCTGCCCCCACTCCCCCCCTCGCTTTGAGTCTGACTCCACCCCCCCCTTCTCCCCAGTTTGGGTGTAACCCCACTCCACCCCCCATTTTGGGTCTAACCTCGCTTCCCCCTCCTCCCCATGCTTCAGGTCCAACCCTCACTTTGGGTCTGACCCTGTTGCCACCCCACTACCCCCCTGCTTCGAGTCCAACCTCACTCCCCACTTTCAGGTATGATACCACCCCCCCAGTTTGGGTCTAACCATGCTCCCCTCCCTCTGCCTGGTTCAGGTCCAACTCCACTCTTCCCTCCCCCCCATTTTAGGTCTGACACTCCCCTCCTCCCCACAGTTTGGGTCCATCCCCACTCCCCCTCTCCCCCTCCTGCTTTGGGTCTGACTGCTCCTCCCTCCCCCTCACTTCATGTCCAATCTTGTGCCCCCCCCAGGTTTGGCTCTGACCCTGCTCTACACCCTCCCACCCTTCAGATCTGACCAAGTTTCTCCCATATCCCCCTGCTTCAGGTCCAAACCTACTCTCCTCCACCTGCCTTCCTCTGCTTCGGGTCCAACCCCACTCCCTCCATCCCCCACTTCAGGTCTGACCCTGCTCCTCCCCTCCCCCTGCTTCAGGTCCAACCCTGATCCCAGTCCTTTCCCCACATTTGGGTCTGACCCCACTCCCACCCCCTTCCCCCATGGTTTGGGTCTGACCCTGCCTCCTCTCCCCCTGATTTTAATCCAACCCCACTCCCCCACCCCTGTTCAGGTCTGACCCCACCCCCTCTCCCCTGACTGGAGTCTAACCCTGCCCCCTCCCCCTTGGCTGAGGTCTGACCCCACCCCATATTCCTCCCCCAGTTTGGGTCCAATCCCACTATGATGGAGGGACTCCTCCTTTTCCTTACCTGGCCCCACTACTTTTAAAGTGTTGTTTATCCATTGTTTTTTTTTTT
>JAGPOW010001711.1:2636484-2649730 GCA_030014935.1 Caiman crocodilus | reverse complement strand
CTACTTCTATGTTATGCATGTTCTGCATTTCTTTCCCCTTGTACTTTATTACCAAGGACATTTGAATGCAAACAGCTTTTAAATAGCTTATCTGCTCTTCATCTGTATGCTTCTATGCTTAAATCCTAACCTTTCCTTTATGTCTGTACAGTAAAAAAAGACTGAGATGTCAAAAGCTAAGGAATGCTGCCTCATTTGGGGAACTGGCAGCAGAAGATCAATTCTGAACACAAGATTACACAGATTTAAGTAGCAATAAAAAAATTAAGAGAATATATTTTTCCAACGTTGGAAAAATCTTGCTGTATTGATATTCAAGATCTATCCAAGGTGCATATTCAGCAAAACATTTAAGCTTTCACTACTTGCTTATGTCCCATTCAAATCAATGAGACTTAAATTTTATGCATCTAAAATAAGCATATACTACTGAGTCAGGGACTAAGAGTTAATTGAAGGAAATTGAGAAGTCCTCCATACTCATCTTACAGATCCTACAGATTCTTAGTCACGTGAGTAGCTTTAAATGGGATTAATCATGGGCATATTTAAGTACATATGTGTTTCTGCAGTATTAGGATCAAGGATCCCAGATCAGAAACACATAAGCACTAGGGATGTCTGAAGCGGACCATATTCAATTTGGATTTGGATTTAGCCCAATTCAGGGGATAGCGATTCGATTTGCTGATTTGGCTCACTGTCCCAATTCAGTTTGGCTGAATCTGAATCTAAAGATTTGATTCTGATTTGGAGAATCAGTGCTTGAGTCATAGACACAGCTTTATATGTTTTTTTCTACATCCCTTGAGGTACCAGGCATGGATTATGAAGGCTGAGATTGTGGGGCAGATGGAGCATCCAACAGAAGTACAGGGGGGGCCTGCATGCTTGGCAGCAGACCCGGAAGTGGACTGGAAGTGCTCTCATGGGATGCTCCATCCATCCATCCACCCTACCATCTCAGTGTTCATAAATTGTCTGGTACCTTGAGGTGTGTAGAAAAAACAAAGCTGTATCTATGGTTGAATCATCGAATCTCTCCCAATTGAATTGAAGGTTTCTAATGCAATTCAGAGAGAAAAATGGGTCTCCTGATTCAATTGGGATTCAGAGATTCAGCCACCGAATTGGACTGAATCTCTGCCACGCCAAATCAGTGACCAAAGCTTTGCACAGCCCTAATAAGTACATCTTTACATTCATCCCTGTTCAAAGAAATAATGAATAGTGTGACAAGGGGCCATCCCAGGGCTGGATCTCAAGTTGGCCCACCCAACTGTTTAGGGCAGACTGCCTCGTCTCACAGGCCACAACTTGATGTACAATTTAATGTAATAAGAGGGAGGCTGCCCATAATTGCCCCAATGCCAGGGAGCACTATCCATGGCCCCATACCTCCCCTATACTATGGCCCATGCTTCACAGATAGCATCCAGATTTGTAATAGCTCAGGCTAGAGCCCAGGCCAAATTCTGCCTCTCTTGGGCCTCTAACATTCTTGCCTTCTTAGGCCTTGTACATACTGCCACCTCTCACAGGGACCCTTCCACTCTGCCCCCTACACAGGGCCTCTTTCATACTGCCCCTCACCGAGTCCCACATATCCTGCTCTGCTCTGCACAGCCCTTTGGGTCCCCCTTGGGCTCTTGAGGCTTCTTCTCTCATGCACTCTAGCCAGTAGACATGCCACCCTTCTGTGCATGGCCACAGGCCTTCCGCGCCATACTGGGCTGCATTCAGCCATCGGTCCCTCTTTGGACCACTCTGAGCACCCACCCTGGGGCTTCTCTCTCTGCCCCTTCACCAGAGCCATCAGGGTCATTTCTCATTTGGCTTGCCCTTTGCCCTGCTCTCTGTAGGCTACAAGCCCTCAGTCTGTGGGGCTCAGGTACCCAGAGACATGCCTGGTCTCCCCCTGTCTTTCATCTAAATGACCCACCAGATGGTCGGGGCTGGAGTTAAGGTGCCCCTACATACCTTTCACCGGGGAGGTAACTGGCCTGGAATTTCTTGGGGGCTGTCGCACCACAGACAGCCCCACAAAGCCACCCTTCCCTGGCTGGGTGCAGTTTTCAGTCTTACCCAGAACCAAGAGCTTCGTGCCATCCCCATAGCTCCTCCTCTAACCTCCAAGGTGTTCCTGAACAGCTGTTCAGCAGTTGTGTCATCTGTCTGGCTGCCAGTAGCAGACTGCTTGCTCAGCCCGGAGGACCTGACCTAAAATGGGGTCTGCTGAGCTCTCTTCTCCAATCACAGAACCCTCACAGGGTCATGTGACCACCTCATCAGGGCTGGTCTGCACCTTCTGGCTGCCGTTAAAGTGGCAGACACCAAAGGTGCTCTACCACAAATAGCATGTACTAATTTTCTGCTTCTGCTCCATTGACTTCAAACATGACCTTACATCCAAATGCATATTTACATATTTTCCTGAACTGGGCCCACAATGAGTAGCTCCTGTAGATTATTGTAACAGGGGGTTTTCTCAGGACTGGTCTGCCATTGGCCCACCCACCTGTTTCTGGGCCAAACACTTGCCTCTTCATCTGCCAAGCCTTGTTGTTTCTTAATTGGTTCTAATAAGGTGGGAGACTGCCCATTCTTGCCCCAATGCCAGGGGGCACTATCTGTGGCTCTGTTCCTCCCCTACACTGCAGCCTTGCATCTGGCATCCAGGTAACAATGTTCCCAGCCTACAGCCAGACCAAGCTTAGCCCTCATTGTCAGGCCTCAGACACGCATGCATTCATACCATCCTCCTCTCACTAGGGCCTCTCACAGGGCATTTTTCATGCATCAACAACTTGGATCAGTCCCCTTCAACCATAGGCTTTATCTAGCACACACTCTGGGTGGCAGACATACTGTCTTTTGGGCCTCTCCTGCGGCTGTCACCAAGGTAGTGGCCAGCCAAGTACATGAGCAGAGCCAAGCTTACCCTGGCCCCTCCCACAGCAACTCTATACAAACTCACATACATATACACTGGGCTCCCAGCCCTCTGGTTTCCACTAGGGCTCCACATCTCCACGCTCTCACTGGGGCTATGGGGCCTTCCCTCCCTAGTAGGGGCTTAGGTGGCCATAGCCGTGCCTAGCCACAACTGCTACCCAGAGTCATGTGGGGGGTAGGGGTTATATATATAAGCTGCCTTCCATCAGGGTGGTAACTAGCCTGGTATTTTCCTAGAGGCTCCTGCACCACTGAGAGCCCCACCAGGCCACCTACTCCCGGCAGGGTGCAGTTTTAGGTCATGCCCGGGACCAGGAGCCTCTAAACCATCCCCATAAGCTCCTGCCCTTATCTCCAGGATGTTTTATACAGCCTTTCAGCCAGGCAGTGTTTCTGCCTGGCCTGCCAGCAGCAAACTGCTGCGTTTAAATAGGTGGCCAGAGTTCTAAAATGGCCACTGTAATCAAGCACCTGCTGCCTGTTTGGTTCAGCCCTTAAGGTGGCAGGTACCAACAGTGCCCTGCCACAATGATGAATACTTTACTCATGGCTATGTATTCATTTTCAGAGAAAAATAATGGAAAAAGAAATCATAATCTTTGGTCCTTTCATATTAGGCAAGGCATTGCATGAAACCATTGGTTAAGTGTTGCCTTAAGTCTTTCAGGTAAGTGACTCCTAAAAGTTCAAACTGTTGTATTTTAATGATATTATGTAATTATACATTAAGATTCATACCTGCTGTTTTAGTTTTTAAGTGTGCAAGGGGTGCCTATTTCTTCATGTATGTTATAATTATTTGATACTCAGACCTATCAAAATATTAGTATTTTCTGGAACATAAAGCACCAGCTTCTTTTTTAATATTTAGTACTACCTGTACACCCCAGAATTTGTTCTTGAAACCACCTTTCTTTAATCAGGCTTACTAGTTTCATTAGCATATGCCATACGTTGTTTTAATTTCCATGTATTACAGTCGAATCCTCACAGATGTTTCATCAACATTTTGTGCAAAAGATGATGCCTTTACTTTCTGATCCAAAACTGCAGTCTCTGTTAAGATTTCTATTCTAGTGATTCAGTGTAAAAACCGAATCCTTTAAATTACAACTATCAGTGTAATAACAAGATGTAATTCATCAGTGAAACTAAGGTGACGTGTAGCAACAGTTTTATTAGAACTGGGCTGTAATCTGAACCCTTACTTCAAGCATGGTTGAAGTTGGTAAAAATAGAAATAAAACTGAACTTTGATGTTAAGGCCTCACCAATTTGTTTTATTCTCGCTTTTTTATGTTTATTTTTCAAAGTCTAATTCAACAATCTGCGTGACGTCTGTTCAGAAGATGAGGGCATTTTAAAGCCACATTTTGTTTTACTTAGTTAAATGTCAGCCTGTATAATCACTGGTTTGTTTAGAAACTGCCATCATAGTGACAGCAACATTGAAAATGCACATCCCAATGTAGATTTCATAACAACGAGAAACTAATTCTGTTCCATGAAAGCCTATTAGAGGATCTGCCAATTGAACTGTGTTGCTCCTAATAGCTTTTTAGAAGACAAACGATCAGCCTGAAATGGGAATTCTAATTTTGATTTAGATTAAACACTACATTTCAAAAAGAAAACTTCATCTAAATATAATTGAATAAAATTGCACTGAGCTATCGCCAAACTCCACCAGTTGGAGGCAGGTTATTATGACTTCACTCCTTGGATAACAGTCATTGATATTGAAATATTGTAATTGGTGGGTATTGACAGTTTTGGCAATTAACCAAATAAATAGTGCAGTGCAATGCTCAGTGCTTGTTGATCCATTCTACTGATGTCTTTGGCTAGTCATGGTTTCTTTCTAGACTTTGATTTCACTACAACAGGAGAGTGAGAATTTGTGGATGTATCTACATCTTATGTAGCCCATCAAAATAAGAAGGTGAAGCCTGGCAGGAAAGCAAAAAGCTCAACAGGAAAAAAATACTCACAGCTTAGTACTGCAGGTACCCTCTGGTATACCGGGTCTCATTGCTGAAAGCCATTAAAATATTGTCACAGTCCTCTGAGTTTCTCTTCTTCCTACCAAAGGCACATAATGGGTATGTTATATGATAAGTGCACCCACAATAGCACCAAGCTTACTTGAATTTTATTTAGTCTCCTTCAGTCCTTAGATACACTTGAAGAGCGTGAATACTGTAGAAAACTTACTGTTCACAGGTGAACAGCAAAAGCTAGAGACAGACATTCAAAAAGCCTCACCCTGAATTCATTCAATCTTTGCAGGTTAGTCTACCCTGCCTTGGCTGAACTAGTTTGTAACCACAGAGACAACCCCTTTGGACTGAAAAATGCAATGTAAATCCCTGTAAAAGAGATATAATTGGGTTATATCCATTCCCATTTTGTGCAACCAGCAGAACAGCCTAGTGTAGAGAGAGACGATCTTGTACCGTTTAAGGGGTGGGGCAGAAATTGTAATTCACTTGTGGTCTAGGAAGCTATAGGATGGTTTGTTCCTCTGCATTGTTCTAGCTCATCAAAGCTAACCAGAAGACACCGAGTTTTCTGGGCTGTACCTGGTAGAAACATCTAGGCTTAGAAACTTCCAGCTTTAACAGTTTTGCAAAGGGAAAGTACAACACTGACAAACCAAGCATCTTGTCACCCTCCAGACACAAGCTTCAAGGATCACCAGGGCTTTCATAAAAATCCGTATTAATATGCCTGCTTTCTCAAACAGAGAGACTGTATCTGAGTTCAGGCGGAGAAACTGACACTTCTTGATATCACATTTGTGCCACCATAAAAAAAATGTATGGTGGCACAAACAACAAGCAGGCAGACATCCCTATCTTTTGTCATTGCCACAGCGCTATGACAAAAGGTAGTGGTTAAACAATGCTGCTTTACTGCAAGTCATCTATTTGCTCTGTGGTGCTTCAGAGATTTGAGAGGTTTAATCCTATGCAACACGGGAATTTCTGGGCAGGATGACTACTGCTTCAAGCCCTCAGAGCACCTGCCTAGCTTTTTCTACTTAAACAGGAAATGTTTGTATTCCCCACTTATGGAGACCCACACCAGGATCTCTAGGAGCTTATCTCTGTAATTTGGGAAAATAAAAAGGATAATTTGAGAGCAGTGGTTTTAAAGGAAAAGAGGCTGGTGGATGTTTTCAGTAAAGGTTAGGAAGGTTTTTATTTGGAGACAAACAAAATGGTCCTTCTAGTAGTGTTAAGGCAGGCTACATTGCAGTAAACCCCAGTACTACTACAAAGCCTTTCAAGGATAACAATAATATGATATTTAGTATGTTAGATCAGATTTCAGCAATTCTACTTCATTCAGGGTTTAAATCATTGTCTATGGCTTTACCCAATGCCAAGAGAAGATCTATGAGCTAAGTGTTAGTGCTGTATGAATATATGTCTACTACTAAATATCCTGTGCCACATGCCAGTGTAGTGTGTAAAGTGGGTATAAGTGGGTTCAAAGGTTTAAAGCAGCTCGACAGCACAAGGAGATGTATAATGTTGTTGCATGTATGTCAAAAAGGCTGGAAGATAGGTGTTGAGGGAGAAAATCTCTCCGGCTCTAGGTACAGAGAAAAAGACTATCCGTGTTTTATGTTCATTTCATGCAGATAGGTACACTCGAATTCCCTGGGATCTGACTACAAGACCTGCTTCCCAAGGGGTGCATGAGAGGGTTCCAGTGGATTAATATGTATTTTTATGATACTTTATTCATTGCCCCCAAATCTAGCACATTTTATCTGCTACATTTCTATCCCTGGTAACTGAAGTATAGTTCTTCTCCAACACTACTTTCAACCCAGTTCTGCCAGGTACAGACTTCTAGGTCTATTATTTAATATTTGTTTTTGTTAACTCTTGAACCAATGCTCAACAAAGCACTAATCTTCCAGGCTACCTGATCCTTCATTTCAACAGGATGTAAGAATGATCACTGTATCATGAGAACCAGCCCTTAGAAAACTTTAAACAAAGAAAGGATGATTGTGTATGTTATTTATCTGTCAGTTCCTGTGCCTGTTGGAGAAATCCAATTTTCTGAATCTTTAAATCAAGACTATATTTTTCTTTATTATCTTCCAAATATTTGAAGCTATAGATTCTATTTGTTTTCAGTTCTTGTAATATACAGCATAGTGTCATCAATTATATTAACCACCTAGAAGTAAGAGGATCAATAAAAGAAAGTACAGGAACACATCTTCAGCTAGTGTCAGTCAGTGTAGTTCCCTAGGGTATATCTGAATGCCATGCAACTTGAAAGTTATATACCCTTTTTGGTTGGAGTTTTGCTGTCTGCAGTTTCACTCAGTCTCATCTCACTGTGACCACACTTCAGTAAGTCTGTTGCAAAGGCTAAGGACAGCCATTCAAATAGCCTGACCCTGAATTGATTCAAGCTTTGCAGGTTAATCTAATCTGCCTAAACTGAATCAGTTTGTAACCACCGAGACATCTTTGGACTGAAAAAAACCACAGGCATAAGCCTTCAGTGGCTCCGGCTAGAAGCCAGGGGGCACTAGAGTATCCCTGCCTTCACTTCTACAGTCCTGAGCTAACGGGGAGGTGTGAGCAAACCCTGGCAATGACAAGATGCTCTCATTAGGGAGGTGCTCCCCCTCCCCTCCCTTGATAATAGAGCATTTATCAGCACCTGGCCCACCAGAAAATAAAGTCTCTCTCATTAGTTTAAGCTCTTTTTAAACAACTTTTTTTTCCAAGGAAAGGAACATTATAAAGAGGGACATTACCAGCTACCTGTTGATTAACTCCAAAAAGCCCTAAATCAACCCTGTCCTGTCTGCCTCAGCAGACACCTCTTAGCATTAGCTAGCATACCACATTCTAGCTATGGTCTGTGCTGTGGGGGGAGCAGGAGATCCCTGCTTGAGCAGTGAGCAGCATGGGCAGGGAAAACCAGGGGGACAGTGCTGTGCCTGCAAGTCTCTGCCAGAGCCCCAGCAAAGGAGCAGAGGGGAGAGCCATCCCAGCAGACAGCCCCATCCAGACCAGAGAGCCAAGATGATGGAGGGGATGCTGATGGCGGGAGACTGATTTCACTTAAACCAGGAAGAGGTCTGGGACAGACATTGCATAAACCTGTTTGACCCAAATAAGTTAAGTCTGAGAAGTGTATTTTATCAGCTGATCTGAGCCTTCAAGAGGCCATACTACATTCAATCAGGTTCATCTCAACCCAGTTTCAGCCATTTTCAAACTGGTTTATGTGCACTTATGAACATCTTTTCTGTTACAGGTTTAAAGCAGTTTCTGATCACTTAAACCAGTTTGTGTAATGTCTGTCCCTAGCCAAAGTGTCACTAGGGCCTTCAAGTGTTATTTTTTTTTCTACACACAAAGCTGCTTTGCAGTGGCTAAAATGCAAAACCCTGGCCAGAAAACACAATGTGCCAAATTTTCAGCAGGTATATATTATCTGAGTTGCACAGAAGTAATTAGAGCTACCTTCAGTAGCGAATCCAGGAGCAGGGAAGGAGGGTGAATCCTGCAACTTTGGCTGTGCTGGACATGGGCAGTGAGCTCTCCTGCTCCCCATCCTGAAAGAAGGGGACAAGAAGTGATGGCAGCATTCAGCTTCTGAGCTCCAGAGTGGTACAAAAATGCAGGGGCTGTGGCCAGACTCTGTACTGAGAGCACTCTGTACTGCACGGCCAAAGCAGGGGTCCAACTACTCCACTGAACCCTCTCTGGATCTGCCCCTGAGTATATGGATAAAATAGCTAAGGATCTAACCCAGGGACCTTAGGCCTGTGTTATTTTAGGGGGTAGAATCATTGCCTGACCTTTCCAGTCATCAGTATTATTTACATGATGGAAAGAAGCCTAACTCCATACCAAAGGCAACTGCTGTTGCTACTGCCCAAAGTGGCACAATTGTAAGTGAAGCCGATTATAGGAAAGCAGTAAAATGTCAGTATTCAACAGAAGTGATCACAGTAATATCAAAGATGCCACTGTATGGGTATAATCTAATAATATAAAAAAAGACAACAAGAGCCTTATTGTTTACCTCACTGGGCACTGACCCGGATCGTTAATTCCTACTCTCAGTATTGAAAATAATTGTGTTGTTGTAATAACAGCAGGGGAATGATTATTATTACTTAATACTTCAAATTAACCATGCCAGACTCTGATAGAGGTAACAGTGAGCATATTTTATTTTAATAGGGCAATTCCCTGGGTCATTTCTAGTGCAGTACCTGCCAGAAAATTGAGAAACTGTAACCAAGTCAATGAAAGCTCCCATGCTCTGATGTTCAAAAAGAAAAAAAAAAGAGTGCAACCTAAGATCTGTCTATGCAGAACAATGATAAAATAAGAGAGAAATGAGAATTTCAGGCTTGGTCCTCAGCCAGAGTAAACTGTCATACCCCACTGAAGTCTGTTAAGCTGCATAAACTGAGTAGCTGCCCCAGCCTGTTGTCTCTGAGATAAAAAATAAAGAAAGATGCTACAGTCTAAGAGCCTTTCAAATATTCTTGAAACTCACACGTCTCTGTGGTCCAGGGTTCTATTTTCTTCATTAAAGGAAACCTACAGCAAACCTCCCTCGGTTTCTAGAAATCCTATTGACAACAGTAGCTTGAGTTTAACATTTTCATTCAAATTCATTACGTTTTTTGTTGCACAGGGGACATTTTTTTTCCACTTTCAACTAATTCAAATTTAGATGATGGGTACAAAAAGAAATAGGAGGCAGCTTGTGGTTTCCTTCCTCTGCTCTGGTATTTACCACCCTCACACATGCAAATCACTAGCTCTGAAGTGGGTTATTTACTCATAAAGTTATTTGCTGTGAAGTTTTTCTATAGCTGTCAGTTTGCAGTGTTGGTGCAGCGGATCACACCAGAATAGGGAAATATAGTGAATTGCTTGATTCTATATAGCCAACTAGAGCCCAAATCCAGCAAAATGCTGATTTTTAGCTGTTTAATAGAGTTAGTTGGAGTTTTTATCCTATAAGAAATTCTCCTTAAAAAAAAAAAAGTAAAAAATATTCAGACCTCAAAATATTTCACAGAACAGAAATTCTGAAATATGTTGGTTCAGAAGTGCCAAAATGACCTTCTGAAAAGTTTGTTTCAATAATGTCAAGCCATTAATATTAAAGAATATACCATGTTATTAACATCAATTTGAAGAAAATAAAAGTCAATTTGTAAGTCAGAACCACAAAAGTTAATCAAGAAAGGTAAGCCACGAAATAAACTTAAAAGAATGGTCCATTTTTTTTTAATAAAAAAAGCCTTTGAAAAGTTCACTGAAGTCAACAGAAACCCCATTAAATGTTTCAAATTTGATGAAAGAAAATTGCACAATATTCCCACAAAAATTTTTTGACAGGCTCTGTTTAAGCATGGGAGTAAATCTATTGATGCAAAAATAAGTGGAAGTTCTCTGGCCTGTGACAGTTCAAACCAAATTCTGAAAAGTTTTCTGTTCAGTTTTCAAGTCTACACCTTAGGGCTGTGTGAAGCTTCAGTCACCAATTCAATTCGGTGGAGATTTGGCCCGATTCGGCAACCGAATCTCCAAATCCAAATCAAATCAGGAGACCCTTTAATCTCTCCAAATCAACTCAGAAGCCTCTGAATCAATTTGGAGAGATTCAATGATTCAGATATAGACACAGATTTAAATGTTTTTTCTACATACCTCAAGGTACCAGGAAGCTCATGAATGCTAAGTTGGTGGGGTGGATGGAGCATCCCACAGGAGTGTGGGGGAGGGGGGGTTCCCCATTGCACTCAGTGGTAGAACCATAAGTGGACCAGAAGCAGTTCTGCTCCACTTCTGGGTCCACCACAGAGTGCACAGGGTCTCCTAGGTTTTGGGGGCAGGGGGACACCCAGGGTCCCCTGCAGCCAATCACTGAGCTGGGGAGGTGCAGACCCCTCCACCCCTCCCGTGAGCTCAGCAGTGGACCCAGAAGTGGACCGGAAGTACTTCTAGTCCACTTTCGGGTCCAGTGCTGAGCGCACAGGGGGCCCTCCCCCATGTTCCTATAGGACGCTCCATCCGCCCCACCATCTCAGCATTCATGAGCTGTATCTGGTACCTCAAGGTATGTAGAAAAAACATTTAATGCTGCGTCTATGACTGAATCGCTGATTCTCTGAATCAGCATCAAATCTTCAGATTCGGATTTGGCCAAATTGAATTGAGACAGTGATCCAAATCAACAAATTGAATCACTGTCCCCTGAATTGGGCCAAACCCAAATCAAATACAGCCTACTTCGCATACCCCTAAGGATGTAGCTGTACCATGGCCTTAATCTTCATATAAAAGATCAGAGTAGTTTCTGCTGAGGATTGTTAGAGATGTCAAGTACTGAAAAAAGAAAAGGCTGTACAAGCTACCAAAAAACCTGCAAAAAAATTGTTAAGAGGACAAGTAGAGCCAAGTGCTCTTTCAGGTCTCAAAGTTGCACATCTTTGGAAGAGGATTATCTCCATCTGGTATTAGGCAGCTTGTGTCACGGTAACATCTCTCAGCTCCACAAGTTCTCCAATATCCCAGGCCTCTTCCATTTAGACTACCTGTCATTTAGATCTACACTGCCTTGGACTGATAGAGAGCCGGTGGGAGTTAGGCAGCTGCAGGTGAGTGGGGAGCCAAGGTTGGGGTGGAGGATAAGGAGGAAGGCACCCTGCTTCCTGGTTCTCTAGCTGCAAGGTAGAGCTGTGTAGGTTAAAGAGAATATTAACCCTTAATGTATGACTGTTCATAGCAAGTGTTAATTTTGAGAAATAGCATGTGTGAATTGCAAGGTGTAATAAAACCCTAACTCATTCAGTCTTCTCCCCAAATGGAAGAAATATCACAGTCACCTGTCAGGCAGGATATGTGGTTAAACTAGATCAGGGCTAGAGAAAAAGCCATCCCCTGGCAAACTATTCTTATTGTTCAGTGGCTTTTTCTCCCCCTTGATAAAAACATTGCATTATCTTCACAGATTCAAATGCAAAAGGCAGGCTGTCCAGAGGGCGAAATAGTGCCGCATCAACTTACGTCCTTGTCCGGCTTTCTCTTCTTAGAGGCATGCTCTCAGGAATCTCCTGAGCTTTCTCTGCTAACAGACATGCCCCAGATAATAGTTAAGCTTCTAGTTTCCTTTTACCTGGCAAAAAAATATGTTTTTTTATATCTGATGGTGCAATACAGCATCTGCACTCCCCTTCTCAATATTCTAGATCTGCTCATGCATGTCGCACAGTCTGAATGCGTATCTGTGATATCCTTCCCAAAGTACTCCCTTGCATCAGTAGCCAGACACTGGTCCAAGTACTTGCAAGTAGCTGTGGGCTTAAATCCCCCTGAAGAGAACACCTACAATTCAGCTAGTTTTAAGCACCTCACCCTGCAGCCATTTCTAGCCACTGCTATGAGGATGGTATTCAGGGACTTCATATACTATTCTGTTCTGGTCAGCCTTCGAGCAAATTCAGTTCAGTTCAGTTCAGCTGGCCATGTTCCACAAGTAGTGACCATAGCTTTCATGATTTATTGAACACACACAACTTTTCAGAGAGGAGGAAATGACTTCCTATCAAATGAAATGCCCTGGTAAAATTATCAATCACTTCTCCATCCCCCCTCCCACATTTTTTATTATGGTCTTTATCAGCAAGCAGTAAACCGATTTTCTGCTTTTCAAAATAGTACCTTTGTCAAGTTTCAACATGTACCTGAAGTCAATTTTCCTACAACCCTATTGGTTCAACAGAAATTGAGCGGTTTGGCATGGCCCGAAATAAGGCACCAATTCAAGAAAGCATTTAAGTGGAAGAATCTGTGTAATTTATATTAACAGAGTTCTGGCTCGGGGGAAAAGGAGATCTGGGTTCTGTTACCAGCTTTATTACTGACTGAGCACCCTTAAGCAAGCTGCTTCTGTTTCATCTTGCATATTTTTTCTATTCCTGTTCTAGGCCAGTTAAACTAGGAACTCTCCCTTATTGTGCTTTTCATAGTTTCATAGTAGTTTGGGGTCAGAAGGGACCTGAACAGATCATCTAATCTGACCCCCCACCAGGAGCATATGCTGGCAGGAGCACATGCTGGGATCACATGACCCCAGACAGGTGTTCATCTAAACTTTTTTTGAATTCACCCAAGGTAGGAGTGAGGACCACTTCCCTAGGGAGTTGGTTCCAGATCCTAGCCACCCTAACAGTGAAATAGAGACTCCTAATCTCTAACCTGAACCTATTCTCCACCAG
>JAGPOW010001711.1:2619663-2636384 GCA_030014935.1 Caiman crocodilus | reverse complement strand
TCTGGCCATTGTTCCTCATCACCCCAGGTGCTGCTGGGGGGAATAGGGCCCTTCCTATTTGCTGCTGATCTCCCCTAACAAATTTGAAGGCAGCCACTAAGTCCCCCTCAGCCTCTTCTTACTGAGCCTGAACAGGTTCAGGTCCCTCAGCCTCTCCTCATAGAGCCTGCCCTGTTTTCCTCCAACCAAGTGGGTGTCCTTCCTCTGAACCCTTTCAAGGCAGACCACATCCTTCTTAAAGGGCAGTGTCCAGAACTGGATGCTGTACTCCAATTGTGGCTGGACCAATGTCACATAGAGGGGGAGTATCAGCTCTCTGGACCGGCTTGAGATTCATCTTTGGACGCATGGCAATGTGCAGTTGGCTTTGCTGGCTGCGGTCTGGCACTGGTGGTTCATGTTCATCTTGGAGTCAATGATGACTCCAAGATCCCTCTCCACCTCTGAGCTCACAAGGGGGGAGCTCCCCAGCTTGTATGTGTGCTGTGGATTCCTTCTCCCCAGGTGCAGCACCCTGCATTTATCTACATTGAACTCCATCCTATTACCATCTGCCCACTTCTGTAGTCTGTCTAAATCTAATTGCAGCCTCTCTGTCCTTTCGAGCGTGCCCACCCCTCCCCACATCTTGGTGTCATCAGCAAACTTGGACAATGTGTTTTCCACCCTCTTATCCAAGTCGCTGATGAAGATGTTGAACAGTGTAGGCCCCAGGACGGAGCATAAATTATGCATAATACCACGAAGATGCCAGTCTCATCTGGCTTATCCACAGACTATCATAAAATAAATATGTTCTTAAATGTAATAAACATGCTGTAGTCCTATCAACTTCTATGGGATTTTAGTCTGGACTTAGATTTCAGAAACTGCTTGAATGCTGATTCAGCAGAGAAGTTTTCTTACAACTGTGTGGTGCATTGTGGGAATGATGTACACCAAAATATAGTCTCCTGGGTGGATCTGTGCTCATCACTGTTGTCTGCAACACGTGTTTCTGTAGTTGCCATCCCCATTATGATAGTACCCTGTGCTTGCATGTATTGTCTGCTGTTGGTGAGTACCAAAATTGTCTTGCAAGGGTGGTATAAATGGGTCTGGAGGTCAGTATAGGGATATGTTCCAAGACCTTGACAATTTGTTACATTTTATAGTGGGTTCCCTTTATGTGAATTTGAGCTACACACTGATTTCTAGGAGCACATGTACAGAATAAAACGAGGGAAACCTATATCTAAGTGTGACGGGGGCCATCCAAGAGCCAGTCACAGGATTAGCCTATCTACCTGACTGGGGCAGTCCACCCCGATTCATCCACCACACCTTGATGCATCTAAACAGATGGAAAATTTGGGAGGATGCCCATTTAATACCTTGATGCCAAGGGCAAAACGTATGTCTCTGACCTACCTTTTGCCATGTCTCATGCCTCACAGAAGGCATCTAAAAATCACTACCCACTATTAGAGGTGCACTGATACTTTGGTTCCATATTGGATCAACACCGATAGAAGGAAAATTGACAGTTTCAGCAATCAGCTTTTTTTGGGCAATGTAGCCGAAAAGGCCACCAATAAATGCCCCCATGCATACACACAGCTGCAGCCACAGCACAGCTCACAGGGGAAGGGAAGGGACTGGTGGGGACAGATTGAGATCCCCACAGTGAGGGAGGGAGTAAGGCAGGCCCTGCACAGCTGGGGCAGGACTTGGGGCAGAGCCATCCAGGGAGCATGGGGGTGGTGACTCCCACCACTGCATGCAGCACAGGAAGGCATGGGATGCCTGTGCCCCCAGATCTGCATGCAGGGTGAGGGTGGGCTGCCACTGCAGGCTGGGTCCAGGGCTGCACTGGGCTCTTCCCAGTGGGTGGCTGTGCTTAGAGTGGGTGATGGTGGCTACAATGAATTTTGGGGTGGCTGCAGCCCCCCCACGCACGTAGCCCCACTCTCACCACCCATGCCAAGTGCATCCCAGCCCAGCTCTGTCCCTGGCCTCAGCCTGCAGCAAAAGCCAACACTCACTCTGTCTATAGATCCAGGATCACACACCCATCCCCCTGGCCCTATGCCCTCCCAGGGTGCACATAGCAGAGGGAGCTGCTTCCATCCCCACACCCTGGACGAGCAGCATGTGACTGTCCTATGCTCTACCCTGGCTGTGCAGCACCCGCCCGTGCCCCTGCCCCACTCCCTCCATCACTGCAGGGACCTTGATCTGCCCCCCTTCCTCCTCAACAAACGTATCAGCCGGACTCTGCTCTCCAAGCTGTTGGGCCATATATCGGCAATCAGATCAGTATCGGCTGATATCACTCAATAAAAAATCGGCTATCAGTATTGCCCCCCCCTAAAAAATGTGCATCAGTGCACCTCCACCCATTATTACTCCCCTGACCCTTTAACTGAGCCTCGTTTGGCCTCTGGCCCAAACTTGGCCTCAAGTGCTCTTGGACAAACCTTGGCCACATACCTCCTCACTGGGCCACTAATTCATCCCTTGACTGGGGCTTCAAGGCTTTATGTCCCCTGGGCCTCAAGTGGCTGTTGATGTGCCTGGACTCCTAATTTATCTACGGCCCACTCAGGCCTCAGGCACCTGTCAGCGTACCTGGCATCTGGACCTCATTTGGCCTTTTGTTAGGCCTCATTCTCTCAGGACTTGGACCCTCCTGGCTCTTGTGCTTTTGCCCAAGCCTGGTGCTTTTCTCTCAGGGTATGCTCCCCTAGCCTTTATCCTTCACAGGGTCACCCACAAGGCAGCAAGGGCTGAGGCTTTCCAGCACTACATACTTGTCTTTTACTAGGGAACCAGTGGTGTGGCATTTCTTGGAGACTTCCCTACCACAGGCAGCCCCACTACACCATCCAACCTCAGAAGAATGTACTTTTTAAGTCATGCCTCAGGACCAACTACAGACCTACCTGTCCTGGTCTTTCTTCCCCACATTGAGCTTCCTGATGTTCCTCCTTAGCTGCTTGCTCCTGGGCACCTCGATACATCCTCTACCTCATAACCTGTTTTTTATCCCCTAGCCCGATCATTCTCACAGGCCCCTTGCAGGATATCTCCCATCAGGAGGCTGGACTTCAGCTTCCATTCCAGCCTGCTTGCTGGCTGACCTTCTGTCCTCTCTCAGCAGTGGGTACCCTGCCCAAAGGAGGACCTTTGACCTCCTCAAGGCCCTGGCTTCACCTCTGAGTCAGTTAGGGTGCTAATAACTCTCTACAGCCCTGGCCCACCCTTTCTGGTGGGCTTACTTGCTCTTTGGCCTATTGACCTTGCCCCCCTTGCACTGACTATTCGAGGTTCAATGAGAACTGCCTAACAGCATCTGACCTTATTACTCAGCAGGGGTCCCCCTTGGGCCCCACCATAAAACACTTGTCTCATGCCAGGCTTGCCTAGAGCCCCAGAGATCTTATACCTGGTAGCTCTTTACTGGACTCATCTGAGGCCCTGACCTCTCCACCAGTTTTAATCAGGGGCTTGTCTATCCCCTCAACAGGCCCACACTCTCTACAGCCCTTTCTTAGGTTGGCTTAGCTCTTCCTTAGGACAAGGACCATTTCTTCAGGGCTTTGGCCCCCACTGCATCCCTAGAAACGTCCTTCTTCCCTATAGTTCCTACATTGACTGCCAGTGTTCCTGGCAGCAGCAAGACAATATTACCTCAGAGGCATCCATTCAACAACTGCTAGCACTGCTCCTCAGGGCCTGGTCTTATACTGAGGCTACTCAGCCCTGCTTCAATCAGGCGGCCGTCTGGCTGTCATGTGACCACCCGATTGGCTCTTCTGTCACCTGCAGACTGCCTCACAGCCTACCCAAGCTCTTAAAGAGGTAAGCACCCCAAAGGTGCTCAGTCACGCTTAGGGTATGATTTTCATGATTCAGTTCTTGAGGAATTCTTCTTCCAGGTGGTCCATAAAAAGGTTGGTTTTTTGGGGGGGGCATTTTGTTGATGTACCCATGCCTTGGAGGAAGTGTTGATAATTGAAAGTGAACACCTCCAGTTGTTGTATGTGGGGATGAAGTGTATGAATTCAGTAATATTTTTAGGTCTGTTCCCTGAGTTGTAATCTTCCTCTTCTAGATATGTAAGGCAGGCTTGGAGACCACCCTGGTGTGGGACGTCGGTATATAAGCTGATAACATCCATGGTGGCTAGGAGAGTATTGCTAGGAAGTTGGTCTACGTTTTTAAAGTTTTTGTAGAAAGTCAGTTTTATCTTGAACAAAACTTGCTCTTTGGATGATGAGGGGTTTTAGGATGGATTTGATAAAACATGCTATTTCCTAAGTTAAAGTTGTATGCCTGGATATTAAAGTCTGCCTTGGTTCCCTTGTTTGTGGATTTTAGGGACCACGTAAAAAGTCTCCTGGTTGGGTAGTGAGGAGATCAATTTCTGTAGTTTTTTATGCATTTCATATGGAAATGATTTAATGGTGGTTTTGAGACAAGACATGAAATGTACATCTCATATCTTGGTTTGTACAAGATGAGATGCACCGCAACTGTTAATTTGAGGATTTAAAAAAATAAAAGCAAGGTCTCGATTAAAAATGCTTTTTTTTGGTGAGAGGAATCAAGACAAAAGAAAACAGTTAAGCATCCCATAACTCATGCACTATTGCCAACTCCATTGCACATACAAGTTCAACTGGCAAGGTAACTAAATACCTCGGCTCCACATTATTTTTAGGTTAAGTGCTAAATCACGGAGTACAATATCCTTTGACTCAACTTGAACATTGATATTTCGAGTCAAGTTCCCCTCAATATTATCTGTTTAAGTAAAATGTCTTGTTTTTCCTAATATTGTGTTCAGCTTCCTGTGTCCCTTGGATTTTTCCCTTAGCTCCTAACAATCTCTGGATTTGATGAAATTGTAATACCATCAAGTGTTCAAGCAGATATTTCTGATTCTTTTATCCAGACCTTTGCTCAAGGACAAGTTTCCTTCATTTGTTCTACAAGAGAATATGAATTCTGAGGATTGATCATATCCCCAGCTCCAGCCTCTATCTGTTTTAAATTACCAATATTCTTTAAGGTATAATACAAGATCATATCTTGGGATTGTTATTATATTTCTTTCATTCATTTTGTAGATAGAGGAAATCTTCCATCTAATGATGCTATTGCTGAAAACATTCTTTCTAAAATGTATCATACAATGGAAAAAGCCTCATGTTTCAAGGTGTAAGTTGAATGCTGTCTGGAGTTGGAAAGAAACATCCCCTCTGGATAGGTTAGTTCATAATCGCCTATTAAAGAGCTTCTTGCCTCTTCCTCTGAAGCATCTGGTAAAAAATACTGTCAGAGCCAGGATACTAGGAAAGTTGGAGCACTGGTTTGTTCCAACAGTAATTTCTGCTTGTGAATGAGGGATATTACGATATTTTGCAAGATATTACTCTAATAGTTTGTTTGTGCCAGCATCTTTAGAGGCTAAACACCAGCAGAAATCATGCCTCAAGAACTCCTCATTCCTGATGATAAATGATTTTAATTTGTCTTGATTTTGCTCATATATAAATGAATTGCACAATTGTATGGTTAATTTAAAAGCCAAGAAATGAGCAAATTACAATTTGTCTATCAGCTTTCTAATCAACCAGCTACTAGAGGAAACGACCAAAGTACTGCTTTGCTGCAGGCATAAAAGGCTAGACTTAAAAATTCATTGCATGCTAACTTTCCCATGATGGGATGACTGGTCTTGCAAGGTTTCTTATGTGATGGCTGTTTTGCTTCTGTATGTTCTATGTGTTTGCCTCAAATACATGACCTTGGGAAGGTTAGTTTTCTGCACCACATAACTGCATGCTTTTATAACTATGATAAGCTATTTTAGCGTAGCTAAATCTCTCTAATAGAACCAATTTAATTACCTGAATTAATTCCAAGATGCTATTAAGCATTAGCCTTGAAGAGTCATGTGTGGCTGCCCACAGCAAAAAATATGGAACTTGAACGGGGACGAAATAAACTATTTTCAATCCAGAATCTCTCTGTCTCTTCTTGAAAGGAGGCATGGTGACTGACTCTTATATAACATGCTGGTCCCCAGCATTAAATCATATAATTACATTTGGCATGGATGAGCATTTACTAAGCCTTCTGATGTGAAGGGGTTTACAATATGATTGTCAATGACTCTGTAGTTCAATGATGACTGAGAAGCGTTGCATCTGTATCTGAATTTACCCTTCAGTAGCTCCAACCATAGCTAGAAAGTAGGATACAGTTCTGTGGAATTACCAGTCATATGGTTTTAAAATGTTCTTCCCTGTTCTCTACTTTACTTAGTGTAAGCAATCAATGTAGCTTGATGAACATTTACAAACATGGGAAGAAGTACCTTCAGTATGTGGATTCCTCATTCTATTAATAGAGTCTGCCTGTACCAGTGAAGTACTCTCATGCTACCATCATCAAGGGGTCTTCAATTATCTTATCCTCAACTTTGGAAAAATAGCCTTCAGTAGGAGTAGACTATCTTCTCCATGTGCAAATTTGGAAATATTTGGAGATACATCAAGAGCCACAGAGATGTGCTGGTAAGAAATGCTCTGTCAAAATGCTTCTTTTTTACTTAGCAGGCAATTAGGCAACAAACAATATATTTTTTCCATTGCAATTTTGTTTTGCTTCCCAAGGAAAAAAAGGCTTCTCATCAAAAACCTTAACACTTGAAAATTTCTGTTGGAAAATAGCAACCAAAATATTGCTTCAGGTTGGTTTGTTTTTAAACGACATCCACCTGGGCTGCTTCAGTACCTTATCAGAGATGTCATTCAGGTACTACTTTTCCCATTTTCATTTATGGGCCAGGCTCTCCAGGCAGAGGACTCCTCATGAGAATTGATGTCAGCCATGTAGTGGTGTGCCTGCTGAGCAAGAAGGGACAACATAGTGCAGCCTCACAGATGTAATGCAGTCCAGGAGCCCAACCAACTATCTGACTTGGGGCCCAAACCCTATAGTCTAGCTCTACTCTGGAGTCATATGATGGGTTCTTCACTCTTACCTATTGGCTGTATCTGCAGTTTGTGGCACAACAGTGTCTAACCTCTCTATTTCAATGCATATATGCTAAGCACCAAAATACATGAACAAGCTGTCATATAGAAAGCTGTGTAATTTAACACAATGAATGAAGATTTCCCTTGGATGCACAAACTCCAAAGGCTTTCTTGCTACTACAACGGCATTGCTGGTGTAACAAATGCTTGTAAGGACTATGAAGCTTGAGTAATATTATTGATGCCACTTCACTGGTTCCCTGTAGGTCAGGAAAGGTGTTTGTAGCTGGTGCTGCCCTCCTGCTATGTGATGATGATTGTAATTTACTTGCTGTAGTATATTGAAATTGGTTAGTCTTCCTTTTAACAGTTTGAGAGGCTTCTAGCTGTCCTCATTGTGTTGTTTTGACTCCTTCCAGAGTCATAGCAGGTGTACCGAAGCCAGACCCTGTGGGTTATATCTAGTCAGCAAATACAGCTGTAACTGGATCCCAGTGCACTAATAAGTTTCCTTCGTGTTATGCTGTGTACATAGGAAGAAATAGATTCTTTACATCATACATAATAGCTCACTATTACATTGTGATTTTCACTGGCCAGTAGCACCCTTATCCTCAGTTTACCTGTGAGGAAACTGAGGCAGAGTATGGGAACGATTCATCAGATCTCACTTACCAGGTTGCTGGCTGAGCAGTGGCATAACTAGGGCCCAGCAGCCAGGGTGGCTGCCCCAGGCACTAACTTAGGTGAGTGGGTAGATTGTACAACAGCTGCCCTATCATGCCAGTGGCATGGCAGTAACCAGAAGTCACTGCTGCCCTGTGTGCTGCAGCTGCCTCCGATGCCTGTCCGCTAGGGCTGTGTGAAGATTTAGTCACTGCTTCGATTTGGCACAGATTTGGCCCAATTTGGCAGCCCCATCTCCAAATTCAAATCGAAACAGGAGAACCTTTAATCTCTTCAAATCAGATTGGAAACCTCCAGATTGATTCAGAGAGATTTGATGACGCAGCTTTGAATGTTTTTTCTACGTACCTCAAGGTACCAGGCAGCTCATGGATGCTGAGATGGGGGGTGGATGGTTCATCTCATGAGAGCACGTGACGGGGGGGTTCCCCAGCACATTGATCAAATCGGGATAGTGACCTAAATCAATTAATTGAATCACTGTCCCCCGAATCAGGCCAAATCCAAATCTGAATCGAATATGGCCTGCTTCACACACCCCTACTGGCCACATCATTACATCACTGTTTCTGAGCTCTAGGCTTTAAGTCTAGGACTAGCCATTTGAAAGAAACTCAGAGGCAGGGGGGTTGGTTGTCCAGTTGCCCTTTAATTTGCTCAGCCAGTGCTGAATTGTAAGGATTGATGGACGTCAATTAAAACTCCATTTTGATCTTTCAAGGGGCAGCCTTAGTCCAAATCAATATGAGAGATCATTCAAAATCAGGGCTGCCACAAAACCAGCACACTGTCTGTAAGCATGGATTCATCCCCATCCTTCCTTTGTGCTGATTTCAGTGATGAGTGTAAAACTGCAATCTGAGCCTTTGTAGATCTCCCCTTTAATTCTCTGGACCAATATATGGTCTGCTATATCTTTAACCCATTATTTATGCAGGAATCCAGTTATTAGGAATACCTGGCTTTTAGACAGTTATTGATATAAATAAGTATTTGCTGTGGGGCATTTTAACACTATGATTAGCCCCACAGCAGTGTTCAGCTCTCAGTATATCACTTATTGGTTGCTTGCAGAAAATGTGCAAGATATATTATAGAAACAGGGCTTAAGGGCTTCACTGATGTCCAGCTATCTTGTAAACTTATTCACAAATGACTAGTGGCTGTGCTTGGCAGATTGCAATACACAGTGATAGTGTGTTTTGATGCAGGGTCTCACCCGGAGCAGAATTATTCTGGGCAATCATGTATACTGCCAGCATGTGAAATATATTCTAGTTGATTTTAAATTTGCTTTGTATTTTAAAATCTCATATTTAGAAGGCTGCTACAGCACAGCGAGATCAACGACTTCCATGATGCAAATAATTTGCAAAAGATGCAGAAAAATAAAGGAAATGTATCATCTCCGATAAATGTTTTGGGCATGTGGATTTCAAGGGCTAAATGGTATTTCACTTTATGACCCTAAATGGCACATATGAAAGCATGCAATGTAGTTTCTGACACTTACACACAGTTTGTGATTTTATTTCTCCCTTGAAGCTGGTTTACTTAAAGCTAAGAGAAGACACATCAAACCAGAAGGAAGCAAACAAGTTAAAGGGTACATGTTTCAGGGGGATGGTTGCTGCCCTGGAGGAGAAGGGGATCTGGATTCTTGCCTAAATCTTTGCTTCCAGTGACACAGCATATTTTCCAGGGCTGTTTATCCCTTTTTATCTAATGGGTGTTAAACGCAAGAGGACCAGCTTTAAGAGGAGGTGTGGAGAGAAACCTCCATTTTACAAGTTTACAAGACAGCTGGACACCAGTGAAGCTAGCCAGTTGCCTAGGTATGTGCAATCTTATTTCGCCACACAGATTCACAGCCAGGTCAGTCCTATTGAGCATACTTATTTTGCCTTGGGCTCAGCCCCAGTAGTGGAGAGTGCCTCTTAGGCACCCTGCCTGTAGCCTTCCCATGCCTGCACCCACAACCCAGTCCTCTGGTTTTAAGCCTTGTCAGGACAGAGTCATAGAGAAATCAAACTGGAAGGGGCCTCTAAAGATCATCTAGTCCTACCCTCTTCCTGAGGCAGGATCATCCCTATCCAAACCCTCCCATATAACCATAATCTAAACTCTGCATAAGACTACCCTCAACCCTGACACAACATAGACTTAACACCTTTACCTGCCACAGGTAAAGCAGGGAAACCATAGTTGCCAATGTCCTTCTTCTATAAAAAGTTGTCAATATATGCTCAAGAAGCCCCAGATGGAGGGCCATGCCCACTACTACAAAGGAAGGCAAAGGCCCTCACAGTCCATGCCAATCTGGCCCTGGGGTAAAATTCCTGCCTGACCGCAAATACAGCAATCGGGCTGATCCTGAGCAGAAGACAGGACCCTCTAGCCAGGAACCTCTGGCTTTGCTCCTAGCAGGACAATTGGCCACATCCCAGTTGAAATCTCTAGCCTTAGCTATGGCCAGCACCCAATGCCTCCGGGGAAGCTTAAAAACCCCTGACACATTATTCAGAAAAGGCCAGGGTGGAGGGCAGGAGCTACCAGTAAATCCCAGAAGCATAACTACATTCAGATCATCCCTGACAGTTACTGCCCAACCTCTTTTTGAACACTGTAACAGGAAACCCCTTCCAGCGATAGAGAGTCGCATCTTCCCTAGGCAGTCTACTCCATCGCCTCGTTAGTCTACCAGTTAAGAAGTTTTTCTGGATATCCAAACTAAATTTACTTCACTGCAATTTCAAGCCATTGGTCTGTGTCCTCCCCTCTGCAGCAAGAGAGAAAAAGTACTTTCCTTTTCTTTATGGCTGCCTTTCATGTATTTGAAGACTGGTATCATGTCCTCTCTAAAGTACTTTTTTTCTCAAGCTGAACTTGCCTAGTAACTTCAGCTTCTTCTCATATGACTTGCTTTCCAACCCCTTCATCATCTTTGTTGCCTGGCTCTGGGCCCTCTCTAACTTCTCCACATCCTGTTTAAAATGTGGATCTCATACTTGTGCACAGTGCTTCAGACAAGGCCTAACCCATGCCAACTAGAGAAGCACTATTATCTCCCACGTCTTGCACCTACAGCTTCTATTGATGCAACCAAAAGCCGCATTCACCTTTTATGCAACTGCATCACACTACAGACTCATTGAATCCTCCCACCCCCAGCTTGTTAAGCAAGGATACCCAGCTTCCCTATTTCTTCTTTTTCTGGCCAACATACCTATAGAATCTCTTCTTCATGTCCTTAACGTCTTTTGCCAGGTGCAGCTCATTCGTTATCTTTGCCTCCCTGGTTTTTGTCCCTTCAGGTTCCTGCTATTTCCTGGTATGCTTCCTAGGTGACTTGCCCATTCTTCCATTGTCAACGTACTTTCTTTTTGCATTTGAGGCATTTTAGAATCTCCTCGTTTAGCCCCATTGCTATCTTTCCATTCTTCTTGCTCTTCCATCATGTTGGGACAGTTTCTTGTTGGGCTTCTAAGACCGCCCATCAGAAGTTCCCAGCTCTCCTGGGTGCCTTTATCCTTCAGTCTATCCTTCCATAATATTGCCTATTAGCTCCTTTAGTTGGATGAAATTCAACTTTTTGAAATCTATCATCCTAATTGTGTTGACCTCATGCTTTCCCTGTCACACATCTGGAATTATATTGCATCATGATTGTTTCCTCCCAAGTTACTTATCACCTTCACCAGTTCATCCCTGTTCATCAGGACAATATCCAAGATGGAGAATCCCCTAACTGTATCCTCCACTTTCTGCAAAAGAAAGTTGTTCTCCACACAGGTCAGGAACTGGCTTGATATAGGTGTGTTGTTTTGTGGGGGGGGGTTGCTTTTTTTGGATGCATTGTTCTTCAAGCAGATATCAGGAAAATTGAAGTTTTCCATCAGTACCATGCTATTGCCTTTGGATAGATCTGTCTCCTGCTTGAATATCACCTCCTTTTCCTGATTAGGTGGCCTATAATAAATTCCCACCATTATATGGGTGCTGTGTCTTTTCACCTTTCCTCTTCACCCAAATGTAATTTGCTTTGCCAAATTCTTCCTCCTGAATCTGGGAACAAGTGTATATGTTTCTGACATACAAGACAACATCACCACCTTTTCTCCCAATACTGTCCTTCTGCAACAGACTATAAGACGTGATGTTCCCATTCCAATCATAAGAGCTGTCCCAGCAGGTTTTGGTGATGCCTACCAGGATATAAACGCAAACCAGTTTCCAAATAAAATTCACCCTGCATTGGGTTCTTGCCCCACTGCATAAACCGGCTGCCTGGTGGCTCTTTGCATGCGTATGTGCACATGTGCTCATTCCCATGACGGGGAGCTCTGCTCACCATGGTGAAGCACCATTTGCTCACCTGGCACCAGAGGGGCATAACACTGCACTGCTATCCCCACTGTGCCTGGGTGGGCAGAGGACACCTTGCCATGGCAGTGTGGGGCTTGCAGTGAGCCCTGAACTTCTTCGCTCCACTCTGCCCTGCTGCGCTGCATCCCACCCACTGGGCTGTGGAGGCCCCAAAGGGAGGGCGGTAGGGTGGGGACCCTGAGCTTGCAGTGGGCAGCCTATGCCCCCGGTTGCCCCACATACAAATCCGGGGGGCACATGCCCCCTGTACCTCTCCCTGGGACTGCATGCATCAGCAGGGAGCCAAACTCCCTGCTACCCCCAGGGCAGAGGCAGAAACTGAAGAATGGGAGTGCTGGAAGATTCATGGGGGAACCGGGTCCTATACTGGGAGTTTGAGGGCTGGCTGGGAGGGGGAAACTGGGGCATGGGCTGCTGGGTAGGTTGGAATTGTGAGCAACACAAGGTCAGGCCTGGACAGAAAACCCACAAGAGGCAAATTTCATAACTGACAGTTTTATTTCTTCTGACTCAACTTCTGGGGAGCTGGGTGAAAGGGAAAAAGAACCAGAGACTAACTTCCTCATCATCAATGTTCAGGTAATTTTTTCTGTGGCTCTTCCTGCTGCTGGAGTACAGTCACCTAGAAGGGTTGTGATGTTTCCTGTTACTCCAGGGAAAAGAAGGATTGCACCTGCCATGGCATTTGGTGGACCAGCTATTGCCTGAGCTGATGCCATTAACTCTGGTCAAGTAGAGGAGGATATGCAGAATGTATGACTACTGCCTTACCATTGTGGCACAGATATGCTCTTCCGGTGTTGGTCACTTCATCCAGGAAGGACTGGCATGTTTCTGCAATCGGCCAGAGGGATGCATGGGTCTGGAGGGTCATTTTCTAGACCCTTTCTGAGCCCCTACCCAGTCTCTGCCCCTGATCCAAGAGCTGGTGATCTGAAGCTGCAAGTCTGCTAATGAATTCTGATGACTTCTCCAACCATACCCCCTGGCACTTGTAGGTGGCAAGCCAGATGTCAATAATGCTGGTTTAGCCTGTGGAAGACTCCCTGAGGTCCTTCGGTATCTGTTCTTGCTAATCCTGCCAAGAGTTGTTGCTATTGAACATCCTCCGAGCACATGCATCTTTTTATATCCTTGGGGGAACATCTGTGTTGGAACCTCATGAGCGCTCACCATCTGGAACCGGCTCCAAGGAACGAACAGAATAGACGTGACCTTGAGTGTGTTTCCATATTTTGCATATGATGTGTGTCGGTTCTGGATTTCCATATATACTCTGCAGGTGTGCAGGCAGCAGTTCATTGACAGCAGAACAGACCTGGAAATTGTTACAAACTTCTAGGATATGGAAGGAAAGTCTAGCATCTTGCTTTCTCAGCACACTCTTTTCCACAGGCAAGCAGAACAAGACTGAGTCCACGCCATGGTACAGACTCTCAGCTATTTACTGACAGCTAGGCTCGGTCTACCTCCCACAATCCCCCATGCTAGCTTGTTATCTCATGTGGTTTTATGGCTGTGCTCCTCTCACTGATCTCCCTGGTAAGAATGTCTCAGCAGCACAGAGGAGCTCTTTGGGCTTGCAAATGGTGACCCCACAATACATATCCTGCTGCTTCTTTAAGCTCTCATGCCAGCACCTGCCCTATAGTCAGGAAACAACCAAGGTTGATGGGTCCCTGGGAAATGCAACAGTTCTACGTGTACATGCAGGTTTGGAAACCTTCCTATGCTTGTGTTGCAGCTTCATAGTTCTGCCAGACCTCCCAGCAGAGGAAGCAATGATCAATCATGCCCCTAGACCAGGGTCATTTCACCCTTCCCTCTGCATACTCTCCATGAAAGAATGATGTCCCCCCCTGGGCCCTCTCCAACTGTCCCAAACCCACTGTTGCAACAACTCCAACCTGTGAGGGAGACGTGGAGTTCTGAAAGATGACAGCTTGCATTAACACCCAAAATGGCTGCATCTGGTATCCCCGGGGTGACAGAGACAGCTATGGTGCTAGGATCAGAATCTTTCTTAATCAGACCTGACTGTGCCTGACATCCACAGAAGAGCCACCACCATACAAACAGTGCTTTGGGGGGGCAAGGATGCAGGGCAACGTGAGGTTATCGTCTATTTTATACCTCCTCCCCTCTTGGGGCTTTACTTTCTTTGCCATCTCTCAGCTCATGCTCATATACCACTTAAATAAAAGCTTTTGATTGCGTGCTTGTATGTGTTGATGCCCCAAAAATCTGTCCCAGGGTGGAAGGAGGGGAAAAGGGGTGTGAGGATTGGATCCTGGTTGTGTGCACAAGAGCTTTGCCAGGTCTGCCCTTAGGTGCTGGCACATGGAATCCAACCAGAAGTAACTGATATTTGTGGATCACAGTGGGGATGCCCCCCATGAAATCCAGGAAAGTACCCCAGTTCATGTGAGATATCTGGAAAGGAAGGGGATGGCAGACTACATACTAAGATTGCTTGGCAGCGTGGTTTGCAGTGATAAGCAGTTTGGGTTTCCATTGACCTCTTTGCATGCATGAATTAAGCCTTACCTAGATCACTCAAATACATCATGCTTCAAATGGCCCATTGGCCCACGTACATTTGCCATAGTCTAAGCATGCATGTACTACCAATGCACACATCTTCTGTATTGTGGAAAGCGCATCACCAACTCTGTTTTCATGAATCCCAGGAGTAAGAAGCAATCTGTACTGATTGTCACCCTTGCACCAAAGAACTTAATTGAGCCATGCACTATACTCAGAGTGAGCCTTAAATCAATCCTGAACCATGTGCTACCCTGCACAGCAGGTGAATCATGAGTCATCTTACCAGTCATCCTTCCTTCCCAGCCCCCAGAGTTGCTGGTTCTGGTTTCTGCTATAATACTATAGCATGTATTATGTCATTATGTATGTATGTATGTATTATGTCACACACTATGCATGTGTTATGCCATTCTCAGATTTATCAGCAAAGGGAGATAGAAGATGTTAAACCAGGGTTATAAGTGGCCTACTGACCTACTAAACTGTGTAACAACTAACTAAAAAGCTAACCATTACTCTTTTATCAATTATAAGTTAGTTATAAATGGTACACCTTAATACAAAAAATGTAAAATAAAGACATTAGGACTGAGGTATTCTAGCCACCTAACAGACTCAAGTACCTTTTCATTTGAATAGAATTTATATTTTCTAGGCAACTTCAGGCATCTCAGTTTAAAAGTTTGGGTTATTATTTAAAAAAATAAAAAAATCTATAGATGGGAAAAAATGGCTTTTTAAAAGTCAGTCATCTATGAAAAACTTAAAGTTGGCTAAACTGCAGAGGACTGTACATTATAAGAATGCTTAGTATGATGAGCAAATGCATTTCAAATCAAGTACATTTCAAGTGGTTAAATTATGTTTAAAAAGTTTCTTTGGAATTATAAATTGATGTGTCTGTTCTAAAAATGCATGAAATTGCATATTGGCAGCAATTTGATAAAATTATTTTACTTTTATAACCTCATAAGAAATCCTTTGTGAATGACTGAGGATCTACAATAGATTGGCCAAATGTAATACTTTTTATTGCTCCATTTACCAAAGATGACATCTTTCATAATTGTTTATTGAATGACCTCATTGCATTTTGTCTCAATGGTCTTGCTTAGCAAAGGGTTATTCTACACATTCATTATTATCTGTATGGAAAAGTTACTCTCTAAGACCTACTTTAAATCTATTTTTCCTAGTTTCCCCTTAAATTCTTTTGTCTGTTGTCAGTACTGCACAGAATATAGCTCATCAAAATGAGGTTTTCAATTTCAGCTGAAACTGATAATTCTTTTTTTTTTTTTAATTGTCTTCTTTAATAGATGCATATATCCTTATTTTAAAGATTATCTTTCAGGGAAGCCAAGAATTGTAGCGTTGCAGAGAGAATATAGGGCTAAAAGTAATTACAGTAGCTTTTAATTTAGTTAAGAACCAAAAGTATAATACTAGTGTGGTTTCTTTGGAGATTGGGGCCTCCACTGAGTAGCAGTTATAGCGTCTTGGATATAGAGCCCAGCTCACAAACTGAAGTAATTTTCTTACAGGAAGCAAAGCTGATTCTATTGCTGTTCAACACAGTTTTGCTTGTTTTTAACATGCTATTTTTTTTATTGTTGATATTCATTACTATTAGTTTTTCATAAGAGCTCTTCCATTTCCATTATGATTCCTCTTCTCCCCTCTGGTGTTTGGTTGAACTGATTTTGGATTTTTCATTTAGACTTTCCTGAAAAAATATGTTTTTACAGTGCATTTTACCTGCTTTAGAGAAGAACCTTCAGGGCAGAAGTTTGAACAAAACTTCAAGTTTCTTCTGAGTAAACCTAAGAAGGGATAAACGTCTTTAGTGCTGGATGACATTTCTGACCGTGTTAAATTATGTATTTTTCTTTGTGTTTCATGGAGACAAACTACATAGAACAGAAACATCAATTTATAACTCCAATTAAATGGAGATCAGTAGAATGTTCATACCTTGAAAAGAATTTACCTTTACTAGGAGACCCCAGAATGAGTTGGGCTGGGCTGAAAAAGATAAGGATATTCATTACAGAGCCCAGTGACACAATG
>JAGPOW010001711.1:2290571-2317009 GCA_030014935.1 Caiman crocodilus | reverse complement strand
ATATTAATAAGGGAGGAGAGGTTTTAAAACATTATTTTTTTATAACCTGAAAATGAAATAACCATTTCTGCTCCCTTTGAATAAAATCATTATTTTCATTATATTATTTTTATGAAATAATACAAAATAAATGTGACAGCTAAGATTATGAACTCTGTTACCCTCCAGGAAATAAATTACTTTTTGGTGAGTTCTGAACTATTATTTCTGATTTTTTCAATTGAATTACTGACCCGACAATCAATTATACATCTGTTATCCATCTAAAATGGAATAAGGTTGCTACTATTAGGGACAATGTGAAGTGTATTCCTGGCCACCTTTTAAACTTTCTCACAACACCTTCCTTGGATTTCAGTACTGGTATCATTTTATGAGTTGTTAAACCTTAAAGGAAAAGTTTATTCTGTATAAAAGTTTTTCTTAAGGTATCTTTTACTTTTTGATTCCTCAGGGGGTAGATGAGTGGGTTCAACAAAAGATATCACTGTGGTCAGCACACTCAGAGACTTCTTGATCTCAAGAGAAATCTGTGAAGTTCTCAAACACATGAATACAGCACTGCCACAGTATATGGAGGTCACAGTAATGTGGGCGCTGCAAGTTGAAAAGGCCTTTTGTCTCCCTGAATCAGATGGACTCCTCCATCCTGTGGAAATGATGTAGATGTAAGACACTGATGTCACTGCTAGCAAGCACAATAGCACAACAACGTCACGAAGGACGTTTGCAGTCTCCATGAATATTGCAATTAGTCCCCTTTAAGAGCATTTAAAACTTGAATGATTGCACATTAAGTCTCCAAAACAAGTGCTAAGCGCCCTGTAGGCCCCTTAATGTTATGCCACTGAATTTGAGGATTATCTTTGATCTGTGCTACCTAGCTCAAGTTAAGTTAATTTCTACACAGGAAATTATGCCTCACAGAACCTCTGTGTTGCTTTATACACAGGAACAGGTGGTATTAATTTCTTTCTGAAATTCCCCCAAATTAACTGCTTTTCACCTGACAAGAGGTGATGCATTTGAGGCACTTGCTGTTTGAGCCTGAGGCATG
Organism: Caiman crocodilus; assembly: GCA_030014935.1. Taxonomy (NCBI): domain Eukaryota; kingdom Metazoa; phylum Chordata; order Crocodylia; family Alligatoridae; genus Caiman; species Caiman crocodilus. The sequence continues at coordinate 2,315,952 of JAGPOW010001711.1, read as the reverse complement.
GAAGGTTGGGAAAGGATGTCTGGTTAAATGTCAATGTCTAGAAATTGGGGTCGCAATGAGTTAGGAATTGAAGTTGGGGTTCACAGTAGGCCAGGAGTCAAGCCACAGTTGAACCAGAGTTGAATAGAAATGCTCTCTGGATTTGTGTTTTACCCTATGTTATCCCTGCTTTTGACCAGTGAATAAAGGGTACACTATGTTTGTACTTGCAGAGTACCTGCTGTGTGCTCATCCAAACCACATTGCAGTAGGACCTAACAGGTCCTTGGAGGCAACAACGCACAGATGCATTTCATCTTTATTTTTCTGCTATCATATGCTTTGACCATCCTGGCTAACGTTGGCATCAGTGCAACAGTTTGGAAAGATAGCCCCCCCTAAACATGCCTAGGTATTTCTTCTTGAGCAGTTTCTCCTCCATTTAGAGCTCAAACATGACAGTCATCGTGTGCAAGATGCTGTCTGGCTTCCTGGATGGGAGAACCACCCTTTCTGTTACTGGCTGCATCACACAGCTCTGCTTTTCCTTTTCCCTGAGAACTACTGAATGTACCCAGCCAGTCACTATGGTCATCTGCTCTCCACTTAGCTATGGCATACTGATGAACAGTAACGTCTGTACCCAAGTGGCCATCGTTTCTTGGGTAAGTGGTGCTTTTGCTACATTGCCACCTACCGCCTCTACAGCTCATCTCCTCTTTTGTGGCCCCACTGAGATCAACCTCTTCTTTTGTGAGTGGTTGTAGCACCTGTATCGTACTGAGTTTATGAGGTACAGACACCACAGGGTGGTGTTCAATTCACCTGCAACAATTCCAAACATTGGAATGTAGAGACCCGTTAAAGCTAGCATGTGTTAGGAGAGAACTCTTGCCTAAAAGAGAACGACGCAACACCACAAGGGCACTTAACATATGACAAACTGCTTGAACATGCATCTGCTCTTTTTTTAACTATACTTAGTGTTAAATTGAATGTGTGACACCACCTCAGCCAGTGAGATAATATTCCCCCACCTTCTCCTGGGTTGTCCTACCCTGTTCTTCCTGCTCACCATGTTATCCTACTGATACATCATCTCTACCAGCTCCAGAATGCCCCTTCTCCACCCGTGCCTTCCACCTTGGTGGTGCTGTACCAGTTTAGGGAACCCTTGTTGCCCATTGGTAATAGTTTATCCTGATTTAAAGACAATTAAACCATCGTGGACATTTTGAGCTAAGCACTGTTTCCCTTCATGTTCCAAGTGGGACATACAAACCTGTGTAACTGCAGTTTTTGGCACTTAGACATAGCTCTTCAGCTTTGGGAGAATAAACATGTGAGCACCTGCTACTGAGCACACCTGGTAGGTGCCTGTGGCTGGGCAGCTGCCAGGTGAAATAGAATTGCCCAGGTATGCAGGCAACTCCTGAAACAGTAGTCAGAGAAAAGTCAGAAGCAACTGTAGCAAACCGTCCAGGTTAGTTTTTTTTTTAACTTAGAAATACATTCCCCTCCCTACTCCAACCATATCTGACATTCTATTTGCCCTCTTTATTCCTTACAAGTAATTATGATAAGTCAGGGTTAAGCTAAAACATGGGATATGCTCTTCCATTCCTGTAACAAGCCACTTTTATATTGCCCATGCATCATTGTAAATAGTGTTCTGTTATCTTGGCATTGAATTTTACTGTTTTATATTGTGTGATCACTATTCTTACTACCAATTTTTACTGTTTTATATTGATATTATACGATTCAGGCCTGTTTTTGTAAGTTAGCCAGTGCATTGTCAAGTCTCCGTCTTGTGTCCCATGCCCAAGCAGACCCTACTGTAACTGTGTTGTAACTGTGACTCATACCTACCCCTCCTATGTAAAATGGTTAACTGGATGAATAAGAGAGAATGGGAGTGCTTGAGACATAATGGTAGCAGGCCTGAAAATAGCTCTTACTGAATGACCAGACCATCAGAGTAACAACGCTGCCACTGCCTTGCATTGACTCTGCCAGAAACCACAGACCTACTCCCAGAACCAGAGACAAAACCCAACATTTAAAAGATAAAGTTCCTGAAAGAAACCAGCAACGTGGAAACACGGGACAGAACAGAAACCAGCACCTCCACCATTGTATCCCACTGGACAATTAGGATGCTTGGAAGTGCATGACCTCATCTGAGCAGGACTGGCTTTTACCTGGGCATGTCCACGCCATTGGAGACACAGGTAGCCCACCCTTATAAAAGGGGTGGTAGAGTGTGACCTCTTTGGGACGCCATCTCCAAATGGACCGACACCACGCCACACCACCTATCTACCCAGAGGCCTTGCAGGCGACCCCCTCTGGACAACATCTCGCTGGAGGAAACTTCATCTGGCCACCAAGGATCAACTCTCAGCCTGGGATAGGTAGCAATCACCCACATTTTCCCTCTAAGCAAGGGACCTGAGTTTTGTTTCTACACACCTTGACTTCAATCCAATCCCTTTATTAAGCCAATCTCTGCTACCGTGTGTGTGTGTGCGCGCGTGAACCAATAACTTTGTGGTCCATATATTGCATTGCCTGTCTAATAAAACTCATATTTGGGACCCCGTGTTGGTCTTTGTCTTCCTGTGGTCCCCGCCCCAGGATCCCCACTTAATCCCCATTCACTTACCTCCTGCTTCTGACCAAACTCCCGTGTCTAACTCCCATCCCTCTGCTGTCACTCACTCTGCTTCCTGTCCCGACTCTCTGCCACCTCTGACCCCTGTCCCGCCTCTTGCTGCCGCCTCCCAACCTTCTGGCTTTTTCCCTCACTTTTGTCCCCCACTCCACTGCCGCCTGGCTTCTCTGCTAGCTTTTTCCCTCACCTCTCCTCCACTCTGCCATCTCCTGGCCCTGGCTTTCACTGCCACATCCCAGTTTATCTGTGTTCTTCTGCCTCCCAACCTCGTGGCTTTCTCCCCCACCTCTCCTCTGCTCCACTCTGCTGCCTTCCAGCTCTGTCCGGCTTTCTCTGCTGAACTGTCTTTTTCTCCTTGGCTTTCTCCCCCTCTTCGCCACCTCACAACCTCCCAGATTCTCTGCCGGCTTTCTTCCCCAATTCTCTATCTCCTTTGGCTTACCTCCTGGCTTTCTGTGCCACCCCGGCTTCCTCCCCTGCCTGTTCTCTGCTCTGCCACCTCCCAATTTCTCTGCCTCCTGACCTCCTGGCTTTAACTTCCCACCGCCTCCTGGGTAGCCCCTGGCCCTGCTCTCTACTTCCAGCTTACCTCCTGGCTTCTCTGTCTCCCAGATTTTCCCTCTCCTCCACCCAGGGCCCCAAGCGCCCCACGTGTTAACATACAGCCACTCCAGTGCATACTTGTGTGTGTATATGTGTATGGATGGGTAGTTTTTTTGTGTGTATGTACCATTTTGTGTCACGCCTTCCTGTCTAACAACCTGATATTGAAATCCTGAGAGTTGGTCTGGCATGTTTTAGGACAACACATTGGCTGCTAGATGGGAAGAAGGAGGACTGTCCTAGGTTTTAATCAAGTATCCCAGCGGTCATGCCATCTTTTCAAGAAGCAGGACATCTGAGATGTAGGCCCCTTGCCCAAAATGAGTTTGACCCTGCATTCACTGCTTTGCAGGAAAGTTCTGTAACCACGAGGGTAAGGATTGGATTGACTTTAAGCTGGTCTTCAAGCTGTCTCACTGGGCAGCCAAGAGAGGGAGAGGTGTTGAACCAGTAGGGAAAATAAAAGCCATGCAGTATGTGGTTCAGTAAAATGTAAGTTGCCCTAGCAGAGAATGGGGCCTGGGTTTTAGCCTGGACCCCTTCTCAAATGAAGAATTTTTCTAGTACTGCTTATTCATTGTATTCATTGATTACTAAACACAAGGTGAATTCAGTCAAGAGGAGAGCTGGGAAGAAGTATGCCTCTTCTGGATGAGGAATTGAACACCTAGTTCTCCCATTCCTTTCGGAAGGTGTTCTAGCTCCTGGAATAAGAGGTGGAAGGACCTTCTTTTACTTCTAGCAGATATGTGCTGAGGGCAATTCTGTTTTGCACAGAGGGAGCAAAATCCCAGACTATGTGTACGAGTCAATTCTAGCAGTCAGATGGCTGCACAAAAGCTATTTAGGCTCAAAAGATGAAGCCCTGTATCTATGTCAGAATAAAGAAATCATGAAGAATGCAATCAATCATTTTCCCCTGGAATAATCATTAGACTCAAACTCTCATAATAGAATTAGTAGATAATCTCCTACTTTAACTGTTGCATTATCTTTATATAAGGGCCGGAACCCTAGCGTCTACTTTAACCATGCAGTTATCTCAGTGTGAAGACCAAGACCCACAGGGTCACTTCTATTCTTCAAGTCAAGCAATTATCATTCACTAGACAGCTCTATACAGGAGGGAATCTCCTAATTCTCTTGGGTGGGCATGACTACAGTAAATACAAATAAAATTAAACATTCTGTGAACCTTTTAACGTTTCCTTACCTGGGAGAAAACAAGGATTTTTCTGAAATGAAAGCCAAAAGTTGTTTGATTCAGCCTCAGTGAATAATTGACATATTTTTATTTATTATATTTTATTGTTTTCCTCTCTGAATGCTGGTTAATTATTCAGATCAGAAATCATATAAGGGAATGATTTTAGGGGCTGTCTAAATTTATGAACCCAGCAACATCCCTGATTTGCCAAGACAAGGAAGAAGAGCTTTGAGATGGGATTTTCTCCAAACATCGTTGATCCTTTGAAACCAGCCAGCTATGAGAACACTGGTAAGATAGTTTGTTCGATGATTAGATTCTTTGTTTGATATATGCAATAACATATTAAGGACTTTTAATATTATTGGTCAAGGAGGTCTACTAACAGACATGGCCTATAAGGAAAATACTTGGTTGGGGATAGAATACTTAGCATTTACAGAAGTATTTCTTTTCTGAAAGTCTTTAAGATATTAGTTTGTGTTTTCAGAGGATTTTTAGTAAGTAAGGAGAGCAGCCTACAGAACTTGTTTTGACTGAAACAATTATTTTTTTGAGTAACAGAAGTACTTATCCCCACTTTTGATATGAGTGTTAAGTTATGAAATGGGATTCAGTGCGAGTGTATAAAGGATTGGCATGGCAACACATTCAATAAATGACACAAAAGCTTTGGTTACCAGAACTATTCACTATTGAATGAGCCAGAAGCAAAGCAAAGTCCAGTATATTTAGCTGTAAAAGTGACTGGATCTCACCAATACAGGCAAAGAGGCAGTCTCAGTCTTGTCAGCTTCTCAAGGCATGGATCTGTTCACCAGAACAGTTGGACACAGTAGCACTTCTTGTGTTGAGTGATTTCTCACCCTTGAAGTGTGTGCCCTGTTAGCTGCTTCATTCCTTTTCCATGCCCTGCAGCTCAGCAGGGGACTGACATGAGAAAAAAAGGATGTTACTCAAAAAAATAATTGTTTCAGTCAAAACAAGTTCTGTAGGCTGCTCTCCTTACTTACTAAAAATCCTCTGAAAACACAAACTACTAGTGCCCCCAAAATTGACACAACACTTGGTTGATGGCTTTTTGGTCTTCTCTGGACTGCACACACCTTGCTGGCAAATCTGCTTAGTTCTTAGACTGTTTCTTTAAAGCATCTTTCCTTGATAGTTGGATTATTAGAGTCTGAACAAACAGGGAGGAAAAGGATGACCATCCTATTACAATTGTGAAATTGCCTGGCTCCTGTTTTTGGACCAGTCTAGGTATGAAGACTTGTGTTTCTGTACAATTGTAAGTTAATTACAGGTGACGGGCCTTGAGTGGTCAAATAGGATGCTCAAGTGTTATTAGATCTGTCTTTGGGTAGTTGTTTATCAGTGGGGTAAACTTGCAATAGCTTGTTCTGGTGATGGTCTATTTACAAAACTCCAGACATACATTGAATGATTGAGACATTCGTAACACCTTAGACACTGGATGCCTGTTCTGAGAAATATGAACATGTCAGGTACAGGGCATCCTTCCTGTGTCTTTTTTGGGTATTTAGTCCTTTGTTTTTTCTGTAGTTGCTAGTTCATTTGAAATGCATATGTAATTACTTTGCCTTCACTGGCTCAACCTTTTCTTTGCCTTTCTTAGCTTGGAAATATACGTGATGAGTGTGTTAGTTCTCTGTTAGCAATTTTCTTGATTTGACATAATCTAGCATAGATAATAAAGCCAATTGGGGTTGCTCTATTTTGTATGTTGCACAAAAATGCAATTTGGTTATAAAGATTTTATGTGTACGCCTGGCCAAGCTGCTACTGTATTCAACAGTCACTAGCTTGATGCTCGTGAAGCATTTACGTAGCATCACTGAGACATTTGTGCGTAAGTTAGTTATTAATTCTTTGTTACAAAAGTGATACATTTAATTTAATGTCACTGGGCTATATTACAATATAGCTATGGCTTAACTCTGATAGGCTATACAGTTTACAAAGGCAAAAATGATAAAAAATACAACTAACTAATTAATGTAACATTGCAAAAACATTGATTAATAATAATAATACATTCATTTTTAACATATACCCAGACAATTTGCTAAGAAAGAGTTAAATATTTAAGACTCTTACATGCAAGTTAAGGAGCACAGGAAATATGTCACTTGAAGCAAAGACGGGCACAGAAGCAGCTTTCTTTTCTTTTTTTTCTTTTTAGTGTGGACCCAGCTGGAAGCAGGTATTAATGTTACTGAACACCATGGTTCAGCTTTACAGAAAGGATGCATTTCACCTTCAGCTGCTTTTGAAGTCAAATAAAAATCTAAGCACTTAGAAGAAATTAAAAGAGTAACTTTGGAAAAAAGAGAACGTAACAACATTAGATAATAAGGTTACTTTAAACTGTTACAGTGGTAAAGTTTTTTTTTCTTTCATTCCTCTTTTTTCACTCATTAAAACAATGTGGTATTAACTAAATACCATTTGACATTTATCATAAAACTTGTGTGCCTTTTTTTTTTTTTTTTGATGGTGTATACACCACCAAGGTGATTCTTTTTTTTCATATGCTGGCCAATTTATGAGGAATACATTTTGAAATGCAACAAGCAAACTTAACTTTTAATCTCCCGTGACTACTCGGATATACTAGACCATTGCTGTGCCAAATTTAACTTTGTTTTTAACCATTTTTTTTCTTTAGACACAGGTTAGGGGAAAATTAACTCTGCAGGTTCTTTTTTCCTTTAACCTAATGGGTTAATGCAGTTTCTAGCACGCATCTTGCTAGATTAATGTTATTAATAGCATTTAAATACAAAAGAGATATTATTTATGGTCTTGAAAACATTTTGTTAGGTTGTTTGCTACAAGTGCACATATTACCTTTTAATAAATATCAGTTTGCTAAACAAGTGGAATTCACAACTTGAAACCTTTATATGAATTGCTGCCCTTTGTTTCAAATATTAGAACAACTGTTCAGTCCAAGCTGGACGGAAGTGTCCAGGGCTGGGATCCACAGACAAATTTAATTTTAGAGGGGTTATTACCAACAATTTTATCACATCTTTTTTATATTCATATGCATTTAAACTTTTGATAACTAAAACAAACCAAACAAAGAACCGCACACCACGACAACACAACACAGACCAGACAATTTTTGCTGTAGGGGTAAAGCCATGGCTTAGGTAAGGAAGATGCTGTTGATGGTAATGAGGACTATCAGTCATCTTTGCTACCGGATTGAATGTTATACTATGGTTTCTGCAAAAGAAAACAAACGCACACAAACCTACAGAGAAAATTTCTTTGCAGTGAAATATTATTCATATTCACAAATTTACAAGGCAATGCACACGTCATTGCAATTCTTGTTTATTTGCAGACACACACACGCACACACACACGTGTGAATGTATGTATGCATGTATATATGTATATGTATATATGTACATATGTGTGTATATGTGTGTCTATATGTATATGTCTATATACAGGAAACACTTGGTATTTGTGGGCTCAGCATTCATCGTTTCAAATATTCGCTGAACCCACATTTTAAATACACTTTAAATATTTATTAGAGCTCCTCAGGAGCTCCGCGCTTGCTCCCACTGCCGTGCTTCTGCCACCACCCCCAGAACCGTCCCTCTGCCCCCAGCCACCGGGGCGACTGCATTCATGAACACAGACTGCATTCATGAATGCAGTACCCTATTCACAGATTTCACTATTCGCAGGGATCACAGGAACCTATCCCCCACAAATGGCAAGGGTTATCTATCTATCAATCTATCGATTTACAGTATGTGTGTATACATTCTAAATGGTAAGGATCATCTAGATGTTGGGTTTCTTTTCAATGGGCCACTGCACCATTCTGGCAATTGGAGTTGAGACCATTACAATTTTTTTTCAAATCTGAGATTGAGGTGCCAATACCATTGTTACAATTTAGCCAAATTGTCATTTTCAAGATGAGCTTTTCCTTTAGAGGGACAATTTCTCCCTCAGAATTTTTACTTAAAGCCTTTTCTTACATTTTTATTGCTTGTCATTGTGAAATTTTCAGGATACTTGTCATAAAAAAATACTGTTGTCTCCTGAATATAAATTCAAAATTATACCAACACTTTTAAATCAAGGAAATAGAAAACAAAACAAAATAAAATAAGAACTGCGCTAGATAAATGTAATCCTGAAAATCATTTTACCCCTCCTCAATTTCAGGTTTTCTCCTTTGTCTTTCAGAACTGACCAAATTCCAAATCAGGGAGTCACACATGCTAAGCATTTATATTATCACTTCCTGACTTCACAAACTATTTACTATGAGTTATAGTCAGGGATCCCACGGAAGAACAGAGAAAACCATGGATTCCCTGTTTTTATTGGAGAAAACACAGATTTCTCTTTTTATCAGAGAAATCCATGGATTTTCCACTTTTGCAAAGAGCTCTTACAATCTGGCACAGCTCCAGCCTGCAAGAACCAATTGCAAAAAGGGTGGGAAACCCCTGTCCCTGGCTGGAGGGTGGGGGATAGCGGGGGAGGGCAGGGCCTGAGCCTCTGAGGCAGCCAAGGCCAGGCTCAGGTTCAGACTTGCCCTTTGCCCCTGGAGCATGGAGGTAATTGGGGCTGTGGGGCAGGGCTGGGGAAGATGGTTGGGGGATGAGGGAGTGGGGGGGTGCTGCCAGGCCCAGGCAGCATGTCACAGCTGGAAGCAGGACCAGGGGTTGAGGGCAGGGGTGCCCCTCTGCAGGGAACTCTGCAGGCAAGGGATGTGGGGTGCAGTATGCTCATGCCCGCCATGTGCAGGCTGCACATGTGCCACCCGGCTGCCTGCCCAAGGGAGGGGGAGAGGGAGGCTGGCATGCAGCCGAAGCACAGCTCTGTGACCAGCTCTGCAGCCACGGTGAGGGATGGAGGGCGAGGGGCAGGGTTGGGCTCGCGCACGGCAGCCACTGCCACTTACCTGGAGGGCCATGACAGTGGTGACAGTCACTGCAGTTTGTAGGCAGTGGCAGTCACTGCTGGTACAGGCAGCCCCACAGCCCCACAGGCAAGTGACAGCGGCTGCGCATGGCAGTGGTGACTGCTGCTGCCTACAAAACCTTCCACTGCTGTCACGGAGCCGTGCTCAGAGCTGTGTAGCTGGTGGCAGTGACATGGCGTGGGGTGGTCGTGGAGATGGCTGTGTGCCACCCGGCCACCACCACGCCATTGCTGCTGCTGCTGGCGGCCGGCCACACAGCTCTAAGCATGGCTCTATAGTGGCAGCGGGAGGCTTTGTAGGCATTACTCCAAGGGGAGGCATAGCCAGGCCCAGCGTCAGAGATGACCTAGTCAGGGAACTTCTGGCGGGAATGGACATGTTCAAATCAGCAGGTCCAGATGATCTGCACCCCAGAGTGCATAGGGAATTAGCAGTCGCTGCCATCACAGGCCTCCAGATAAATGGCAGCAGCTACTGCGTGCAAGCCCCCGCTCCCCCCGCTCCCCCCAACCCCCATCCCTCACTGTGGCTACAGAGTCAGCCATAGAGCTGTGCTCCTGTCACATACCAGCCTCCCTCTCCCCCTTCCCTGGGTAGGCACCTGGGCAGCATGTGTGTGGCCCGCACAGGGCGGCCACCACCACACTGTGCCCCACAATGCTTGCCCATAAACCCCCTCACAGAGGGGCACCCCTGCCCTCACCCCGTGGCCCAGCTTCTAGCTGCGACATGCTGCCTGGGACCAGCAGCACCCCCCACCCCCTCAGCCCCCCAACTATTTTCTCCAGTCCTGTTCCACAGCCCCCAAGCCCCACTTACCTCTAGGATCCAGGGGTGAAGGGCATGGCTTTGCAGTAGCAGTGCTTGCCCGCAAAGCCCCCCACCCTACCTGCAGCCACCACCCCGCACTGCCGAAGAGCCATGCAGCCAGTTGAAGGGCATGCCACTGCATGCAAGGCCCCTATTTCACCCTACCCCCCGACTGGGTGCTACATATATGGCTAGCACACGGTGGTTGCCACTGCACTGCCGCTGCTGCACCCTGTGCCACTTGTCCACAAAACTGGCTGTGGGATGGTACAGCAGGGTGCAGTGGCAGAGTTGTGGTGGCGGCCTCTGTGTGTGAACCTCCTGTCAGGCTGGCCAACATCTGTGTGGCCAGCAGATTGGCACTCCTGCCCTCACCCCCTTGCCCTGCTCCTGGGAGTGGACACAGGGGCACACTCCCTGGCTTCTTGATCTAACCCCTCCAGCACCTTCCCTTTCCCCTGCCCTGCCCTGCCCTGTCCTTCCCCTCCAAACACACTTACTTCCTGTGGTGGGTGTCAGTGTCTGTGTCTGCATGTCTGGGGGGCTGTTACGGGGGGCATCAGGAGGGCTGTTGAGACTACGGGGAGGGGGAGTGCAGGGCACCAGCAGCACTGGGGGAAGTATGGGGGGCCTTTAATTTTTATCATGGATTTAGGGTTTTTAATCAGAGAATTTGCAATTTTTAATCAGAGAAAACCAGGATCCCTGGTTATAATCTTATTTCAGTTTCTATTGAATATTTATACTGCCTTTGTGGGGGAGGGCTTGGTCCCTCAATCAAGACACACACCTACATTTTAACTCTTTCTCTGACAAAACTTTAGGAAATGCCTTCATTTAATTGTCTTGGTTAACCCTATCAATCACTCAGCCACAGCAAAAACCTTAATAGCTGGTAACATTTTTTTTAAAGATACTTACGTTATACCCATACTATTTCTGGACATACCTCACCCTCATTACCAATGAGAATGTACACTTTTACACTTCTAATAGTCTCTCTGCCTGCAATACGGCACAGAGCAAATGCACAACACTGCTTCAGTCTCTGGTTTGCACAACACCTTAACAATCTCTGCAGTGTAGCCCACTTCTTAGGCTTTACTTCTTTTATAAACATCCACACAGTCCCTAGCACAGAGCTCAGTCTTCTCTGTTACTGACTTCTTATCAGAGCAGTGATAAAAGTTGTTTTACTTATCCCAAACAGACCACAGCAGGACCTCAGGCACCCTGAGATCAGGTTACTCCTTTTCCTCGAAGCAATGTTTTTTTCCCTGCCATAAAGCAGACATTCCTAAAATTTAATTCTTACTTTCTCCTCCTCCATAGGTGGTAGAAGCAGGGATTAATGGGGCACAGCCCCCCCACAAATGTGGGGTAGCTGTAGGACTGCAAGGCAGCCCAGTTACAGGCTTCCAGCAGCTGCAGGAGGTGTGGGGAGGATGGGTGCACATGCAGTGGTGAGGGAGGGGGTGGGGCTGGGGCAGGTACTATCCAACTGGGGCAGGGGAAGCATAAGACAGAGCCAGGAGTGGCTCATCAGGGAGTGCAGCTCCTGCTGCTATGCATACCTCAGGAGGGCCTGCAGGTGTTGAGCCTGGATCTGCTCAGGGTGAGGGTGGACTGCTGTTGAGGGCTGGGGCCAGGACTGTAGCAGGCTTTTGCCAGCATGGGGGGCTGGTCCAGGCTGTGCTTGGGGCAGGTGGTGGTGGCACTGGAAGGATGGCTACAGGGGTGGGCTGCAGCCACCCCAAAACTCACCATGACCCCCCCAGATCCCTCTCCCAGCACCACTGCCACCCACCTCAATCATAGCACATTCTAACACCCTGTGGAAAGTTCTTGGTGCAGCTCTGGCCTCAGCCCACCCTACCCTGCCCATAGATCTGGGCCACATGCTCCTGGGGTGCACACAGTGGTGGGAGCTACCACCCTATCCCTGAGCCAGGTGCTCCCTAGATAAGCAGCTCACAGCTCTGTCCCACAGCCCATCCCAGCTGTGCAGGGCCTGCCCCAGCCTCACTCCTTTCCTCACTGCCGGGGCCTCGATATGTGCCTCCCTGGCCCTTTCCCCTCTGCCCACCCCTTCCCCCACAGACTTAACTGCTGGGTAGGGGGGGGTGCGCCACATGTGCACACCTGCTCAGTACCCCCATCAATTGTTCTGCCTCTGCCTATGCCCCCTGCCTGCTCTTGCAGTCAAACTTTTCACTGCCTTCCTTTTTAAACTCTTTCCACATCTCTTTCTGTATAACAGCTGCCTTATAGTCTTTTTTTACTCTTTCCCGTGTCTTTTTCTTCCTTTTCCTCTCTGTCACAGCTCCTTGCTTTCTGAATCTCTTTATGTAAGGAAACAAACCTTGAATGAGTGAACCATGCATCTTGGCTAGTGAATTTTACTTTTAACTCCCTCACATAGGTCTGTAACAATACAGGCACCAGCTGTTGGGGGCCAGGTTCGACCATAATCGTTCTCAACCTGTTCATACCCAGCATTTTTTTTAAGAACTGGGTTTCCCTACTGTTCTAGAAACTGATACAAAGAGGGAAGTCAAGGAACCAGATTCAGGCCCTTGTTCCCTAACCCCCAAAAGGTTACTTTAACCCTTAGGCATTAATATAGGTTTTTCTGTAATATGTCCTGACAAGTGGCTTCTCAGTAGCCATCTCTGATAGTTGGTCCTAGTAATTCTCCTTAGTTATTCCTACCCTCTTTCTACTGTGGGATTTGGGTCAGGCCCCTGAATACTAAGTTGCAACCCTTCCTACTCAGGTCTAAATACTTGGGCTATGCTAGCATTTCACAACAATAAATAACCTCAAAATATCAAAAACTCAAACTCACAAAAACTCTAAAACTCTCAAAAACTCTAAAACTTCAAAGTTCCAAAACTCCCAAACTGAAAAATGCAAAACTCAAAAGATCAAAACTCAAACACTCGAGACAAAACAGTCTTACAAGCATTTCTGCTGTCAATTTACACTAGCATCCCAGACAACAAGCCTCTACTTTGCTGCACTTGGAAAGTGGGTTTTTAAACTTAGTGCCCCAAGATTTGATGCAACACTTGGTAGACTAATAGCAGAAAACCTTGTTTTAATAACTACCAACAAGCTACAAAACTCAATAACAAAAAAAGACCCTTTCCCAATATAAAATGAGCTATAGTCTTTGTAGTCTCTTAGCTGCAAAGATCTTTCCCCAGTGCAGGCAGGAAGCAGTTCTTGTACAGCCTCACAGCATGGACCCTTCACTTATCATCTGGGTGGCAGGATAGCTTCTTGGTCTTCTCTGGACTGCACACTACAGGTGTGTTAAATGGGCTGTATTTGATTCAGATTCAGATTCAGCTCAAATTGCAGACAAGTGTTCTATTAGTTGACTTGGATCACTGTCCCAATTCAATCTGGATGAATTTGAATCTGAAGATTCAATGATGATTCAGAGAATCAGCAATTCAGCCATAGACACAGCTTGAAATGTTTTTTTCTTGCGGTACCAGGCACAGTCCCTGAATGCTGTGATGCTGGGTCAGATGGAGCGTCCCACAGGAGTGTGGGAAGGCCCCCACGTGCTCAGCGGTGAACCCAGAAGTGGACCGGAAGTACTTCTGGTCCCCTTCCAGATCCACTTCTGAGCATGCGGGGGTGCCCCCAATACCCCACTTGCTCAGCAACCGGCCACAGGGGGACCCTGGGTGCACCCCTAGACCCAGGAGGCACCAGTCACTGAGCCAGGGAGGCAAGCAGGGTGGGGGTTGTGCCCTTCCCAGAGGACCTGGAAGTGGACTGGAAATGCTTCTGGCCCACTTCTGGGTCTGCTGCCAAGCACACTGGGGACTGCCATCATTCTCCTGTGGGATGTTCAATCAGCCCCAGCATCTCAGCATTCATGAGCCGCCTGGTACCTTTGTTGCCTGGTTGGGTCAGGCCAACTCTCAGGATCTCAATATTGTGCTGTTATACAGGAGGGTGTGACACAATTGCACATAAACAAACACACACTCCAATTAGGTGCATACACATGCGCACTACTAGCTCAGGCACATATGCCTCCAGACCAGCCTAGGTACATGCATACCTATCACCAATTCAAGCACATACACCATACACCCCAAAAGTTAGACACAGATCACTAATTCATATATCATGTACACAATGCCACACACACACACACACACACACACACACTAGCACCTCAGATACACACACGTTCAAAATAACTAGTCTAGGTTCATGCATACCTATCACCAGTTTAAGCCCATACACGCTCCACACACCAAATTTAGATAGAATCAGTTACCAGTTACCTACACCTGCAGATTCAATACACATACCTGGATTGCTAATTCATATACCACACACATGTATAGATATTAATTTGTGTGTATATATCTGTATATTCACTAATTCACACACATACCACCCACCTACACATACACACAGCTGAGTTCCTAAGTTGGGTGTTGTGATGTGTATGTATGTATGTGCTTGGTGTACTTGGGATATCTGGGGAAAGGTTAAGCTAAGAAAGTAGAAGTGTATGGAGTTAAAGTTACCAGGACCGGGATTAGAACTGGTAGACTGCAGGGGCCTGGGGTGAAGAACTGAAGCTTGGGAGTAACTTTAGGTTAATTGATCTCAACTGATTAAAAGACAATGCCCAAAGCGTGCAGAACAGGCAAGCGATGCTGGCACAGAGACTGAGGCTGGGACTGGAGCCAGAGCTATGAGGGACCTGAAAAGGTAGGTGGGGAGAGGAAAAATGGGACTAAGGGAAAATGTGGGTGTTAAAGAGGGGCTCTGGGTGTGGGGAGCCAGAGGATAGCTCCAGGGCACCTAGAGAAGTTGCAGGGAGTGGCAGTAGGTGTTGGGATCTGGAGAAGGCTCCAGCTGCCGAAGAAAACTGCAGGACAACCATGAGGAGCTGGGAAGCTGCAGGGGAGGGGAGTAGAGGAGATGACTACAGAAGGTGCAGGGGAAGCCTGAAAACAGAGACAGACAACAGAAAATCACAGGAAAAGCTGCAGGAGAGACTGAAAGGCAGAGGGGCAGCAGGAAAGCAAAGAAAGGCAGCAGAAAGTCGCAGGGAAAAGGCAGTAGGAGCGTGGGAAGCAGGGGGAAAGCAGAAAATCACAGGAAAAATGGCAGAAGAGACTGAAAGGCAGCAGGGGTAATGGGAAAGCAGAGAAAGGCAGCAGAAAGACACAGGGAGAAAGCAGTAGGAATTGAGAGGAGATTGGGAAACTAGTGGAGGTGGAGGCTGGAGCTGAAAGAGAGAGAGAGAAACTGAGGCTGGAATTGAAGAAAAGGAAGGGACTGGGATTCGCTAAAACATGATGCAACTTGGGGTTGCAAATGGCAGTGGTTTTACTGAACAGGGGAGATGGTGCCACAATGTCTTATTGGTTCCCTTGCACCCATCCACCCCCACCCACACCCAATGATAGCAGGGGTTAGAGAGGCTTGGTGCAGGGGCTAAAGTCCACTGAAGTCCAGGAGGAGAGAGAGAAAGAGAGGGAGAGACAGAGAGTCCAAATTGTAGGAGGAGGTGTGCAGGTAATATCTACCTATCCAGGTTGGAAAGGGTCCTTATCCAGTAGGCGTTGTCCAGAGAAGGGTTGCTGGCAGGGCTTCTGGGTGAATAGGTGGTGTGGCGTTGTGCTAGTCCAGATGGAGAGGGCGTCCCACTGGGTCTGTCTTCACTGCCTCTTTTTATAGGGGCAGCCCTTGTGTGACCCTAGTGACAGGAGGCATGCCCAGGCAAGGGTCAGGCCCTGGAGTACTGAGCATGTGTGCTCCATGCAGGGATGTGCAGTTTCAGGTGTCTGTAATGGCGGGGTACAATGGTCGAGTTGCTGGTTCTGACGGGTCTTTCGTCTTTCAAATGCTGGGTTCTTGTCTCTGTTCCTGGGTGAGGTGCATGGTTCCTGGATGAATCAATGCGAGGTGATGGCCCAGTCATTACAGGCCATTCAGTAGAGGTCTGCTACCATTGTATTTCAATCATTCCCAATCCCTGTCATTCATCCAGGAACCAATTTACGTGGGAGGGATACGTGACTCATACAGTTGCAACATGGGATGCCCAGACACAGGACAGAAGATGGAGGCTTGACATATAAAATGGAAACTTGACATGACTTTGGTTCATTTACAAACACAGGCCTAAACCATACAGTATCCATATGAAACAGTAAAAATCAATATAAACCTAATAATAATACAGTATAAAACTGTGGATATCCAAAACCAAAAATTTGCTACCAAAATAAAAATGTTTAGACCTTATCCTAAGTCTGAGATCACTTATACTTATCTATAGAGAATAGAGAGGGAGAGAAAAAGTCAGAAATGGTTGGGGAAGGGGAGGGAATGCATTTTAAAATAAATTTTAAAAAAAGAAAAAATGAGGGGTTTTGTTACACCTTGAGGTATGCAGAAAAAACATTTAAAGCTTCGTCTATGCCCAAATTATTGAATCCTTCTGAATTGATTCAAAGAGTTCCAATTCAATGTAGAGAGATTAAAGGATCTCCTAATTTGATTCACACTCGGAGATTTGGACTCATGTCCTCACACCTAGGTGATGCTCCTCGACTGGTCGAACAGGATGCTTAGGTGTTACCTGATCTGTCTTTCGGTACTTGTTTACCAATGGGGCAAATTTGCAATAGCTTGTACTGGTGATGGTCTATTTACAAAACTCCAGACACACATTTGTAACACCTTAGATACTGAAAGCCTGTTTTGAGAAATGTGCGTATGTCAGGTACAGAGCATCCTTCGTGTGTCTTTCTCAGGTTTTTTGGCCTTTGTCTTTTGTAATTGCTAGTTCAAATGAAATGCATATGTAATTACCTTGCCTTTACTGGCTCATCCTTTTCTTTATCTTTCTTAGTTTGGAAATACACATGTGATGAGCATGTTAGTTTCCTGTTAACAATTTTCTTGATTTGACATAATCTAATACAAAAAAATAAAACAAACGGGGGTTGCTTTATTTAGTATGGTCCCAGCTGCCACTTTGCATTTTTGTGCACGATGCACTGTTATGTTAATTTGGTGTTAAAGATTTTATGTGTAGGTCTGGCTTAGCTGTCACTGTATTCACCATCAACAAATGAGGCAAAATTATTACTTCTATTTTTTCCCATTTAAAAAAAAATATTTCCTTTACTGTTTTGCCATGAAAATAAACCAAATATATTTTGTTTGACAGATTTCACTTCTAGAAACATTCGATTTTTAAGCAACTCTACCGATTTTCTGGTCTACAACAATTAGAAATCTATGAAGATTTCAACATTGGTCTGCACCGGGAAATGCTGGCATTCACAATTTTCAAGTGTAAGGGTTAAGCACTAATGTCTATTGCTACTTAAATATCCTGAACTGATTCTTCAGAACTGTTAAATCTGAATTGTTCCTACTTTAATCAATGCGATATGGTTTCTTCTGTGAACAGTCCACTATTGCAGAAAAGGTTCTTCACTGTGTTCACACTGGTAAATCCAGTTAAAGTTCACTATACCTGACTATCTTTGAAATCAGGTTCATAAACAAACCCCTGTATTCAGATCAATGGTTCTCAAGTTTTAAATTATACTTCTCCTTTTTTTCTAAACAAGATCTACCTGGTCCTTCTTCATATTGAGTTACTTGTGAATGACAGCTTAATCATCATGACTTCTGACTCTTGGTTCTGTCATTCCTGTGCTAAGAACTAATATTGAGCCAATATTTGTTCAAGTCTGCTTCCTGCAATCCAGGTTTTCTACTGTTCAAAACCCTTGGACACCAAGATGATTCTGTGGAATGGATGGGCTGCAGAAAGACAAACAGGGATTAGGGTTAACAAAACAAAAGAGTGAAAATATTTCACTGTTGCTTCTGTTCACTTGATGACTATATTTTTATGGTCAAAATGAAACCAGAGAATCTCACCACCACAGTGACAGAATTTGTTCTCTTGGGGCTCACCCAAAATCCTGTGCTGAAGCGATGCATCTTTGTCTTTATCTTCATAGTCTACTTGACAACCTGGTTGGGAAACTTCACTGTCATCATCACTGTGATTATGGAACAGCAGCTCCACAGACCTATGTACTTTCTGCTAGCCAACCTGGCCTTCATGGATGTTAGTGATGCCACAGTTAATGCACCAAAGATGTTGTTGAGTCTTCTTTCACAAAAAGACACTATCCCCTTCAATGAGTGCATCGCTCAGATTTTTTTCTTTCATTTCATTGCTGGTTCATTGGTCTTTTTACTTGTGGTAATGGCAATTGATCGCTATGTGGCCATCCAGAAACCACTGCGCTACTTGATTATCATGAACCGGGGCACGTGTATAGGACTGGTATTTGGGGCATGGCTGGGTGGATTTGTTCACTCTATTACCCAGGTTTTCTTGATCTTCCCATTACCATTCTGTGGTCCAAAAGTTCTGGACAATTTCTTCTGTGATGTCGCACAAGTCATCAATTTGGCCTGTATGGACACCCACGTGGTTGAGTGGCTGGTGATCTCCAATAGTGGGGTGGTTGTTATATTGATTTTTGTTGTCCTGCTTATTTCATACAGCATTATTCTATTCAAGATAAGGACTCGGGTCACACAAGGGAAAGGCAAAGCCCTATCCACTTGTGGAGCCCAGATCACAGTTGTGTGTTTATTATTTATCCCTTACATATATATCTATGCCCGGCCCTTCAAGAAACGTGCCCTGGACAAAATAGTCTCAGTTATTTTCACTTTGTTTGTCCCCATGCTGAACCCAATTATCTATACACTGAGAAATGCCGAGATGAAAAGGGCTGTCAGGAAAATGATAAGTAAGATCCTTTCCTCAAGAAAGATCCTAATGGCATAAATGTATGAAATGGTTCTTTCCATTCCACCCCATGCCATATGTTTAGTCATTTTTAACATGCCTGAACTTTACATGCCAGTCACATTCATAACCTAATATCTGTAAAGACCTCTAATTGAAAAACAATTCTCAATTGCAATTTACAATGGCAGTTTATCTGTCTAGCTAGATAGATACATAGACTGCCATTGTGAACCAACTTTTTTATATATATATATATATATATATATATATATATATGAAACTATATATTTTTTCTTCTAAACTACTGTTATCTTTTAGCAAGCTTACCCTTATATATGCATATCGGACTTTTATATATACTTATATGCAGACAGTGTTTTTATCCTGACTAATATTTTCCAGAAATGTGTGGACCGGATTATGTCCCACATACCAGGTACCTAGGTGTGATCCCATGCAATGCAGATCAAATTTTGACAAAAGTGTTCACAAACCTTCATGCTAGCCTTCAGCTTAAGTCACTAAAATCATCATTAACTGTTTTATTTTGTTTTTTTCCCCTCAGACTCAAGTCTGATGTGGGATGAGATGGTATTGAGAACCAGATCCTATTTTCTGGAATCAATGCTCAAGTGCAACTTAACCAGCATTCACCGACCGAGCTAAATTTCAAGGTGTGACTGTATTTCAGGGTTGTCTTCGTAGGGGTAACAAAGAGTTGTTTTGGGGTTTTTTTTTTTGAGAATTGAATCAGGCTTCTGTGACTAAGTGCATTTCAAAGCTACAGCCAACCTCAGCTACCACTTAGCATGCCCTGGAAAAATTAATCTTGTCTTTGGCAGCATCCAATGGCCTCTTACATGTCAGAGCAATTCTGCCTCACTCCTCTCCACTGCCACGGGCATGGGAAGCAGAAAAAAGCAGTTGTCCAACAAGTATGACTAGCAGGACCTAGAGAGAGAGCCATGCTAGTCTGAAGTCAGACAGAAGTAAAGGTAGCTTTGCACCTTTTAGAGAGAATCAGAGATGTATAGCATAAAATCTCATAAGAAGTAGGATTACTTCATCTCACAACAGGTGCCGCTGCTATACAGGCCCCATCTAGTCCACATATAAAACACCCTGAGGCAGCTATATGATGAGTTTCAGGTGGAGCAAAGGTGAATGCAGCAGAGAAAGAGAGGTGACTGAGAGGGACTCTGGGAAGTAGAGAGCTAGGTACATGGCAACCAGGAAAGCTGTAGGGATTGGGGGATGATGGAGCAGACTAGGGAGTAAAGAGGAATAGATGATACTATAGTGGGGCACAAGGACAAGCTAGGAACAGCTGGGGTAGAAAACAAAGGGTAAGGAACATGGTGCACCTAAACAGACAGAGGTAGGACAGAACATATGGGACAGCTGTGGTTGTCTGGGCACTGGGAGAGATGATAGAAATGATTTCCTACCTGTGATTACATAAATGCCCCCACTTTAAGTACTGGAATCCATGTACTCATTGATGGAAGGGGATTCTATTACGTGACTCTCATCCATATAGAGGAATGGGAGAACATGGCCCCTTTTTAGGCATGGAAGGACTCCTACCCCTACACGTACATGTTCTTGGTCAGGCAGGAAGGTTTCAGCCTAGACCTGCTCCCAGCAGCTGCAGAGAGGAGAATTCCTATCAGGTAGAGACAGAAGAAGTCCTGCTCCTGCTGTCTCTGAACAATGAATAATGTGGGGTGGAAAAGAACAGTGACTTGACTCCAAGGGGATGCAGCAGGGCATGAGAAAAGCAGGACACACACTGACAGAGATGTACCTCTTTGCTCAGAATGACAACACATAGCTCTTGTTTACAAAGTGGAGGATGGATAGAGTCAACTCTCAGGACTACACACACTTATAGGCTTGACCCTACTGCACGTATTAGCACCATGACCCAATGAAACTTGGGGGTCATGACTGACCACAAGATGAACATGAGCCACCAATGCGATACCACAGTTGGCAAAGCAAACAAAACTCTGGCTTGCATCTATCGATGCATCTTGAGTAAAGACCCAGGATGTCATCACTATACTCAGCCTTGGTGAGACCACAGTTGGAGTACTGCATCTAATTCTGGGCTGCACCATTCAGGAAGGATGTGGAGAAGCTTGAAAGAGTCCAGAGGAGAGCCATGCACATGATCAAAGGGCAATAGAACAGGTTTTATGAAGACCAGCTGGGAGCCATGGGACTCTTCAGCCTCGAGAAGCACAGGCTCAAGGGTGACTTGGTAGCGGCTTATAAGTACAGCAAGGGATGACAAGGTCCAATGGTCACAAACTCCCGCAAGACCGTTTTAGGCTGGACATAAGGAAAAACTTATTTACTGTCCAGTCTCCCATGGCCTGGAATAGAGTCTCACTAGAGGTGATGCAGGCACCTACTCTGGACACTTTTAAGAAACCTTTGGACGCTTATCTTGCTGGGATCCTTTTACCCTAGCTGACTTTCTGCCCTTTGGGCAAGAGTTTGGACCTGATGACCTTACAAGGTCACTTCCAGCCCTAATGTCTATGAAATCTATGTAGATGACAGAATCTCCTCCAACTAGGGTTTCCAACTCTGTTTGAATCTATTCTTGGAGGTTTCATCACATAATGTAATGATATGAATGACATGAATATGTTGCATAGTGTAGTGTAGTTAGTAAACTAAACAGACAATACCAATGTGCCTGCGACACTGTGTCCACATGCTTGTGTACATCAGTTATGGATTACAATGTATAGACTTTACATCAGGAAGGCAAATGCACATTACTATTACCTTTAAAAACTCAATGGACTACTGTATAAATTGGACTCAACATTTAATTTTTAAAGATTGTCCTGCCATTTATCTTCTGGGTGACTCACAACAGGCTTCTGAAGAAATATATCTAATCCCTGGACAGTCCAGGGCACTCCCAGAGGGTTGGAAACCCTACCTCCTACCCACATTAACTGAGACCAAAACCAGCTATATATGTACCCCGCAAAAATTGCTCTTTCATTTCTATTAGGGCAGGGAAGAGATCCAAACTTCCTTCCTACCTTCCCTACTGTCCCCCAGATTAGCCACACTGGGGTGAAAAAAGGGATTAATTGTGATTGGAACCAGAGCTGTGGAGATCAGCCTGAGTGCTCTGTTAGTGCGTGATAGGCCATCTGGCAACATAGTGTTAAATGGTCTATGTTGGCACATCACTAGGGTCCGGGCCAGAACCTGAAGAGATCCCAGGCTGTTCCTGGTGTCAAGGAGGCACCTGGGACAAGGACAATACACTTAAGGAAAGGTCCTGAAAAGGGAGACACTGAGGGACAAGGAAGAAATACAAGTAGGAGGAAAGCAGTCTGAGAGTCTTGAGAGAGAACAAAACAGGGCTCCTTCTTCTAACTGACTACTTGGGCTTTGGGGTGGTGAAGACTGTGTGCAGAATTGCTTTTGTCCAATACATGCTGTTTTTTCTTTAAGTGCTGTCTGCTTCTCTTCATATGACTTTGGGTGGACTCTGTCCTCATAAAGAGAGATATCCCTTCCACAGGAGCTTATTCAGAAGGGAACTCTTCAAAGAGTCCACTAAGAACCAAGGTGGGGTCATAGACCCAAAGCTGGGTCTGAGAATGCAAGCAGCTAATGGTTTATCTGCTCTAGAAGCCATGCCTGAGTTTGCATCAGGAGGGCTCCAACAGTCTGTGTAACACTGGAAGAGTCCCAAGGACCCTACAGGCCCTCTAGGGAACCTATGATGCAAGACAAATATTGGAGGTAGAGGAAGAAAGCCAGTTAACTGGAGGCCCTGGGCACACTGTGGCACCCTGCTCATCACCACAACTTCTCTCTACCAAGAGAAGCTGCAAGCAGTCAGTGACTTCCTAGCCTGGTAACACCTGGAAGAACTCTCTGAGGAGGGATGCCTCAAGACTCATTGCATTGTGCATGACTGCCTGTGGGCTGAACTGTGGTACTTGTGGGAGGGAAGGGGGAAGGGACACATGAAGAACTTGTTGAATCCATCCAAAAGAAATGGAATGACACGAGAAGTTGGGAGATGTTATACCAGCTACATAAAATTCAGGTTTTAAGAAGGAGCTTTGACTGAGAGGCTTGCATCAGACACCTGGCAGCCTCTATGGTTATCATGGCAGAAGTCCAAGTTGTTGATCTCATGGTTGATATCATGAGGAGGCAAAACAAGAAATATCGGGACCCAACAGTAGTCTCCTGCCTCATTTTTCTACATGTACACAGAGCACATAAACCATTGGCCTGTCTCCATGAAGAGGCAGAAGGTGCAGTGGACTGTTTATATGGTTCCTGGATGATGCATGTGCTAGGAATCCCCATTTATCTTCTGAGGGTCCCCATCCCATCCCATTGGCAACCCTAGTGCAGATGGAACACCACAGCCTGAAGAAGAGACCTTGAGGTGCCATGCCATCTGTGTTGAAGGTCAGGTAGCCTCCCAATATCTCTGGGTAAGGACTGCCATGCCACCAGCTAGTCCTATCAACACCCAGAGGAGGCCTGTATTGTCAATACGACTCTAACCATACAAGTACATGCCAAGGGTCTCTAAGACCCTGCTTTTGGAGCGGCAAGCCATAGCAGGGGCCTTTTCAGCAGGGGAGAACATTTTGTCTCCCTTGCTTCAGAGAGTAGGATGGAGACCAGTGGTCTGATATTTCAGTGAAGTAGGTTTAGATTGAAAATAAGGAGAAACTTCTTCATTGTTATGGTAGTCAGGCAGTAGAATAGCCTGCCAAGGGAAGCTGTGGACTCTCCATTATTGGAGGTGCTCAAGAAGAGGTTGGACAGCCACTGCTCAGGGAATATAAAAGTGTAGCTAGGCCTATGCTCTACTCTGGGTATTTTACATGCTTATTTATTTTGCTGTACTTCCCACCCTCGTTTCTACTACAGGTGCCATGTTTTTAAGCCTGCCTGAGAGTCATTGGTTGTTGGCTGCAGCCAAGGCTGGGGATTTTTCTAGGTGTGTGCCATCAGGCACAGGGTGGAAGCCAGCTCTGGGACACCTTTCTGTGAACCAGCTTATGAGGACCCTTCAACCTCCCTGTGCTTCTTGAAGAAAGACTGGCTGCAAGGGCAAGATTTCAGACAGAGCTGGGGAGGCAACTAGAGATTAGGAGCTAGTTGTACCTCACCAGACTGGAGCAGGAAGCTGAGAGGGAGTCTTGAAGATGACTGTGGGTGGAAGGGCAGTAGGCTCATTTAGTGGGGTGGGAGTCTCAATGGACTATAGCATGGGGACAGCTTCAGAGTATTTTCACCATGAGCTCAATGCCACAAGCATCATCCCCCAAGGCACCTTCCTTCTCCATGGAGCCCCAAGTCTTGGCAGCCTGGCAGACTGGGCCTCCACAGCAGCCCCCGTAGTGGCATATGTCTGATGCGTAAATATGAGCCTAGGTATACAGGTCCAAAAGTCATTTTTAAGGGTTGGTCAACTACAGTTGTATCAAGTTTATTTTGGTTCCGTGTCACCAGATCTTTGTGGCCTACTGCAGGGCTGACTACAATATACTCTCCTCACCACCTGTATCTCTATCTCATCCATATCACACCAGATGAGCAGCTATCTCATCATTCTAGCTTTTAGGTAATTCCAGAGGGTGGCCAGCCAGACTGCTGGGCTAAGTCAGGTCCAGGCTCCTAGAAGCCTCAGACAGGTTCTCATTGTCCTCATCTACCACATCATAAACTGTAACATCCCCTGCCACCTGCTAGTGCATCACATAAGAGTTCTATTTCCCTTGGGTCCTTAGGACTATAGACAACACCTCTCGTGGCCCTCCAAGGATGCCCATGTGCTCATGAGCTGCCATAGAAACTATGCAGCAACAGCCTCAACCCAGACTCATGGTCACCCCTCATGCTACGTGGCTATTCAGATTCTGCTTTTCACTCTCCCAGATCTGTTGCTCTTCAGAGACCCCTCAAGGTATTGCTACTCTGAAATCATCTCTGACCAATACTTGTCCAAATTTTTCCTGAAAGTCTTCATTGAAGGACATTCCAGAACTTCCCTAAGCAGTTTCTTCCACTGCCTCACTGTTCTAACAGCATAGTTTTGCCTAATAACCAATCTAAAACAACTTAGCCATCTGCAAGCCCCTATGCTATGCCACCATCATGCATGAAGGATGTGGAGAAGCTTGAGAGAGTCCACAGGAGAGCCATGTGCATGATCAGAGGTCAGGAAAACAGACCTTTTGACAAGAGGCTGAGAGATATGGGACT
>JAGPOW010001711.1:1730457-1764973 GCA_030014935.1 Caiman crocodilus | reverse complement strand
AAACACTACTTCACTGTTAGGGTGGCTAGGATGTGGAACCGGCTTCCTAGGGAAGTTGTTCTTGCTCCTTCCTACCTTGGGCATCTTTAAGAGTAGATTAGATAGGTACTTGGCTGGGGTCTTGTGACCCTGGCACTCATTCCTGCCATTGGCGGGGGGTCAGATTAGATGGCCTGCTTTAGGCCCCTTCTGACCCTAGATACTATGATGATGAACTGGCTGGTAGCCCACTAAGCCCTCCCAGTGAGGGCTTGGAGACATAGAGAGGGGCAGCAAGGGAGACCAAGCTGCCCAAGGGCAAACTGTCTAGAAGCCACAGAGACTATTGACCACTTCCTGTGGCTCTGTGTGTACAGCAAAGAAGTGGGGAGAAAGGTGAAGCGGTGACAGGGGTCGGGCAGTTGTCAAAAGAGGCGGTGCTGTATGGGTGCCTGACCAAACACTAGGGGAACCTGTTGGCCCATTTCGATCAATTCATGTCCTGCGTCAGGACCGCCCTGTGGAAGTCCAGGAACCTCCTGATGTACACACATGAACGTAGAGGTGGTAGATTGTTAAGATGGCTCTGAGCGAGCCCCAGTCCTACTATCAGAAATCAGTAGCAAAGGATGGTGAAGACATTGCCAAATCCACCTGGCAAAGAGACACTTGGCACAGGATCTTCCAAGTACCCTACAGTGGGAAAACAGAAGTGACAGTGAAGAGGATGATGACATAACCAGATCTGGAGGCATTGATGAGGACAGTAGCAGTGACAGCAGCAGTGGATCTTTTAGGGGGAGTGACAGTGACAGTGGTTGAACTGAGACTTGGAACCCAGTAACTGAGGTGTGGAATATGAGACTATATAAACAGGGTAGGGAGGACGGCGGGCATTTTGTGTGGGAGCATGGGTCCGTGGGTGCATGTATTGTAATGGGTTTATGGGTTTTGTTGAGAGAGTTAAGGTATGGGAAGAAAAGGATACTACAAGATGTATGTGTGTGTGTATGTACACTTATATGTGTGTGTGTACTAAAAGGTATATATACACACAGATATATGTGTGTAGAAAAGCGTGCTAAAAGGTGTGTGCACGCATGCATGTGCGCACACACACACATGACTTATTTTTACCAGAAAACCGGGTGGGGTTTCCATCCACATTTTTGTCCAATGTAGGCCTTGTGTTTTATAGTCATACTCAGTACTGGATGCATTTCATCAACTTCATAGTTGGTTTCCATTGCTGAGCATATGCTGCTGCTTTTGGCAGGAGGTTAGCGATAGACATTGTATTTAGTGAGGTTTCCTTGTATGTGATTATAATATTAGGGTTTTTTTCCCCATGCTAATGAGGTGGGGGGAACAACCTTGTCTTGTATTTGAGTAAATAGGGTAGTATGGTCTTGGTCCATATATTCTTCTTTTTGAGAACCCTGCCTAGACAATAAATTTTCTGCTTCCTCTTTTTTCTGAACTTGCTCTGCTTCCTCATTTTCCTGGGCCTCTGTGAATCCATTATCTGTTGTAATATTATATATTTGTCCTATTGTGATACATACTAGTACCTTTGAAGAATCAGTCATTTTTATAGACTCAGAGGAGTGTTCCTCTGTCATCTCTTTCATTGTAAGAGTTTTAAGAACAATGTCCTGCAACAATGTACTGAATATTAATCCCTAAAAGTGATTGGCCAAGTTGTGTGATGATATCCATTTTCAATTAAATTAATCTTTACTTGATTTTCATTTTGGGTTCCTTCCCAAATGGTGGTAGCAAGAGTAGCACATTTTGTCTTTTAATATTTTCAGTATTCACTATAAGTTCTGTTCCCGAGCCTTCTGGAACCGAGTCAATGATTTTGTGAACTCCTGAATCTTCCATCAACCGAGATGATCTTCCGTTTACTGTAACTAGTTCTTGGCAGGCAACCAAAGAGGTAGTATCATCAATTTTTGTTGTACTGTAATTGCCTTTGTTTTTGTTAACATGGACTCCAAAGTAGCTTGTGTTGTAGTTGGCTTATTTGGGTATGGGCTCATCAGGACTGCATATATGTTGTGGTTGTTTGTTATATTTTATTCTGTATTTCATCATTTTCTAAGCAAAGTAAAACATACTTCTTGGAATGGTGTCTTTTAAATGTGCCTTTCCAGTTTGGCAGCATGGCTCCCAGACATAACTGAATTGTACTCTGGTTCCCTTGACAGACAGATATATATATATATATTTACACTGTCGCATGTAAACAATTTTCTCACAGAATTTTGTTGATTTGTCTCCATGATGAGTTATCAATCACTGTAACAAACTGCAATATTCTCAGGCAGAGGAGGTATGCTTCCTTTTTTTTAAAGGCGTGACTCAACAAGTGCAAAAGGGTCTCACTCCCAGCTGGGGAGACAGAGAGAGAAAGCCTGAAGGGCAGCACAAAGGACAGCCTTGGGAGTAGTTTACTGTGAGGATGATGAGAAGACCCCAGGATGGGGCATGGTATAGAGGCCCTAGAGTGGGCATGGCAGGAACCCCATGTGTGGGGAAGAGGCCCAAGGTATTTTTGTCGATGGCTGAGGCCATAGTGAGGGGGCTTAGTCAGAGAGTTAGGGGTGAGTCCTGACCCCAGTAAGTCCTCCACCACAAAGAGGCTTTGTGTTGAAAGAAAGACCTAGAGGTTGAGCACAATGATGCACTGCTCCATGGAGGGTGTGAGAGTCCCTGTGAGACCCTGGAGCATCAGTCGTGGTATAGGTTATGGTGTAGGTTATCCTGTGGATGCCATCTGCGAGGCATGGGCTGCAGTGTAGGGAAGGTTTTGGAGTTGCAGATAAAGCCCCCTGGCATTGGGTTGCAAAAATGGGCAGCCTACTGTCTAATTAACACCATCATTATGCATCATCAAGGCATAGCAGGTGAGCCTAGAGAGGGGCAGGCCAACTCCTAATTGGCCCTGGGAAGGCCCTCTGTTAAATGCACTATTTCAGTAATGCTCTTTCACTGAACAGTTAAGTAGCTGGTTTTGCAAGAGTAGGGAAGGAATACTACCAGTCTTTCCTTAGAAGGATCAATGAAGGGTCTCATGAATGTCACCTAAAACTATCTAGTTGTTAATTTGTTTTGTTTTAATTTGTTCCTAATTTAGTAATTTGTCAGAGGAAACCCCCAGCACAGGCAGCTCCTATTCATCTTCCTCCCTCCACTGACATTTGTAGGCTTGTCTCTTTCAGTTCCCATTCTGTTCCCTTTATAGTTCAGAGAAGATGTGACAACTACATGAAGTATTAAACAAGCTTTGGGAATGGGCATTTGAAACTAGGGCATTTTTACACATGTAAGTGCCACAGCACCGGGTGCTTTGAAAAGCACACAGTGCTGTGACACTTCTGGCTGTATATTTGGTGAAATGTACGTCAGCCCTGAGAAAATGGCGGTGGTGCACTTTTGAACTAAAACACCTCGGAGGTATTCAAAACACCTCGACTTTAGTTCAAAAGTGCACTGCCACCATTTTCTGCATGCAGACATGCATTTCACTGCTTATACAACTACATGCAGCACAGCGCAGTTCGCCTTAGCTCGCTTGCAGAGTACATTCGATTAATCAGGTCTGCTCCAAAGTGATGGAGTTACAGCACATCGGGGGGGAAAAAGTTTGTGTATAAATGCTCTAGATCAGGCTTGTCCAGCATATGGCCTGCAGGCCACCATGTGACCCTCCAAGCTGTTTTCTGAGGCCCAAGGTGTTGCGACAGGAAACAGAAGAAAACACTGTACTTTCATTTCCGGGGGGCAGTGATGTGAATAACAGGCCCACTGGGTGATAAAAAGTTTGTGATCCAGCCCCACATGCATAAAGGTTGGACACCCCTGCCGTAGATGGTTAGTATAATAGGAAACAGCTGTAAGAACATAGGGATTCATAATGGAAGTCTACTAATTGAGAAAACAGTAATATTTACAGCTATTCACATCCATTTAACCCAAAGCCTGTTAATAATGTAAACTAAGGAATTCCCTTGCGCCCCTCCCTCTCCCCCAAAAAGACATTTTAAAAATTGCAAGTTCAGAAAAAATGCTGAGGATTCATTACAGAGCTGAGGCATGCCTTTCTGGTAGCAGTCTCATGTTTATGTGTAAGTTTATTTTTGTGTGTTGAAATAAACCAATAGTTTTTATAGTTTTAAAAAAGCTGTATATAGTTTTAAGAAAAGCTAAACCCAAATTTATTTTTTGGTTTGGTTCACGTTTGGTAGGATAGGGCAAATGATTATTCACTTTTTGTTCAGTTTCAAATCAAAGTACCAGTTCTTTGCTTCCAGTTAGACTCCTTGACTGGGAGGTGTCCAGTTGTGTTTGGTTGTTTGTCTTATTAGTTGAGGCAGGAATGTGGTCAGAGGTGCTTGCGTCCTAGTTGTGGAAATATTCTTTTGGGTGGAGTATGTGGAAGATTTTCTTTATTTCTGCATACATCAGTATCTTGCCAAATTGTTTCTCCAGGCAAGTGTTCAGGCCTTTGGCAAATATATCTATTTCAGTGTTGTGTGATAGGTTAAATTCTAGTGTTCTGGGTGCTGTTGTCTCGATTCTTTCATGGGGTGCTGGTAGGTTGACTGTGTAGTGGCTCCTGTTGCTCCAACTGATTCCGTTTTTTCCTTCTTATGTTAAATTGATGTTATTACATTTTTTTTTTGTTAGAGGACATGGGTTTGTTGCAAAGTTTATATATTTTTTTTAGTTTAGCATCATATGTCCTGCTTAAGTTGATCCTTTTTTAGAGCTGGTTAGCTGAAGATGAAGTAGTTTTTTCTGAAATTCTTCAGCACAGTTGTATTACATATTTGGAGTTGTGGGTGTTAGCCAGAGGGTTGTAGATGGTACATCCCCTTGGGATGTTGTCACGTTTCTTGCAGAAGTTTAGATGTTGCTGTGTAGTCTGTCCTCCCCCTGCCTCCTTTAGATTGTGATTTTGTACCTGCCATTGTAATCTTGTATGGATGAAGCCGTGTTTAAAGCTGGAGCATTTTTACTGTTTGTATTTTCCCCAGCTTGTCCACATGTAACAATTAGAAGGTAATTGCTTCAAATGTGAGTCCTTAACGTTCCCATCATACAGAATGAGTTCCAGCCACATTTCTCACTTGACCCATTGTTGTGCTAATTGACAGACTTGATGGAGTGATTAAGATATGGGGTCTGAATAGCCAGCCTGAAGAAGTTTCTTCTGTGGACAGCCTTGTAATAATATCAGTATGGACAAGCTGACAGAGGACTTCATACCAAAGAACTATCAAGAAATTTATCTTACCAGTTATTTACGATTAACTTATTAAGTTTGCCTTGTATAATGCTGCCAGTGTGGATAATTCTGGTGCACAGTACATTGGTGCATTTCTTGCAGGTTTGTAGTCTGAAGGAATATGATGAAGTGTTTAGAGTTTGCTTTAAAAAAATGAAATAAGAGCCCACTTACTTGTGCAGAAAAGCTTCAGAAGTCAAAACTTAGACAAACATGCAACATATACTTTGTATATTTTGGTTTATTTTTAATCTCATGATTTTGAGAGGCCTAGTGCTTCAGATCTGGGGTTGTCAGTACAGCAGGGATCTGTGCAGACTGCTTACCTGCTGTGAGCAGGTGAAGGGATGCTTGGAGCTCTGTTTTGCACATGTTGGTAGATGTTTCTGAAGCCTCCCCCCACAACCCCACAGTTCCATCCTAGGCAAGATTAAGTGATTTCATAGATTTCATAGACATTAGGGCTGGAAGGGACCTCAGAAGATCATTGAGTCCAGCCCCCTGCCCAAAAGGTAGGAAGTCAGCTAGGGTCACAGGATTCCAGCAAGGTAAGCATCCAAATTTCTCTTGAAGGCATTCAGTATGGGTGCTTGAACCACCTCCTATGGCAGGCTATTCCAAACCTTGGGGGCTCGGACAGTAAAGAAATTCCTCCTTATGTCCAACCTGAAACGGTCTTGTTAGAATTTATAACTGTTCGACCTTTTCATCCCTTGGGGTGCTCTGGTGAACAATTGGTCTCCCAGATCCTGGTGAACACCCCTGATAAACTTATAAGATATGTCCCACTCTGTGTCCCACCCAGTGCATCGGATAGCCTGTGTTGTACAGCTATGCCTGCCGTTGTGGTAAGCAGCCATTAGAGGCAGGCAACAGCTGATGAGATGCAACAGCAGCATCTGGTTGGAGTATGTGGAGACTCCCATGGGCCATAAAGCTCTGATGGAGAACCCCATAGGGCATGTACAGAGGAGCATGCTTGTGTGTTTCCCCAAGGATAAATAGCAGCAGCACATAGTTGTGCTGCTGCTACTTGTCCCCAGGGAATGCCTGTGCACTTGCCCCCTGGTGCTTGGAAAGTTGCCCTGGGTGGGGTACGATATGCTGGGGCCAGCACCTGGACTGGGTCCAGCAACCTTAAATGGGATCCTGGAAGCTTCTTGGGGCTCCAGAGATTGCGATCCAGCAGCAGGAAGTCTGGCCAGCAGCCAGAGCCTGGCTCCAGCCGGCCACACTCCAGTTTTGGAGAGTGAACACTACCACCATGTGCTCCACCCTACTTTTTGCTAGCTTGTTTTTTTTTAAATATTTTTTTTTGACACCGAGATCTCCCATTGTCAAAAACCCCCTCCATGCTGCAAATTAGCAGTGAGGAGAACGCCTGTATATGTGGCATGTAGTGCTGCAGACTGGTCGGTGGTGCCACATACTGCATATGCATGCTTGTCTAGAAGTGCCCATACAGGGTATGGCACTGCACCACCCAGTCAAGCACAAGGCGAGAGTGCTTTGCTCCATCCATTAACACTTGCCTCCAACCTCATGCCAGTGACAGATCTTCAATCAAGTTCGTGGTTTCTTAGTTGTTTTACAAACAGCTTGCTGCTTTTTCTTTCTTATTCTCTTTCTTTTTTACTGTCTGTAAACTTACAGACAGTTGGAAATTCTGGCCTATAGTGCTTAGCTATAACTACAGCAGGTTTTGGCAGGGCATGTGGAGGCAGTACTGTAGTAAGGGCAATGCCAGCAGTCACCATCACTAAGTGCCCTTGAATGGGGGACGCAAAATCAAATGGAAGTTCAGATACTCTTCCCATCATGTCGTCCCGGTTAACGTTGTTTTGTTATTACATTGCTGATCTATTAGAGAACATACTTGTTTAAAGTCATGCAATGTTCAGCTATAACATTGTTTGGCCGCTGCCTGCTAGTAGGTAACTATTGTGATGTAATTGAATTCGCTTAACATCATTTCACTTAGTTGCATTTTTCAAGAACGTAACTATGACCTTAAGTGAGGAGTAGCTGTAGTATTTTTATCACAGAAAGTACTCTTGCATATCTAATTTTAAACAGCCAGAATGTAGTGACTTTTACAATAGAGAGATATTATATTAATTACACTCCACACATAAACAAGTATCTTACTGAATTTATTTTCTGAGCATTTTATTAGATTGACAGTTAGCAAACTCAGCAGCCCAGTATTATATCCATTGTGCTTAACTGTATGCATTGTGCAAAGGCTTGGCTACTCCTGTATACTACCTATTGTAAAAACATACTGCTGGCTAAATTTATCCCAGTGGGCAAGCCTTCTCATGAGCTGTGCAGACTCCATCTTATCCTTGTTCCTGGCACCCTGCCTCTCCAGAGCTCTAAGGGGATGTGGGGCTTGGTTGCTTTTGCTTACCCCTACAGGAATCAGGGAGAGCTTGAGAGCTTGACCTGCCCCATTCTGCCCAGTGGGCAAAGAAGAAACTGGGCAGAGGTGAGCTTGGCTCTCAGAGAAGGCCCCAGCCTGTTTGGCTGGATGAAACATGCTGGGTCTGTCTGCTGCCTACATGGATGGGCAAAAGCAAACGAGCTGTGTGTCTCCCTGCAGCTTTGGGCATAGGAAAAAGACAGAACTGGCAAAGGCTCCCAGACACAGCTGACACAGAGGAAGCCCCATCAGCTGGAGGCTAGAGCAGGCTGAGGAGCCATGGCGCTGGGGCAGAAGGCAGTAGGTCCAGTGTGGCACTGGTTGAACAGCAGTGGGAACAGCATATTGGTGGCCAGGCTGAAACATCAGTGCTGGGCGCTTCCTCGGTTTTTTCCTTCCAGGAACCTACCCCTGCTCCTCCAGCTGAACAAGCTTTGAGAAAGTGATGCCCTGACCAAACGAGACATCATCATCCTGGAGACAGGCCTCATGGCTTCAGTAGTGCATTGGGAGAGGTACATGGGCCCTTAAACCTGGAGGCTGCTAGTAAACTTTTCCAACTAGAAGCCCTTCTGCCTGGCATTTGGGGCTACTATTTGGTTCTTTCTATGAAAAACAAGGGTGCCAGGTGCTTTCAGCTGAGCAGAAGAGCAATGTCTGGCTGCATGATGCAGACACCTGGTTCCTGGGATCAATTCCCCCTGGCTTTTAAAAGCTGCAGTTGCAAATAGCAAGGGGGAAAGAAATGACTGCTTTAGATTCAGAATTCACTTATTAGCAAACTAGGCCTGCTGCCCCTGAGCTCAGCCATTCTGTGGTGCCAAGAACCAAGAGAAAAACAAAATGGTTCCAAGGAGTATCTTCAAACTTTTGGCTCCTCCAGTGACCAGCAAGCAAGGCAAGATTTTAAGGCAGGGCGGGCCAAGATCTCTGGGGTAGCCTGATTTTAATATGTAAATTGCCTTGAGGAGTTTTTTGACATTGCCCATAATTATTGCTACTGCTGAGTCTTAGTAAAGTAGAATTAGTTAAAAACTACCTAAGGTCTTTGATGGGACAAGAAAAGTTATCTGACCTAGCAGCCCTGTCAGTTGAACACTATGTAGCAAATAACTAAACTAAGTTGCCCTAACCGGCAGGTTTGTTATGTTAAATGTGAGGAAAAATTAATATTTAAATAAAATGTCTACTGGCCTGGGATTTCCTGAGAATCCTGGTGAAATCTGAAATTTTGTTTTTAATCTTATGTTTTCTCAAAAACTCTAGAATTTATATTAATTCGGGGTACTGTTTTAATGAATATTATTTTAAGGACCCATTTTAGTAAATGAAATATTATTTCTTATGCATTTGAAACCAAAAGTGGCACTTTGACATACGAACAGTCTTGTACCTGTTTTCAATACTTTTTGTAGATGGTGTTTCTGTGTTAAGCGGCCGCCTGTATTAGCAAATGTGTGATTCTTTCTTTTTTTTTTTTTTTTAAACAGTGATTTGGGGTATAGCAATAACATGCTTGCTAGTCTGAGCTCTTTTTATTGTTATAACTTCTTTTGTTAAGTATTGAGATTTTTAAGAGAGCTCTAGAGAAAAAGAACTATCAAGGAAAGTGTGGACTCCTACTGAATGGGTGAGGCAGCCTAGGCTAGAAACAGACATTACACACAAACTGGTTTAGGTGATCAGAAACTGCTCTAAACCTGTAACAAAACAGATGTTCAGTGCACATAAGCCAATTTGAAAATGGCTGAAACTGGTTTGAGCTAAACCTGGTTGAATGTAGTATATCAGATTTAACTGATTTGGGTCAAACATTTGGTTTATGCAGTGTCTGTCCCAGATGCCTTCCTGGTTTAACTTAAACCAGAGTCCCCTATCCAGTAAGCCCTGCAAGGGGAGGCAGGCTTGCGGGGTGGGGAAGAAGGGGCACCACAGCCACCTGTGCCTGCACCAACTCAACCACCTGCTCCAGGGCTCATAGGCAATGTGTAGGGGAAGTTTTGGGGGGGCACATGCTCCCCTGAGATTGGCTGTGCGTGGTTCCAGCTTGCCTCCTGCTTGCTGTCCCCGCAGTCATGGGAGGCACCAGTCATTCATGCCTGGGCTGCATGCTTGGAGCCAGGGGTGACGCATAGGGGGTGCACGCGGGTACATGTGCACTCCCTGAGAGTAGCGGTGTACCCCCTACAAAAGGCACTGCCGACACCGCTGGAAGCATCTACTGCCTGCTCTTTGCTGCTACTGGCAGTGGCTGCAGGTGCTCGCCAACCCTTGGTAGGTGCTTGCCACCTCTCCCACTCCCCCCTCACCACCGACAGCGCTGGTGGCATCTGTGGGAGCTCCCCTGGTTACTGCTGCCACGCTCCTGCTGCCACTGTCATGCTCCTGCCACTGTGTGCCCCCAGCTGCCGGGGGCACGAGTCATTCATACCTGGAGCCAGGGGTCCCTCATGAGGGGGGAGGGGGGTCCTTTCACACCCTGCCTTGGTGGCCCCCACCCCAATACACAGGGAGGTGGGAGGCAGTGCAGAACTTTTATTCAATGGCTCAGCTAGGCAACCAGTGGCCTGTCACATACAGAGAAACTGGCCAATGGCAGCAGTGATCTCCTCTTTGGTCTCAGGGGTTGGGGACTCCTAGCGCAGGCAGATACCCCTCCAGGCAGCACCATGTTGCAGGGAAGCGCGGGCTTTCCTGGGGCACAATGGTGATCATCATCAGCAGGGCACAGTGGGTGAGGCACCCTTCAGCTTGAAATGACATATCTGGGGGACTCTCTCAGCAACAGCATACTTGGGGCACAGGCCACATGTGGTTGGAGCCCTGGCTCAGGCCACCTCTCCAGAGAGGGCTGCTGGGGAGGTGAGGGGAGGGGTGTCAGCTCAATCCCAGCCTGCTGGAAGCTCCTCACCTCCTGACCCAGGGTGGTGTGGGCCTGGTGCTGCAGAAGCAAACTGCCTGGCTTGCAGAGGAAGTTGGTTCGGAGCTGTCGTGGCAGCTGCGGGCAGGAGCCAGCTCTTACCCAGCTTGGGAAGGGGACTGGGAAGACAGGCTACTTGTGGCAAGTGCCAAGTGAACCAGCTGCCCCCATGGAGGGAGTGGGGACAGGAGGTTTAGCTGGCAGCCACCTGTGGCAGGGGCCACCCAGTCAACTTACCATGGTCCTTGGGCATCTGTGCACACGTGACCCTTGATTTTGAGGTTGGGCTGCACAACCCCTCAGCACAGTGAATGTCATCCCTAAATGTTGGAAACTCTTGCAAAGAGCATCTGTCTCCTGGCACTCGGGGGAGAAGTGCCAGCTGCCACCGGGGATATGCCTCTAAGGTTGCCGCCAACTTTGGCTAGCACCCTCTGTGTACACTGCCTCTGCCAGTGGTGTGCACAAGATCAGACCCTTAGGGGTGGGGTCAGTTGTTGGGGAGGGAAATATCATTGCTTCAAAGTATCTGTAGCATGCGTGGTCTTGACGTTGCTTTGTGGGCCTGGGGTCCATCGGTGGCTGCTCAGGTGCCCTGTGGGGGGTGGGAGGAGGTGGTCTGCAGGTGCCTTGCAGACATGGTGTCCTGTCCAGTGCCTGGGGGTGGGGGGGTAGAGGGACGGGTAAGGAGCATCCATGGCGTACCAGCCACAGGCTCCCAAGACAGTGCCCCATGCTAGGCTGAGCCTGTTGCGCCCCCCCCCCCTCGCCCCCGCAACCCCCTGGCACCTAGGCAGCTGCAGCCAGAGCCTGCAGCTTCCCCTGGCTGCTGTAAGGGGCAAAGCAGGGAAGGAGCAGGCCTGGATCTCCCTAAAGAGCAAATCTGCTTCCAACCATGTGCGTATGTACATGCGTTCCTGGGGAAAGCTTCGTATGCAGTATTTTACTGTGCAGTAAGCCTAAATCACATTAACAGTGCATGTAGATGGCCCAAGGACTCAATTTCTAAGCACTTGGAAAAGATGAGGATGATTAGAG
Source organism: Caiman crocodilus (assembly GCA_030014935.1). Classification (NCBI taxonomy): domain Eukaryota; kingdom Metazoa; phylum Chordata; order Crocodylia; family Alligatoridae; genus Caiman; species Caiman crocodilus. Next base: position 1,753,315 of record JAGPOW010001711.1, on the reverse strand, counting down.
ACACTTGGCATGGATTTACCAAGTCATACCTGACCAACCGGATTGCCTTCTCTAAAATGCCTGGCCCTGTGAAGGCCCGGGGGCGGGGGGCACTGCACGTGCTATACCTTGACTTTAGCAAAGCTTTTGATACAGTCTCCTACAACATTCTCACAAGCAACCCAAGGAAGTGCAGGTTGGTTGGATTAATGGACTGTAAGATTCATGGACAACTGATGCCCCCATAGTGAATGGGGGGGCAGGAGTCCCCCTGCAGCCAATCTTGCTGACCCGGGGGGCAGGTCCCTGTGGCCAATCTCGCCGACCAGGAAGTGGCTGCTGTAGTCCTGAAAGTGACCACGGCACTTCCGGAAGTGGTTGCAGTGCTTCACTCGGTGCTTGCATTCCCCGGCCGGTGCTTGCAGGGTGGGGGTCGCTGGCATTCTCCCCTGTCCGTTGCCTAAGTGGGGAGTGCAGCTTGTCAGGCGGTGCACCAGCACTCGCAAGGGGTGCACAGGGAAGCCACCTGTAAGGTAAGGTGTTCCCTGTCACCACTGGTAAGGTGGATAGAAAACTGGCTGGATCATTGGGTTCAAAGGGTAGTAATCAACCCTTCTGACCCTAACATCTATGAGTCTATGAGCTCTATGTCTAGCTGGTGGCCAGTATGAAGTACAGTGCCTAAGAGGTTGATCATGGGGCTGGTTTTGTTCAGTATCTTCATTAATGACCTGGAAGATGGGATGGAGTGCACCCTCGGCAAGTTCGCAGATGACACCGAGCTCAGGAGAGTAGTAGATATACTGGAGGGTAGGGCTAGGACTCCCCTTTCCCACTAAGTCGGATGTGTAGTGAGGCTGCCATGCTATGAGTACTGCTGTTTTTCTCAGTAAGTTTTTTGTTTTTCTTTTTTTTCCTCCAGATTTCTCAGGCATTGCCCAATTTTTGCAAAATTGTGATTTTGGTAGGTCCCTACTTATGACAAGAGGCTGAGGGAAATAGGCTTATTTAGTCTACCTCTAGCCCTCTATGGCCTCTACCTCACCCCTAGTAGCCACACCTGTTCCATCAGTCTAAAGTTTAAATTTCAACATAAGTCCAAGATCCTGTTTCCCAACTAAAAGCCTACCCTGCTCCGGGTTGTTTCCTTACTGAGGCCATCAGCTCCCCATTAGGGTTGCAAGCCATCAGCTCCCTCAGGCTTCAGCCTGCAGGCACTGAAGCAAAGGTAAGGGGGGGAGGTAGGAGTGGGTGAGGGGAACAGGGTGAAGTGGGTGGAGGATCTAGGTCAGTGGAGGCAGAAGCAGTGCAGAGGGGGGAAGGGGAAGAGCAAGCCTAGAGCTGGTGGCATCAGAAGTGGCTAGGAGGGGGAAGAGGGGCTGTGGGAAGCAGGGCACAGTGGTAAATGCAGTGGGGAAGGCAGCAAAGGACAAGCTGCCTGCCCCATTACTGCTCCAGCATTGTCTGATCTACTGTGTACCCCCCACTATCTGCCCTTGCAACACCTGCCTAGAGTGAACACTTGTCCCTAATTGGGTAGGTCAGTCCCAGAATGGGAACCTCAAGTCTCGGTCCCAGGCTGCATGACTCCGGGACAGCATTTGTCTGGGATTTGCAGCATCGTGCAAGTATCCACGGGAAATGGTGGGCTGCTAGGAGTGGGATGCAGAGTGTGCCGCACGCACGTGTGTGTCTGTGAACATGCATGTGGCTGGTCATTTTCACAAATTCACAAATTCTGTGTCATTTCCAGAAATGACAGTGGGACAGCATGGAAAGAAGCTCCTTGCAGGTAAGTGGGGGGCGGGAAGAGGGGCTAGGGATATTGCCCAGCTAGGGCACTGCATAAGGGCAGGGAGTGGGATGGAGACACAGATGGCTCGTGGGGGAGGGGGACTCCCTCCTGCTGCTGTACGCCCCACCCAGGGGAGCACGTGGAGTATGTGCTCCTTAGGTTTGCGCACAGAGTGGAGGCGGATGCTAGGCTGCCTGCCCTGCTACTCTTCCCCCCAGGCCACCATTGCGGTGTGCCCCGTGCCCACCTAGCAGCAGCTTGGAGTTGCCGCTCCTTGCTGCTGCTGCTGGACTCCTGGGGCAAAAGGGAAGCTCTGAGCCTGCAGCAGGCATCTCGCACCTGCCCCCACGCGACTCTGCTCTGGCCAGGTTGGGGGGATGGGAAGGCATGGCTCCCACCGGGACATTTTACAGAGGTGGTCACCCTACACCTACCTCATTACTGCCCCCCCCCCCATCACCTGCCCCTACCCAGGCTGGGGGCGGTGCTGACCGAGGGAACGACGCCCCGCCCCGCCGGGCGCACGGGGGCGGGGAGACCCCCTCCCCCGCCTCGGCAGCGCCTCAGTCGCGCGGCGAACCGGGGCGCGCATGCGCCCGGCACCCCCGCTCGGCTCTGCTCGGCTATTTCCGCCTCTTTGTTTTAAACTCCGGCCGGAATCTTCTCCCGTCTGCGGCGCCTCTGAGCAGCGCGGCCCCCACGGTCGCCCGCCCCCCTCCCCGCCGCCAGGTCAGTCTCCGCGCCCGCGGGAGCGGCCCGGCCGGGCCCGCTTGAACTTTGATCGTGGCCGGTGCCGCCCCCCGCAATGACACGCGGGCCGCTGGGGTGGGGGCGTCGGGGCTGGCCTGCCCCTGCTCGCCCGGCCCCGCTCCTCGTCGCGGGGGAGCCGAGCTGCCCCCGGCCCCGCGGCCTTCCTCGCCCCGCCGGGCGTGCCGGGGCCTGGGGCGGGCGCGGTCGGAGCCCCGCGGCCTGCCCGACCTGGGGGGACCCCGCGGGCTCTGGCTCCGGGCAGCTGGAGGCCGCGGCGTGGGGCGCAGCTGCCCCCGCCCCCGGGTCGCCAGGAGTGGAGGAGCCTCTCAGCTCCCTTGTGGGGCTGAAGCTGCTGTCAGCCAAGGGCAGTGCCCTGCACTAGTAACATGGCAGCCGGCCTCCTTCACCTCGGGAACAAATAGGGGCATTTCACAGGGGCCTGTGAAGAAACTTAGCAGGCCATGAACTTGAGGGCAGCCCTTGTAATGCTGCTGGCCTGCTGCTTGGCTCCTGCAGCCCAACAGACCTTGGGTGCTTCAGAGAGGATGCTTGTTTAAATTGCAGTTTTCTTTGCATGTCTTTTTAGATTGAAATTGTAATGTGGCTTCTCTGGGACTTCAAAGCGGTCACCCTTTGCAGGCCACACCAGCAGGAGCAGCAGCAGTAAAAGACAGGGCCCACAGCTGTAGCAGATAGCTCATCATCTGTGCCCTGGGCTTTGCCTGCTGTGCTGTACCTTCCCACCAGGCAAATGCTGGGAGCGGGGAGGAAAAGGGAAGCTCTGGGACAAGATTAGGCAAGCCCCAGAGTATGGCACACGAAGGCATTGTGCTTGGCATGTGCTCCTCTGGGTGGATGGCGCGGAAGGGTCTGCACTGCCGTGACAAAGATCAGACTCTTCATGGTTCCCACACCGTCTGCCTCAGCACGCCAACGTCTTCTGAGTCGGTTGCAGGTGGTTTTTGGCACTCTGCCCAAAAATGTTGTCTATCCCTGCTCTGAGATCTTGGCTGCAGCAGGTGCCAGGGATGTCAGGGGAGTGGTAGACTGGTGGGATCTTCGGGGCAGCATATCAACCCCTTGCAGACCGCATGCGGTACCCCTGGGCCACCAGTTTAACAGCTCTCGTGTAAAGGAGTATATTCTGTGTAACTTGAGAAATTTAATGACTCTTGCACTCAAAGAATACCAGGAAGGGGCCACTGCATAGAAGGTAATTAATGTAACTTGGGTGTGTTTTTTTCCAAGCCTCCATTGAAAGAAAATCTGTCTCTGTTATGTAGGGTAATCTAGACAAATCTGATTTTGTAAGTCTATCATCACTTAAAAAAATGAAGATGGAACATTTTGTGTGTTGTATGAAGATACTGTCTAAAAAGATAAAAATCAAACACCAAAATACATAAGACTCTTGTGTGTATGCACGTGTCACTTGTAGGAAACTTGGAACTAGAATTTCAAGATGTACAGTGATGATCTAACATGGTGATGATCTATCTAACATAGTCCTACATGATGATTGTTTTGCCTGATTATCTGGGTTCACCGTATGGTGACTGACAAGTTACCTGTTTAAAATTTAAACCAGTTCCTACTAATATGTTTGTCCATTGCATTTATTTTCATGAATTTCACTTTCTTGCTTTTGCCACTGATTCTTGAAAGTAGATTATTGTTTATGTGTATACGCACATGTGCAGGGTGGTTTTTAAACATGAAGAGATTGTAAAAACTCATGGTCACTCAAGAAGAACTAGGTTTGCTTTTTTCCTTGTGCCAGTATGTTGGACTATATAGTAAGCCATCCATGGAATATATTAAAACAAATATTTGCATGGAAACTGCAATTGCTTTATTAATGTGTGAGGGAGCTCCTTTTTGAGTGAATGTAGACTCTTATTGTGCAAACCATATGAATTCATAGTTATCTGCTTCTCATACTGTCTTATACCTCATAAGAACATGAAATGGGGTGAAATGTTTGCCAGGAATTTGAGTGCCAAGCGTTTCTGGTCTTCTTTCTTATTGGGCAGACGGCCCAATATGCATGTACTTAGAAATGGGAATATTCAACCGAAGCTATTTATCAGTAGTTTAGCTTGCAATTTCATAATAGCGAAAGGCATCTTCCAAGGAAAATAATAAAACTTACTCCTCCTGGACTAGCTTATCTGTCCTTGGTAGGGTTGATTCTGATGTTGCTGTGATGGTCCAGGAAATATGTGCGAGGTATCTTATATTGGACCAACTGCATGGTTGGGATAGATATAGATAAGCTTTAGGGTATTGAAGCACCCTTTCTCAGGCCTCTGGGGTGAAAGATGTAACAGATGTAATATAAGCTCTTGTAAAACTCTGTATGTAAACAAAAACAGTAAGAGAAATTAGGTAGGCAGGAGAGATTCAATAAAAACTCAATGAAGGGGGAGCAGGATTGTTCAGGAGGGTGGTTTATCACTTGTGCAATGCAGAGGTTAGTGAATATGAGGTAGATTATAATAGACAATGACTTCATGGCCCATGTTAAGTTCCTAGTATTTAGTTTTCAATAGGCTAATCATTTTCCATCCTGAAGCTCCTCTTTTCATATAAGGGTATTGAGTAGCTTTTTCTTTGAGCGCACACAGGGTGAGGAGTGAGTGTTTTGTTCCCCCCCCCTTGTGTTTTTTCTTACTGTGTTTTGGTGTCTTTCTCCTTTACCTTTTTCAGTGTGCATTCATTCTGGTATCTAGTAGTTTTTTGTGGTGGTGTTTTTTTTTCTCCTCTTACCCACACAATTGCCATGAGGGCATTTGGTGCACTGGATGAAGATCGCATTCTGGTGATAAACATGTGCGTGATCCATGGCTTTTGATTTTGATTTGTGGCAGCAGAGATGCCTTGACAGGTCTTGTATTTATTGTTAAGGCAGGCCTGGGTCCTGTTAGGTGCTTGCTCATCAACAAGAAATTTACTTATGGTTAGAGACTTTACTAACTCACAGAGGCCACCCCCCCAGGTTTCATGGGCCTGGGCAGCCATTTTGCAGGCACAGCGCTGTGGCTCCCGCACACCTCTGGTTGTGAGGCCACAGGACAGACAGCCCTTGCAGCCAGTCAGTGATGAGTGGCAGCTGTCTTGCCTGCAGTGTTTCAAGTGGTCAGCCCCTGTTTACCTGCCCCACTGGCTGCTGTATTTTCTTTTCTGTAAATTTCCCCCTTTTCCCCCCCCCTCCCAGATTTTGCAGGCGTTCCCTGGATTTCGCAGAATCTGCAAAAGCAGTGAAATTGCAAATTTTGTAGGTTCTACTTAAGATAAATAGTTGGGCAAGGTTAGGGAACTGTTGGTGAGGGTAGGGGTCTGGAAAGTGAAACTGGGAATATTTCCCTCAAGGTTGGATCATTTTTCTGTTAGAGGTACACCAATACATTGGTTTGCTATTGGATTAGCACTGATATAAAGCAAATTGACTATATTGGAAATTGGCCTATTGTGGCTGATAATTTGGCCGGTAAATGCCAGCATGCAGGCAGCAAGGACCAGAGCCCAGCAGCGTGGAGAGCTGCATTCAGCTGGTAAGTCTGGTGTGGTAAAAGGGGAGAAGGGAGGGGAGGGCAGAGCAGTGCCCCTCGTGGTGAAGGAGCAGTGGGCTGGGGTAGGTGCTGCCCAGCCTGGGGGGGAGGGGAGTGGTGGGGGGCAGCATGTGCCCCTAGATCTGTGTAGGGTGAGCTGTAGCTGTGGGCTGGGGCTGGGGGTTGTACTCCCAGCACCTCTGGCTCCCTCTCTCTCAGCACAATGCAGCCCACAGCTGCAGCCTGCCTGTCCTGCCCTGTGGAGATTCAGGGGCACACCTGCTGCCTCCCCTCCCCCTCCATGCCTTCCCAGGTGAGTGGTGGGAGCTGTTGGATGAGCCACTTCTGAACCAGCAGTGTGCAACAGCGGGAGCTGCTACCCCCCCCCCCCCCAAGCCACAGCTCTGTCTCTCACCCGCCCTGCCCTGGCTGGGTAGTGCCTGCCCCAGCACCACTCCTCCCTCATCACGAGGGGAGTTGATCTGCCTCCACCCCACCTTTTCACCCCAACAGACTTACCAGCTGCACACAGCTATATTGGAAATTGGATTGCTATCAGCCAGTATGCCTCCTTTAAAAACTGGCTATTGGTATTGGCCCCCAAAATCTTTATTGGTGCACCCCTATTTTCTGTCCTTGCCATTGTGTTTACTTATTTTAAAAAGCTACCTTTTTGGAACAAATTTAGTTCTATTGCTCTTGAGTCTATCTGAGCTAGTATTAAGTGTGCATTTTTTTCCCCCTAGAGAGGCCTATGATCCATAGCTGCACTGAAGTGTGCAAATTGCAGTACATGAACAGAGACAGTTGTAGCAAACTATTATTATTATTATTTTTACCTGATAAATTGTATGATAAGATTTCTTCCCCCCACCCCTTCATGCTCCCCCATCCTGCCTTCCTTCCAACCCCCACCCCTCTTCTGTCTGTTTCCATCTTCCAAGACAATTTTGTCAATGTTGGCTAGTCTCAAATGCTTTAGAATAGGGCTGTCCAACTTCAAAGCAACTGGGAGCCATGTGCCCCGCAGATTCTACTTCATGTGAGAAGCATTGGTGGGGCCATGGGCCCCTCAGACTGCATGCCCCCTTGCATGTATGGAGGTGGGCACCTCACCCAGCCCCTGTACTGCACTATGCATGCAGGTGGGCATGCCCTCATGTGGCACGGAAGCCTGCCTCACCTTGAGCTCCCTGTGGTGCTGCACTGCATGAGTGCTCTGGACTATTGGCTCCCCAGCCATACATCCGAGGGAGAGGCACAGCCTGGAGGCATACTGAAGCTGGACAAGGAAGATGGCTCCAGGACCCTGCAGCCAGAGGAATAGGGGCAGTGGCAGGTGGTTGAGTCCTGCATATGAACCCTTTACAGGTATGCGGCTTCCCCTGGCAGTTGAGTAGTGCTGCTATAGAATACTAATTTACTAAGGTGGATTTTTTTTCTCCCCAGAAAAGTTTGTCGTTAGGAAATACATTGTTTTCAGATCTGTATTTCTTTAAAGAGAAACACGTGAAATGTAGTAAATGTGCAATTAAGAAATCCTTCCATGAGTATTAAGTCACCACAAGTCGTTGTTCGAGAGAAAGTGAAATTATTATATGCCCCAACATACTCACAGTCACCTTCTAAAAGTAATTGAAATGTATTTTGTCCAAATGTGTATTATCACATGACTAACAATAATATTGTTTTAATAACATTTTAAAATTTGTAATTCAGTGGCAATTACTTTGAAGTACCTTCATGTTTAGTTGATAGTATCACATTAGTTGTTTTGTTTGTCAAACAATCTTACATTTGTTTTTTTTTAAGGGGAGGAATAAATATCATTCTAAGGAATGTTTGCTTATTCTTTTGACTGATAGTCAGCTCTTCGGCTTAACTTGCAGATGACCATAGGGCCAGTTACATGTAGTGCTACTGGTATAAGGGCTGCATGAGTATTGTGGGGTCAGTCCATGGACTAGATCCTGTGTGTGGGGTCAGTCTGCAGGCCTGATCCAGCCTAGTGGTGTGCAGGGTCAGTCCATGGTTGTGACCCATCCTTACATGCTGATGTGATCTGGTGCTCAGGGCCATGTCATTTCCCACAGGAGTTCCCCTGGGTCCAGAAATTTGGCAGAGGTGGAACGATGACAGTTAGCTGCTGTAGCTCCTAGTGCTGTGGCAAACAATTAATGGTAACACTGCAGCCAAATTTCCAGACCCATCGGGAGACCCCCCCCAGGCTAAATGACAGCTCCGCAGGCTGGATTTGGCCAGCAGGCTGTAGGTTGAGCACTGCTGCCATACTCCATTATCTTAGAGGCTGCTAATTGGAGAGGTGAAGGAGGACCTGGTGTAGGATGGATTCGTGGGTCACAGTTTGCAAATCACGGCCTTATAAACCACTCTACACTGCAGTACAATGTTTACTTAATTATAGAAGCAACTTGTAAAAGTGGATATTATTTATCTTTTGCTAAAAAGTGAAGTTATGTCAACAGACTTCTCTGTAACTTATGACCAATTTGTTTTCGTCTTAATAGCAATACATGCAGTCAGTGAGAGATGGTTAGCTGCTTTAGTCTGAAGTTGGGCAGAAGATGGGGCAGGATGGCTGGCACCTTGGAGATGAACTGGTTTGAAAGGTCTGAGACAACATAATTTGTCAGATGTTAACAGTCAGCATTTGATACTTGACTTCAGTAGATCCAGTATGGAGTTACTGGATATTTTACAAAGTAGAGGTGCCCCAATAAACTTTTTTTGGCTGATACTGATGGTGGATTAAGCAGTCACATTGGCCAATACCAAACCGATTGCCAGTACGCAGCCTGGCAGCTTGGAGAGCAACGTCTGACCAGTAAGTCCGTGGGTGCAAAGCAGCTACAGGGAGGGATGAAGCATTGATTGGGGGGGGCGGGGGGCAGACTGAGATCCTCACAGTGGGCAGGTGCTGGCCAACTAGGGCAGGGTGTGGCATGCGGTGGAGCTGTGGGCGGCTTGTCTGGGAGCATGGGTGGGAGGTGGTTCCCAGCCACTGCACACATCTGTGTGGGAGGCATGAGGTGTATGTGCCCCCTGGATTCGTGTGTGGAGTGAGGGCAGGCTTCTTGCTGGGGGCTGTGCTGGACTCTTCCTGGCGGGAGTGCTGGGCTGGGGCTGTGCTCAGGGCAGGTGGCAGGGGGAGCTACAGGGGTAGAGAGTGATGGGCTGCAGCCACCTCAGTTTGCCATAGCCACTGTCCCAGCACCAATGCTGCCCACCCAGAGCACAGCCCTGACCCAGCCCCTCTGCCAGGAAGAGGCCAATGTAGCCCCTGGCCCCAAGCCTGCAGTAGGCAGCCTGCTTTTGCTCCATGCACAAATCTGGGAGACGCATGCCACCCATGTGTCCTCTGATGGTGTGTGCAGCAGCCGGGAGTTGCCTATGGCTCCATCCTGCCCATGGCTACATCCCACCCTGCTCCTGTTGGGGACAGGGGCTGCCCATCCCAGCCTTCACACCCTCCTTCACTGTGGAGGCCTTGATCTGCCTCCCCCACAGACTTACCGATGGATGCTGCTTTCCAAGCTGCTGGGCTGTATTCCTGACTGTGTGCATGCTGTGGCTGCACATGCGCATGCAACATTTACCGGTGACATTATCAGCCTTATCAGTCAAAACCTGATTGCCTATGGTGTCAATTTTCCTTTTAATGGTGCTAATATGGTATGGACTGGTATTGGGGTACCTTTAACTACAAACCTAACATAAATCATCAATAAGACTGTAATTAGCATTTTAAAAACAATCCACAATGGATTATCTTGGATATGCCCTCTGATCATGTATACACAAGCATTACATTCAACATGTACAGATATGAGAGTGATTCATAATTGCATCTATTTGTTAAAGTGTGTAGACTTGGCCACTGGTGTCTCTAGATTGCACAGCTTTCATGTAGAATGTTGTCCATTTTGTAATGCTGTATTCATTTTGTCATTTGAATAAATTGAATGTTCAAGATAAGTTGCAGTTTCAAATATTCTTAATTCAGCAAGCAGGGGCTCATGCTGGTAGAATTTTTCAAGTATGTGGGAGCTATTTATTAGTGTGTTCACACTGTTTGGCATAATGGAAGTTGAGTCAATAGATTTCTGAACTGAAGTGCACTATATTGACAAAATTGTTCTAACTTCCTAGGCAGGAATAAGGCAAAGTACTCTTTGCTTTGCTGAATTTGGTAATTATATTTTACCAAGATTCTGTGTTCCGTTGATGAATAACAGACATCCATATAATTTTTAATTGGGTTCCAGACTGAACAACTTGCTTTCCTCCAAGTGGATGCCAAAGTGTAGCTTAAGCAGGAGGAAGATTTGTAAGTCAACCATTTACTGCTCTGGCTTAGTTGGGAAGAAATCTCTTCTGTGGGTGGAATTATTGCATAATATTAGAACTTCCGGTACATTAATTGGAGACTCTTGTTTTGGCCAGCATGGGAAGAGGATTCTAGTCTTGGCAAATGTGAGACTGTCCTTAGGCTAGTACTGACGAAGAAGAGTCTCACGCTGTGACCAGAGGGAGAGCTTTTAGCCAGCCAAAGGAACGACTCTTCTGTATTTACCCTCATGTATCAGTCTGGTTCTCTTGCTACTCCATTTCAAGAATGGGCACGAAGAACATGTTGGTGTGTATAAATGAAAAGATTAGACTATTGAAGCTTTCATTGTCTTGAATCTATTTGACTCTTGTGTTTTATATGAATACCTAAAATGTAGTTTGTTAGTCATAAAACTTCCTAAATAACTACTTACAAATCATCTTAGATATTTGCTATAGTGTAGCACTTCTTAAATTAGGAATTTGTTTGCTATTATCTGAAAAAAAAATATTATTTCTTAGCATTTGTAAGTTACTCCTTTAACTCATGAGTTAAAGTATTTGTGAATCTTTAGAAGATGGTCTATACTTGGAGAAATGCTGCAGTTCTTCAGAGGATAAATACTCTCATTCTTACTTGTAGTGGGTGACAACTTATTCCATTAGTTCCATCTAACTCTGTGACTTTGTGGGGACTATGCATGCAGTATGGTGCTCTTCTCTCTGACTAAATCTCTTCTTATAGTATCTAAGCATCATATTGCAAAAAATGTTTAAAAACTATCCTTGAAAGGCAGGAAAATACCATTTCCCTGCCTTTTTTAAATATAGGAGCTCGAAATGTAGAGATTAAGAATTTTGTTCAAACTTGCAAAGATAGGACTTGAAGTTCTAGGTTAGTGCTCTAATTGCTAGACCACCTGTCCTTACTGTAGAAAAACATCCTTAAATGTCAGTACCGCTTCTGTGCCCCCATAACCTGTTATAGAGGAAAACTTTAAGTGAATACATTTTAAATGAATAAAAATCAAGGTGATCTGTTTGTGATTTATCTGTTTTTTAAAGCTAAAGCTACTGTTTTAAACTGATGAGTAACAAAAGTTCATCATAACTTCTGTTGGTTGTTCCACAGCTCCTATGTTGGAGGAGGTACAGTTGGTCATCCTGAGTGTCTCCTACTTATTTCTCCCACAGCTTCCTCAATCACTCATAGATTTCCATATTAATGTATCACTTTTAGTTAATGCATGGTGGCTGACAAACAGATGATTAATGATTTTATTTTTAACAGCAAAGTGTGGTCATTGGCTGTTTCGTGATAGCGTGTGTTTTGGTGGGGGAGAACAGAGTTCCCTGAACGAGCAGTTCTCAACCTTTTGGGATTTGAGGCATCCCTCCATAACTTTTTTTGTCAATTAAGTGGCATCCAACTTAAATTCTATTTATATATTGCAGTGCTTACATCCTTACATCAGTGCATCTAGTGTGGTCTGTCTGTCTGTCTCTGTTTGTAAGATTAGATAACTTCTGGAGGTTCCTTCCATCCCTAGTTCTCTGTGATTTCTATGAATTGTGTAACAGGAAGAGAAGGGAAAATGAAGAAAAAATTCCTTTACAGTAGTTTTGTTTTTTTGGGGTTTTTTTTAATGTGCTGTAGTGGTTACACTGCAGTAGTGATACACAATGCGTTTTAATGATCCATTACGTAGAATCGTGAGTGTGCACAACAATACGACAGCATTAAAAGTATGCCTCAAAGTTTTTAAAACATCTTTCAACATGAAATGTAATCTTTGTATTTACTGAATGAAGAGGAGGACTGTTTTTTGTTTTGTGAGCAAGGATATGTGTTATATCACTGCATCTCTTGAACTGAGCATAACACCTAACACTTGAGAGTTTCCCCTGTGGGATAGCTTGTTCCTGAACAGTAGTTCTTGATGATCCAAATTCTGTTCTGGTGGTGCCACAGAGGGACTGCTTCTTGTTGGCTTTTTCTCATTTTAAAGATCATTTCCTCCTTTCCCATTACTTACACATTCTTTATTTTCATTTCATGTTACTTTGTATTAGAACCCAGGGAGGAGTAAAGACCTGTTAAGGAGACTTGGGGTTAGCTTTTCTCTTGGGAAGGTTTTTATGAAATATACTTCACCAGATGGAAGCTAACACATTACTAAGTTTTGTTTTGTTTCTTATTATGTTCATTTTAGAAATAGTTGTGGCGGTGTGGGTTGCTTTTGCTTGCTGCTTGATTATATAAACCTCTTTCTGTTGTGAATTAGCCACAATTTGCCTGTATGTTAACATGAAATATTTGATAGAAATATGAAAACAGAGGGCACCTTTAAGAAGTTGCCCAACGCAACTGTGTACAGTGACCTTGCCTTAGAAATATTTTTCAAGTGTTAATATATGCAGTATTTGTACTTAAACACAGATGCTTTTTTCAATTGCATAACATCCTTGTACCAATAGCAGGTCATTCATCATAATGAGGTCTTTCGTGATTTTAAAATAAAAAGAAACTCCTAACTTGTTCACATGGTCCATTTTTCCTGTTTCAACCTCTCTTCTGAGTGTGTATGCACACTCATGGCATTTTCCCCTTTATGATGTTAAACAGTAGCACCAATAAAGATTTTCTTGGCTGATGCAGATAGCTGATTATTAATTGGCCAATGCTGGTCCAATTAACTGATTTAGCGGAAAGCAGCCTGGCAGCTTGGAGAACAGTGCCTTGCCGGTAACTCTGTGAGGTGGCGGGGGCAGATTGATGCCCCACACAGCGAGGGAGGGAGTGGGGCAGGGGCAGATGCTACGCAGCCAGTTCAGTAAATGGGATGCTGGGATCAGGACCAGGATGGAGCTGTGGGTGGCTTGTCGTGGGGGTTGGGGGTGAGGAGGAGGGCAGTTCCCCACCCTCAGGAAAGGCATTGGGACATGTCATGTGTCGTCGTCGTCCCCCGCCCCCTCTCCACGTTTGATTTGTGTGGGGTCAGATTTGAGTTGCCTGTTGCAGGCTTGGGGTTGGGGGCTGCACCAGCCTCTTTCTGGCAGGGGGTCTGGGCTGGGACCCATGACTATGGTAGGGGCAGGGCAGGCTCAGCTTCACAGGGTGCGTGGTAGCAGTGCTGGGTGCGGGAGGGCTGTGGGAAATTTTGGAGTGGCTATAGCCCCCTCTAGCACTGTCCCTGCTGCCTTTCCCTCAGGAGCCTTGGTGCCCTGAGCAGGGGACATACAAGGGGAGACTTGCGGGGTTTAGCACCCCAAAATTCCCCAAAGCCCCTCTGTAGCCACCCCTCCCAGTACTGCTGCTGTGTGCTCCATGCAGCTGAGCTTGGCCCACCCCTGCCTATTCGGAGTGCAGTCCTGGCCCAGCACCCCCTGCCAGGAAGAGACTAGTGCAGCCTCTGGCCCTGAGCCTGTAGCAGGCAGTCTGCTTCTACCCTCTGCACAAATCTGGGAGGGGCCTTTGCCCCCCCCATGCCTCCCCAGGGGTGCATGCAGTGGTGGGGAGCCCCCTCCTGCCCCCTCATGAACTGCCTGTGGCTCCAGCCCCAGAGTTCCAGTCACTGCCCCGGATAGGCAGCACCTGCCACTGCCCCTGACCCACTCCCTCCCTTGCTTTAGGTGCCTTGATTTGCCCTGTCCCTCACAGACTTACTGGCAGGGTGCTTCTCTCCAAGCTACTGGGCTGCGTTCCTGGCTGTGTGTAGACTGTGACTGGTGCATGCACAAGGCATTTACCAGTGACATTATTGGCCAGGACAATCCGATGGCCATTTGTTTTTGTTTTTAATGTTAGTTTTCCTGCTGTTGGTGCCGATCCATATGAGATGATATATTGGTGCTCCCCTAAACAGTATCAGAACTATTTCATCAGCCATATCTATGGACTAGAATTAGGAATGTTTACTCTTTTTACCCTCCTCATTCTTCCCATGTGCTGCTTCCTTATGTTTGTATAACATCTGGACTTCTGGTAGACATTAAAGTAACGGCACAATTGGTATCTGAGGAATTTTATGCCCCATCCCAAAATTGTGCATTCTTCTATGTCAAAAAATTGCAACCTATACTAGACAGAGACCCTATTCTTAAAAAAATCTTCCCAGAGCCACCTACCCTAGCCTTCAAACAAGCACCAAACCTCACCAACCTCATCACCAGAAGCAAACTTCCTCAAGCCCAGAACACACCAAAAGGATCCAGACCGTGCCTGGACAAGAAATGCAAAACCTGCCAACACATCTCCACCACCCCCACTATTACTACACCCCACAACAGAGCCATCAGCATCCTAGGATCTTACACCTGCACCTCCAGAAATGTAATATACCTCATCCAATGCACCAAATGCCCTGATGGAAAATATGTAGGAGAGACCAAACAACAACTGCGCACCAGCTGGAAATCCATCAAAGACAGAAATACTCAATTACCTGTAGGGGCACATTTGTCACAGGAGGGCCACTCTTTCCAATCTCTGTCCTGATCCTCAAGGGAAACTTACACAACACTTCCCAGAGATGAGCCCATGAGCTCCATTTCATCAACCTCCTGGATACTAGAGATCATGGACTAAACATAGACATTGGATTTTTGACACAGTACAATCTGCCTGGCAACCTACTCCCCAGCCCCTGGCTTGTTTACTTCTCATTCCATCCAGGAAGAGCACACACCAACTGCTGAAACTTCCTTAGCCTGGCGAAGGGTTTTTGAACCTGAAAGCTTGCTTAATAACTATTCTCCAACCATTTGGGTTGGTCTAATAAAAGATATCAAATTCAACCAAGGAACCTTGTCTGCCTATGTTCTTAGACCAACATAGCTACAACCCAAACCCCTTCTTCTATGTCAGGCATTTATACTAAAATCTTAGTATTGTGAATACTAAAAATGGATTTTTTGCTTCAATTGGCCTCTGAGAAGCCTAAGCCTAAGTCTAGGTCTAGTTCCAAACCTGGGATTGACCCCAGCTGATTGTTGGCAACAAATTGGTCAGCCTTGGTCTGGAATGCAACCCATGCCTTCTGTTCAGTCTAAGGCAGAGGTGAGCAAAATACAGCTTTTATGGAGTGGGGTTTTTTTGCCTAGCCTGTGACAGGTCTGTTGGCCCTGCTGGGCAGTGCTGGTGCCCCCTATCCTGTGCCAGCCTGTAATTTGCCCTGGGATGCCTGCATGGTGATGGCAGCCCCCAGTCCTGCTGGTTTGTCATAGGGCATAGCAGTGCAGAATGGAGCAGCATGGGGGCGGTGGTGGGAGCCCCAGTGAGGGCACTGTGTCCATGACCTGTCTTTATGGAGATTGTATGGCCAGGATGCAGCATCTTAAGTAGAACTCCTATTGCTGCCCTGTGTCACTATGCTCCATGCTGAGCTGGTGGGGCTGGGGGCTACTGCTGCTGCGCAGCCATCTTGGGGCAAGCTATGGATTGGCACTGGACAGGGGTGCCCCAGTGCCACCTGCCTACCCTGGTTCTGGCTACTGCTTCCAAGTATGTGACAGGGTGTGGAGTTACTGCTGGGTCCATACCCTTCCCTTCCGTGTCTGCAGGCTGCGTGCCCTTAGACAGAAGATGGGGGGTGGGGAGTGTTTTCCCACCCTGCCTTCCCCCATTCTGTGAGCTCAGCAGTAACACATGGGTGTCTCCTGTCCCTGCCTTTCCTTGGTGTCTTGAGCCTCCTCTGCAGGGCTTGCAGCCTTCTTTCTCTTGTAGTGCTGTAGCCACCCAGCAAGAACTGACAGTTTCCAGCTCTGCCATGGCCTTGTGCTATCAGTTTCCTGAGATCCTGGCCTCAGCCCTGGGTGCTGCTTTGAGATGTGCCACCAGTATGCGTGGGCAGGTGGCTAGAGCTGAGATCATGGGTTGGGACAGATCAGAGCTGCGATCTGCTCCCTGCATTCCCATGCCTGTGGAACTGAAGCCTGTTGCAGTGTTGTGCAGAGAGTGGATTGTGATTGTGACATGGCCCTGGCCCCAGTCACGGCCTGTGATCCTGGCCTCACCCACCCATTCTACTCTTGAACATTTTTGCCTGGGTCCCCATCCCACATAGAGAGTTCTGATGAGTTGCTACACAGGGGGTGAGGGTGCTGACTTGGCCTGTGACAGCTCACCAAAACAGCATGTGTGGCCTTCTGTCAAATAATCGTCCACCCCGGTCTAAGGTGCCATACAAACAATCCACGCAGATATTCTACATTACACGTGGAACATCTTTGACTGGTTTGCCATTGTTATAGCTCCATAAATTTGTTAAACATGTGCTACATCGTAATTTTATGCTGTGATTAACTCTCAGGGGCCTTAGTGTCTTCTCTGCTTGTTCCAAAAGCTTTTGCTGTTTTTGAATGGTAAAAAATTTTGTAAAAAAAAAAAAAAAAAAGTATTCTAGGTTTATATTGGCAAAATCAAACTAAATACATTCATTCCGGGACTGGAATTTTAAAGTACACCAAAAAGTTTTAAGATAAGGACAGGCTACAGAAATAAAAAGGGAAAGGATAAGAACTGAAAATAGGAAACCCTGATAAAGCTGATTACCATAGTGAGAGAGGTACAGTAAGAAATATATCATGAAATGCTTAAGCACTAAGTGAGTATGAAAGCTGATGATCAATACTATAATGTACTGGTGGATAAATTCATACTTACTTAACTAATTATCACTGTCTTACAGCTTGAGCAGAGTGGTTGGTAACAGGTAATTAGGATTGTTTCTGTCCACTCTAAGTGAAATGTCAACCCTGTTAGGCATTAAGCAGTACTATTTTATTTCACATGCCTTTTTTTGAGATCACTGGGAACAATTGCATTTTAAGGTAGTACATGAATGACTTTGACATTTGCAACTCTTGCATGTAGAATATTTTTGAGGCTGTTGTGGACATTAACACATGGTTGTGATACCACACGTTTTAGTTGCTCTTCAAGGTCTGCTTCATATGAAAAGCGCTTTGGGTACCTATATGTGTGACGGACCTCTGCTCCAACACGTACTAATGAGCACGTTCCAGCAGCCTCTGCATCATGCGTATTCAGTGTCCCTACATTTTAAAATGGCAGAGGGAGTGCTTTAGAGGTTGGCAAATGAGCTTTAAAGTGTCCCCGCTGCCACTGAGACACAGGATACTGAATACACATGATGCTGACGTGCTTTAATTGGAACAGCTCTCAGAGCCACTCCAAAGAGCCCATGTACCTTGGAGCACGTGTATGATGCCTTTTATGTTCTTGTTTTAAGACTGAAAAAATGGGCCTTAAAAGCATGAGAAACTTAAGCATTGATGAAAAGCTGCCACTTTCCTATTAAAATAACACAGCATTAAGTATTCAAAATGAGAAATGTAAATAAATGATTGGTTGGTTTGGATTGCTCTTGACATAATACT
The DNA here is from genome assembly GCA_030014935.1 of Caiman crocodilus. Taxonomy (NCBI): domain Eukaryota; kingdom Metazoa; phylum Chordata; order Crocodylia; family Alligatoridae; genus Caiman; species Caiman crocodilus. Next base: position 1,735,489 of record JAGPOW010001711.1, on the reverse strand, counting down.
TGAAGGTTCATTGCTGCATCATCACTCCTGTAAGTGAGGAAATCCCAGCAAAATTTAAACATGGGTATAAATTGAGGATGTTGCATTATTTTGGCTAGAAGGCTGCTTAATTAGTTTTGATGAGCTGTTGAGGGCTGCAACAGTAACCCTGCCCCTTGACAAGTGTCCTGTCCCCTAGTTGTCATGTTGGGACTAGAAGTCCCACCCCTTACCCCCTGACCTTTGCCACCAGAAGTCATCCCCTGGAAGTACTCTGGGGAGGGGGGGAGCCATCTTGGAACCACAGATTCACAGAAGTTTAGGGCTGGAAGGGACCTCATGAGATTTATCTGGTCCAGCCCCCCTGCTCGAGGCAGGAAAGATAGCTGTGGTCAAATTAACCCCAGCAAGGTATGCATCCAGACTCCTTTTGAAGATCTCCAGGATAGGTGTCTGCACCACCTGGGAGTCTTCCAGGGTCTGGTCACATGAACTGTAAAGTTTTTCCCTATGTCTAGTCTGAAACCTCCTTCTAGGAGTTTGACTGTTACTCTTAGTTTTCCCCGGGGTGCTTTGATGAATAGTTATTTGCCTAGCCCCTGATGCTCTCCCCTGATGTATTTGTAAGGTGCTACCAAATACACCTGAAGTCTTCTCTTCAACCAGAAAAAAACCAAATCATATACTAAAATCCAAACATCTATAACAAATCTTTAATTTTATTTCAAAAATATTTTTGTCATGATTTTTATGTGGGTTTTTTGTATAGTCCGTCTAGATCTGATTGCATAATAGCTCAAAATACTTCCACTCTCTGTACTATATTCTGGGGGGGGTTGGGGAGTGTATGGTAGGGTGCGTCTGTGGGGTTTGTCAGGGGGTATGGTGGTAAATTTGCAGGGGGTGTGGGTATGCATATTTGTGGGGTGTAAGGGGGGAGGGTCAAGGGTGGGGGGACCCTCTTGACCCCACCCCTCAATGGTGTACACATCCTGTCAGCAGGCCTGCCTCTTGTGCAGGGCTCACGTGCAGCTCCTGGAACTCACACCTCTGGGAGGAAGCCCGTGCAATGGAGCTGGCTGCTTTCCCTGCTCTCTGCTGCCCTGTGCAGCTTATCCTGAGGGCCTGCTACCTGCTGCTGCCACCAGCAGGGTGTGTGAGCCGTGGGGTGGGGTGGGGGTGGAAAGTGGTATGGGAGGGTTCCCCCTGTCCCCACTCTCCCTCTTTTATACCTCACACCCTGCCCAGCTGAGCTCTGTCCTCCCACTGCCCCTCTGGTCCTGGGCTGGGCCTACTTGTTCCTGCCAGGCCAGGTCCCATGCTTCTGCCCTACTGCTGCTTCCCTGTCCCCTGCTAGGAGCAAGCAAGTGCTGCAGCAGGAACGCAAGGAGCAGCTGCTGGAGCCCAGCGAAGCCAAGCAGATCTTATGGCTGCAGTAGTGGCAGCAGTTGCCTTGCCTAGAAGCTGCATGTGCTGACTAGGGTCCTCCTGCGCAGAAGGGTGGGAGCAGAGCAGCTGGGGTACAATTTAACTTGTGGGTATTTGTGGGCCCAAATGCAGTGACCTAGCAGGCTAGATTCAACCTGCAGGCCATATTTGGCCCGTCTCTGGTCTAAATATAAACTCTGATCTTAATGCAAGGAAGGTTATGAAATATGAGACAGCTGAGTGAAGCATGACACAGCTGAATGTCCTGGTTCTGCATGAGAAGTAATGTGTATTTTTTTTTTTTTTTGTGTTGAAGATGTTTCAGACATTGAATATACAGAATAATATGACAGTCTAGCCACCTGAAAACAACATGACAATTTTTATGAAGGAGACTTGCATCATTGCTGATGGGGGTTGTCAGTGCCTCTGTCCAGGGGGGCAAGGTGCTGAACATTTAAGCCCTGTGATTTCTCCAGGCCCTGCTTTAGAAACTATCTCTTGATGCTGACTCCAACTAGTTGTTGCCCTGTTTTCAACCTCCCTTTTTGGGGAGGAAGGCTACTGAATAGGTACGTGGTGTTCCAACCTGGCAGTTACAGGTGTAACTGAATGTTGTCAGGTTCCTGGACCCTGGTCAGTCTGGGTGTGTCATTCTGGGTGTGGCACAGAAGCTGCACTTACTGTTTTGGGCAACTTATTTGCTTGGAAACTGACGGGGTAGTTGTCTGGCTGATTTTATTTTATTTTATTTAGAACTCTCAGCAGCCTTTGACATGGCTGGCCATGAGGTGCTGATGAAGTGTTTGTGACCTCATAGGCATTTGCAGGATCACTGTAAACTGGTTCTGCTCTAGAGCGTGGTGGTGGGTGAATGCTTGTCATCCTCTCAAAACATTTCCTGTGCAGTTCCCTAGGGCTCTCTCTTGTTGCCTGTCCTGTTCATTGTGCATATGAAGCCACTGAGCAAGGTCATGCATAAGGTGGGAGCGAGGTGCTTCCAGTATGCTGATGGCACCTGGCTCTGTCTCTTTCTCATTTGAACCAAGAGCTGCCATCATGGTCTTTTCCCAGTTCTTGGATGCAGGTTAAGCAATTGAAGCTAAATTGGGACAGGACAGGACAGGTCCTGGTGGAAAGACTGCTTGACTTAGGGGTGGGATTAGGACACCTCTGATCAACTTCAGCCTCCCCTCATTCAGGCTTTCAGGTGCTTCTGGGATCCTCTGGTCCACCTGGGTCTGCAGGTGGGAGCTGTTAGGAGTGCCTTTCATTGTCTGGTGGGAAGGCTGCAACACTTCCTTTCAAATTGTGAACTGGCCTTTGCAACCTTACAGCATACCTTGCAGTAGTCTAGCTTTATGTGGAACTTCCTTTGACTATCCAGAGCTAATACTCCAAAGTCTGTACTGACTTCCACTAGCTTTCTGAGCACAATTCAAGGTTCTGATTTTGATCTGTAAGGCTGTGACCAGTCCAGGTCATGCGTACATAACATCTTCCTTACGCCCCATTATGATCCTTAAGTTCAGCCAGCATCTTGAAAGTATTATCAATGTACCAAGTTAGCTTGGCAAAAACCTATGGAAAGTAGTTCTTACTTGTTGCTCCTCAGCTCTGGAACTTACTCTCCCTTAGGCTTGGTCAAGCCTGGACATCTTCTAAAAGTGCTGGATGACCTCCTTATTTGAGCAAAGCTAAACTGGGATATTTTAAGATGCGCATTCTAATATTTTACATGCTTCTATAAGTTTTTGTTCTCTTACTGTAAGCTTTTTTGAGTTTGTTACTGTACATATCGGATAGATAAATAAAACTGTAGGTTTTTACTCTGTTTTTTGCCTTGTTGGGAAAGCAGAATAGCTACCTGACAAAGTGAAAGTTGAAAAAGTCTTTGCAGCCCCAATTTGTTAGGATGGAATGAAAAAGGATTGGCATCCTTGATCTAAAAGTCAACCTTCATTCAGCTACTGTAGCCTATTGGAATTTGCAACGAGTACTTTGCAACACAGTATTCATTTTACATGCACAATGGACTTGAAAGAAGCTCAGAACCTTACAACAGCTACGTTTTGGGTTCTGAGTACTTCAGATACATGTCCATAACAATTTCACTTAAAAAAAAAAAAAAAAGGTATTGCTCTAATACTGAAACGGTGGAAAACTGGGAAGAAGGAGATCGTAGATGTCAAGAATTCAGAGTTTCATCAGTTTGTTTATTTTTTTTAAGACTTCATGTTTGTTTCGGTTTTTTCAGGTTTTTTTGTAAAAAGGTTGCAGCAAGATAGGTAATAAAAAAAGCATGATCTTGGATGTTTCATGGTAATTAAGCAAATAAGAGGTAGGTCTAGGAGTTAGACAGGGAGTTAAGTTTCTTTTCTGTGGCTTAATTTGCATAATTGGAAGCGTTTTTAGAACGGGTTTCTTTGTTCAAAAGGAAAGAGACATGCTGATGAAGTAAATCACATTTAGGTAATGTCTAAATTGGGTTGGCTGTTTTTGGACAACAGGGTGGATAAAAATCAATGATAATGAAAAAATCCAACTTGTGTTTTTTTTAATTGTCTATAGATAAGGTATGTGTGTGTATATATGTATTAAGATGTATGTATACATACAAATATGTGTATTAAGAGGCTTTTAAAATAAAATTGTTAACATAAATATAGTTTTAATATAAGATATGTTAAAGCTCAAAGATCATGGAATAGGGATTATAACTTGTAATTATACTATTTGAGACAATATATTCATGTAACCTTTTTTAGAAATGTTATAAGTAGGTCACAACAGGCCATGGACAGCATTAGGGGCATATCTGTGAAGCTTAGTTTCAGTTCTCAAACTGTTGACTTGTCTCCTCTGCTGCTTAGTAGGGGTGGGTCCCTGCTTCCTACAGCAACAGTGGCTGTCGGGCATTAAGGCCCACTGCAGCCAGAGACCCCAGCGGTACAGCACAGCCCTGGCTGTCTTAGACCTGGTGCTACATGTGCCACTTGTCATAGGGCTGTGCACCTTCCAGTAGCACTGGAGTCACTCCTAGAGACCATATGTTGCACTGGGCTGGTCTGGGTTTTGCCTCCATGGAACTGGCCTGGCCTGATGGCATGCAGTGCCCATGGAGGCAGAGCCCACCTCAGCACAATGCACAGTCCCTGTGAGCAGTACTGGGCCCTGGGTGACAGCTCGAGCGGCCCAGAGCTGTCCAAAGACATATGGCTCTGCACCAAGCTGGGTCTGGCCTGTGCAATGTGTCACAAGCAGCACCTGGTGCCAGGCAGTGGGGGCCAAGCCGCGCTGTCCTGCACTGTGGTGGGGGCTGTGCCAGGAAGGCACCAAGCACTTTGCTGGCGGCTGCTGCTGCAGCGGGTGGGAGGGGAGGGGAGGGACCCACCCTCTCTCCCTCCTTAGCTGGGAATGGAGCCGCGTCTGATCAGGCTGCACTGCTCCTTGCCCCTCATGTGGAAGTAGTGTGCTGTAGTGCTGGGGCAAGGGGCAGCCATAGGGATGCTCTGGCTGGCTACTAGAGCATCTCTTTGGAGGACCCCAGCCTGGTTGCCTCCGGACACGATCCCATGCCCTGCTCTACTTTTTTTTTCTGCGAGGCTGTATTTTTTTTTTTTTT
>JAGPOW010001711.1:1579136-1629484 GCA_030014935.1 Caiman crocodilus | reverse complement strand
AAGTAAGCTACTGGACCAGATCACATACTTGCTGAAATCTAGAAGGCTGGTGGCAAGGAACTGGTACCGAGACTCCGCAAATTTATGCTGTACATTTGGAACAATGAAGAGATCCCTGGAGACCTGAGGAATGCCAACATCATGACTATCTTCAAGAAAAGAGATAAGTCTGTGTGCATGAAGCATTTCCCTCCTTCCAAAGCAGGGAAAATCCTCTCCCACAGACTCCTGAACCATCTTCTACCTCTTGTTGAGGAAGTCCTGCTGGAATCTCACTGTGGTTTCAGACCATCTTGTGGGGCAATTGACATGATCTTTGTTGTTCTCCTTTGTTGCTGTCCAGCTCTCCTGTGTGGTAGACCAGGATTCTACCACTGACCCACAGGGGACTCCTTGTTGCCTCTAACTCTGGTTCAGAAGGATGATGGTTTTCAACCTTGCTGGTAGTGATTGGTTGCAGGGCAGTCTGCCTACTGAGAGCCCTTGTAACTTCAACTTTCCCAGGACACGCCACCTATGAAGAAATTATTGTGACAAAAACTTTTCTTCCCTACTCCATCCATGATTGCAGAATGCCAGCAATTCCACCAAGAAATTCAGAAGAGTGGGGAATCAGTAACAAAGTTTGTGGCTTCTCTAAAAAAAGCTGTCAGAGTACTGTCAGTTTGGACAAGTGTTGAGCGATGCCCTATGAGCTAATTTTGTTGCAGGGTTGCACAATGACCAGATTCAGAAGAAGTTACTGACCCCATCAATTCTTACATTCAAGATGGCTGTGGAACTAACTGTTGCTTGACAGATCTTGGCTAGAGAAACTGAGGATGTATACTGAAACATGATCAAGTCAATTTGGAAGGTACTTCTAGGTCTTAAAAAAAAATCCTTGAGAGACACTCCAAAGTTTGTGAAATGGAACTTGGGCAGATCAGTATCATCTTGGTGCAGCTCAAAATCAAGCCATCAAGCCTGCAAGGCATCCAAAGTGCTAAGCCCAGTTGTGTTTTATGCTCTATGACCCCTGGTTTGAATTGATTTGGACCATTTGGTAAACATTTGGGGCGTTGCCATCAGTCACACACAGTGAATGGTCTGTATCCATTATTCTCATTCTCATGATTAAAAAGAACAGCTCAACTTGGATTTGTGGTGACCTCAAAGTGACACTGAATAAGATTTTATGTGCTGTCTAATACCTTTTGCAGTAATCTTCTCCTGTAATATACATCAACACTACCTTTACTGTATTATCCTATGAGGATACAAAAGCATGTGGTACAGCTAAACCTATGAATTGTCTAGTTAGTGAATTGCCAGAGGAAGTAAAATAGTTATATGCAACTCCAAAAGTATGTAATGGATAGCCTCCAACTTTCAGTCAGGCTACCTAATCTTTATGTCTCTTCTATGTTATAATGTTCCCTAACCATGCTTCTCCAGCCCTTGCAAAAATGTGGATCCAAGCACCCCCTTCCCTCTTCCAGACACCTCAAATCAGACACAGACACTGTAGAATTGGATCAGGTGCAGGCTATTGACATTATGTTTAGGAAAGAAATCATGTTTAGGAAAGAACTTTATTGAACTCATGTTTAGGAAACAATGGAAAGCAGAAAAATGAAAAGTTTCCTTGGCACAAGTAACCTAGTCCCTGGGACCCCCAAAACATGGATGTAAGTGGGAACAGTTCAACTGTTATGAACATCTACACCCTGCTTCACTCGTTTGTCCACTAGCTGAAATAGAAGAATTCTGCCCTAAGCATTTAACATGCACTATTCCATCTGTTTTCAGGTCCAATAGCTGATCTGAAAAACCTCCAGTGTAGTAGAGGTGAATGAAAAATTGCAGAGAGAAGGCACTTTTGCTTTGTACCAGGAGTATTAGTGAACAGGAGTGAGGAGTGCAGTGACCCACAGAGCTGTCATGCCTTTGGAGTGTAACTAAGATGACAGTTGATTACAGGCAGTCCTTGGACTTGTGATACAATTGGTTCCTGAAAACCACGTCTTAAACAAAACAACATAATTTGAAACCAATTTTCTCATGGGAACAATGCTATAAATGAGGGATTCGTTCCTTTATGATGCTTGATACATTTGTGTCCAGCTGGTAAGTCTATTGTGGTGGAAGGGGAGAGGGAAGGGAAGGGGTGTGGGGGGCAGATCAAAGCCCCTCACAGTGAGAGGGGGCTGGGACAAGGTGCTCATCTAGTGGCTCTTGCCGCTCATCCAGGAAGGCATGGGGAGGGGCATGTGCCCCTGGATCTATGCATAGTAGGGTGGGCAGGGCCAGGGCTGCACAAAGCTGAGGAGCAGGAACTTTGCCCTCCTGCAACTTGCCAGGGCCAGGCAGGCATGGGACAGGGCTGCTGCACTGCCTCTGGACAAGTGGCACACCATGGCAAGACCCACGCCCCCCCCGATGAGCCGCAGCTGGGCAAGCAGCATGGAGGGGGCGTGTGCCCCGGGATTGGGGTGGGTGGTGGGGCAGGGTGGGGTAGATGGAGGAGCAGAGGCTATGCGGGAGCCATAGCTTCCCCACTCAATAGGCCAAACCACTCAGCCAAAGTGCAGCATGGTGCAGCCCTGCCCCCCCCCCCATCCGGAACACATGCCTCCCCCCGCCATGCCCTGCCCCACTCACCCAGCCGGGGCAGGGTGGGCATGGAACAGAACCATGGCTCGTCTGGAGTGGGGGGGGCCCGCAGTGGTGATGTGTAGAGGGTGCATGGGAATGCACATGCACCCTCTAAGAGCGCCGGTGCACCCCCTGTCAGGCCATGCTCCCCTGCAACTGCTTCTTCACCCCCCTTTCTGCAAATCTGAATTTGCCCATTATTTTGGATAATGCAAGCTTCTAAGACTGAAGAAAATGGAAACAGGCATGCAACAATGAGCAAGTGACAGACTCCTTGTAGAAGAACCCACACTGTACATTTGTCAAGGATTTCGTCATTTAATTTCAGGAACAATTAACCTTTCCTCAGATGCCACAGCATTACAGGCAACACTGTCATCATCATTATCACAGTAATAATTGAAGATAATTACTATTACTAATAATTATTTATTCATTTGTATTGCAGTGGACTCCAGGAGCCTGAGAGGTAGAACAGGGCCCTATTGTACTAGGGGCTGTATGCAAATCAAAAAAGAAATGTTCCCAGTCCCAAGAAGCTTATAGTCAAAGTAGAAGATAAAAGACAAAAATTGAATAAAGACAGAGTTCTCAAGGAAACAATATGTTTTTTTTCCATTTTTCAACTGAAAAGTAGGAAGGAGAAAGAAAGATCAGTTTGTGTTGGTATCATTTTAAAGCATAGATGAGTGTGGAAATAATACATGAAGCTTTACCTCCCTAGCAAAGGCACAGAGCATGTTAGCTTAAGAGACACATCTTTCTCTTGAAGGTCCCTGGTAGCAAAAGGGTTCATTTCCTTTGTGTTCCCTGCTGTTGGGCCTCCCCCACAGAATTGTGCTACATTTCTATTTGTGCAGAGCTGTCAGCTCTGCTTGTTAGGTGAAACAAAGATAACACAATTACATCTGGGAGCTCGTTTTCCATGTTTCTTTCCCAATATCACGGGAACAACAAGGAGATGGCTGCATCTTTCATGTTACCTCCCCTATGCAATTGAAACTAGTCACACCCATCAGAGATCACTGATGGAAACATAAGGGAACATTGGCTTGGAAAGGACAAATCTTCTATCAAACTTTCCATGTCCAAAAATAAATTAAAAATAGCAAAGACCAGGGTTTTCCAAATACTTTCTTGCAATACTTTTCAATCACACCCATATAAGAAGAATGTAGCTCAAGCCAGTTTGGAAAAATGGGCAATACAAGTTGTCACAACTTCTCAGTGGGTGCCTAAACATGAGCAGCAAGGCTGCTCCAATGCATTGTAATTACGGCATGTCTGAGCATGGTACTTACCTCACTCCAGCAGCCTTCAGTGTCTCATGTATCAGAGTCTCCATGCTTAAAAATACCTCACCCTGTGGTGGCACTTTAGCTAAAGCTAATCAAATGGGCTTTAGTGTAAGCCCTTGCTACCATTTTTAAGAGCAGGGACACTGATACAGAAGACAATCTGAGAGTTAGTCAGAGCAGCTCTCAGAACTGCTTTAATTAAAGTTTGCCCCCCCTCCCAGAGTACATGAATAAATGCCAAATATGTCTAAATCACCTCCGGGCTGTGACGGAGTCACACCTGCACCTGACCCATTCTTACCTGATCATTGCATGGCAAATCCTAAAAAGAGGAACCAATCAGTTTAGAATGGATCTGGGTGCACATTCACAGGCACTCCTGAGACAGAAACATCAAAAACAGCATTCAGTGCATGATATGCAGTATTTTAAAGCTGCATAACCAGATCTATAGGATTTGGGGCACATGCAATAGGAATGACCAGGTAGGGTGTGCTTCATGGTGTCACTGTGGGGCACTGAAGGGATATTTTGCATGCAAGCCCTCTGACACCTGTTCACAATCCCCCTCTGAGATCTCATGCTTTGTGGTATACATGATGGTAGCAATCCAACCGCTGCTCAAGGTGGGATGAGCACTCAGCTAAGTGCCTGTCCAAACTACTCTTGAAAATTTCCAAGGACAGACATCCCACCATTTCTCCAGGTAGCCTCTTCTAATGCTTGAACCACCTTCTTAGTCAGAAAGCTCCTCCTAATCCCCAACCTTAATTTCCTCTGATGCAACTTGAGGACATTGTTCCTAGTCCTGTCCCCTACAGCTACAGAGAAAAGCCCATCTCCATCTTCTCTATAATCACTATTCAGGTATTTGAAGACTGTTATCAAATTCTCCCTCAATCTTCTCTTTTCCAGTCTAAATCACCGTAGCTCTTTCAACCTTTCCTTACAAGCCTTGCTTCCGAAGTGCCTAATAATTTTTGTGGGTCTATGCTGAACTCTCTCCAAACAGTCCTTTTTGAAGTGAAGGGCCCAAAACTAGGCACAGTACTCTAGGTGAGGCCTCACCAATGCAGAAGAAGCACTCCCCTTGATTTCCAAGCGAACGCCTGTTACTACAGCCCCATATGCTATTAGTCATCTCTGAAAAAAGAATATGAATATGTTGGCTCATATTCAACATATATACTATATATATACTATATATATACTATAACCCCTAGATCCTTTTCTATAGTATTGTAGTCAAGACAGTTATTCCCCACTCTGTATTTGTATGTGTAATTATTTTGTCCCAAGTGCAGGACTTTGTACTTGTCTTTACTGAATCTCATCTTTTTGACTGGAGACAAAGAGGCACATGCAACAAGAATGGTAGTTGAAGCCATGCATGCAGAGCACACTTTATTAGCAGTTTATTGCTGTAGCCACTTGGTCACCTTGTCACACCTCATGTGTCATCCTGCCTTCAATCATAATGATTCATCAAATGATTCAGTTGATTCAGTCAGATGGAGAAACCAGGAATTATGGACAAAAAGCCAAGCAAGAAACAAGGGTGCAGGTTCAGTAAGTCAGTCGCATTGTGGAACAACTGGTTTATATTTTCTCAGCTAATGGGTTAAACTGCCTTTTTGTTCTTTCTCTGACCAAAGGTGTGTTCACACCTTTCTCCAGAACTGTTCATGATATCCTTTCTCACATTAATGGTGCCCTAACTGTATGTGGCATCTGTTGCTGTTCATCATGAACATTATTCTTGGGCACATGGTGAGGATAAACTATTGCTGAGACAATGAAAAGAAAACAGCGCGATCAGTCACTGGAAAGTACTTTAAGGCAAAGCAAAGCTGGTAAATGACTTTGAGTGAACATATGCCATGAGCAGGGCATGAAATCCAAAAGGCAGAACAAATTATATTCCATCAGAACGTAGTGTAGCTCTATATCCTTTTACTTCCAAGGAATCATGACATCAAAGGAACCTAAAAAAGAAGTATCCCTTGGAAAGGAGCATTATAGATCACCAAAACAGCCTGCTATGTGAAAATACATTTTTGCAACCAATGGAATTAATCTGATACTATCAAATGAAACAAGGCACATGAAAAGGAAACTAGGCACTTGAAGAGAGTGATGGGCAAGGGAAGCAACTTTCAAGACATACAAGCATCTCAGATAAGAAGAATAACATTTCCATCCATGAAGAACAACTTTGTATGAAGTGTCAACATAACTAATGGGCTTTAAAAAAGCAATATACAAACCAAGGCAAGACATTAAAATGACTGTGGGAGAAAGCAGAATAATTGGATTTCTGTGTTGACTCTATAGATACAAATTACAACAGTTTGTTTCTTTCACTGATTCCTGAAGAGATAAAAGCATCATGAATAAGTGTGGGCCTCCCTTCAGGCATTGGTATCTCAGCAATTCACTTTTTGGCAAATACAGAGCATCTCCGTGATAACTCATTGCATTACTTACATTAGGGTGTTATAATTTCTGAGCAGTGGGGGGCTGCATGCCATGCACACTACAGACCCTTATGCTGCACACCACATTAGGCTTCAGACCCCCAGGCCTTCTCCTAAAGTTAATGCAGCCTAGGGAGCCTGCTTGTCCTCCACCACATAGAATCATAGAAAATTAGTCTGGGAAAGGACCTCAGGAAGTCATCTAATACAACCCACTACTCAAAGCAGAACCAGCCCCAACTAGATCACCCCAGCCAAGGCTTTGTCTAGCCTGATCTTAAAAACCTCTAAGGATGGAGATTCTACAACCTGTCTGCATAGCCTGTTCTAGTGCTTTATTACCTTCCTAGAGAGAAAGTTTTTCACATGTGCAGCCTAGCTTTGTCCTGCAGTACGGACAGTGCGAACAATGCAGATTTTCTCTTGGCCACTTGCACATGGCTCCTCTCTTGTAGCTTTGGCAACCTGGATTTCCTTTTCTGCCTGTGCTCACAGAGGATGAGGCTGTGCCAGCCAAGCACCGAACTTGGCTGAGCCCAGCCCCATCCCTGTCCCCTGTGACTGGCACTGGGCTTGGTGTTGGGCAGCATCACTTGCATCAGACAGGGCCAGGCTTGCCACTCAGCTGGTGTGGCTTCATCCCCTGTGAGCCTGGCACTGCTTCCAGGGGACAGGGATGGGGATGGAGCTGGGTTCAGCCAGACTTGGCACTCAATTGGTGCAGCCTCATCCCCTGAGGGGATGGAGCTGCATCAGCCGAGTGCTGAGCCCATCCCTGTCCCTTTCCCCATCCCCTGAGAGAGGTGCTAGGCTTGGCACCACTTGCAGGGGATGGGGACAGGGCTGGACTTGCAAGGGATGGAGCCATGCCAGCCGAACACCAAGTGCTGCCTCAACTTATACACCATGCCTATGAAAATCCTTGCCTTTCAGATCAAAAAGCCAGGGGTTGACCTATACACCATGAAATATGGTAGGTGAATACACAGTGCATTAGGCAGGACAGTGCTACATACCAATTATTGTATAGTGCAAAAATGGTGGAAAAGCAGTGCTATAAATACATGGTTAGAAGTCAATTGATTACAGTGGAACAAATAGCTGTAAGAAAATCTATTGATTTTTCAGTGGGAAAAGAAGTTTACAAATAGAATAATAACTTATTACTTTTCTTCTTTAGTAGCTCTTTTCTATACTAGAATGTTAGTCTGAGGTCACATACTGAATTACACATATACTGTACTATTAAATTAGTTCTTTATGTAAAAATACAGACATCCTTGTAATGCATAAATATGTTAATTTATACATATCTGAATAGATAAATCAACACATATGAAAGGTGGGGTTAGGTTTGGGGGGACCAGCCACAGACACTGTATAGAAAAGGAGGGTGTAGCACTGAGAGTACATGGGGGAAAGATGAAGGATCTCCCTCGAGTGTAAAGCTGGGGAGTGGGTGGGCAAGAGGGGAAGTGGGGATTGGGAAGATTTGTATACCTAGATGTGAATGGGGCTTGGAAAGCCTGGTTTGCATAAGCCAGGTGTTTTCTCCCCTGGGTAATAAGTGGGAAAGTGGGGTGGGATAGGGAACTCCTTGAAGGCTGTCCATTTCATTGGAATATGAACACAGACAACACTGACAACAAGAAGTCTTTTTTCAAATACATAGGGGGGCAAAAGAAGATGCCAAGTAACGTGGGGCCTCTGCAGGACACGCTAGGAAATCTGGTCATTTCACCTGACAGTAAAGCTAACATAGTCAACAATTTCTTTGCCTCTGTATTTCTGAGGAGGGACTGGGATATCTCCCCCACTGACCTCCTGAGGACCCTTTGGGTGGCACACCCCAGCCTAGGATTAATGAGGACCTTGTCAGGGAACTTCTGAAGCAACTAGATTTAGTTAAATCCACACATCCTGATGATCTCCACCCCAGAGTGCTGAAGGAACTAGCAGGGGTCATTGTGGGACCTCTGGCACAGCTCTACGAGCACTCATGATGCTTGGGCGAGGTGCTGGAGGACTTGAAAAGGGTCAATAGGGTGCCCATCTTCAAAAAAGGGAGGAAGGAGGACCCAGGAAACTATAGGTCCGTGAGTCTTACCTTGGTTCTGGGGAAGCTTTTTGAAAGAATTATCCTGGCATGTGTCCAGGAAGGGCCAGCAGGGGAGGTTATGCTCAGGGGCAACCAGCGTGGGTTCATTAAGGGCAGGTGTTGTCAAACCAACCTGGTGGCCTTCTACAACCAGGTCACCAAGTCTTTGGAAGCAGGTGTCGTAGTGGATATAGTCTTTCTGGACTTCATGAAGGCCTTCGACACGGTCTCTGACCCCATTCTCAGTAAGAAACTAGGAGACAGTGGTGTTGATGCCTACACGGTCAGATGGGTCACTAACTGGCTGGAAGGCTGCACCCAGAGGGTGGTGGTGGTGGACGGGTCTTATTCGATCTGGAGGGATGTGGGCAGTGGGGTTCCCCAGGGCTCGGTCCTCAGGCCCACACTGTTCAACATCTTCATTAGTGACTTGGGCGAGAGGGTAGAAAGCACTGTGTTCAAGCTCACAAATGACATTAAGATGTGGGGGGAAGTGGGTATGCTAGAAGGAAGAAACAGGCTGCAATTGGACCTAGACAAGTTACAGGGGTGGGCTGAAGAGAACAGGATGGGTGTGATGTTGGTGGGTCGCGTTCAATGATACCTTCTCGTGGGTCACCCCTCTCCCTCGTCTTACCTGCCACGACTTTGATGGAACTTGTTATTTAAAGGAGGGGTCCAGTGGAGCTCTTAATCACTAGAGGGGTCTCCCGTCGACGGGTACTCACGATTGTGAGGTCCGATGTTCCACAGGGCTCCGCCACTCCTACACCCTGTCCACTCGCCAACTGGTCACTTGCTGGTTCATTGATGAAGGATCCTGGTCCGTTGGTCCATAGGCACTTGCTGATCCTTGATTGTGGGTTGATGCTGGTGCCCTGTTCGTGCCCTCTTAGACCCGGCCGTAAATTTCTACTATCTTGGGACTTTCTCCCTTCTCATCCCTTTAGAAGAAATATTCTTCTGCCCCTGAGGGACTTCCTGGGGCTGAGCCTTGCTCTGGGTGATGCCTGGAAGCAAGCCCAGCCAGAACACCCTGTGCTTCACTAGCATTTCTCAGTCTCTGTGCTGAGGGAGTACTGTCTGTCAGTGAGACAGTCTCCCGAGGAGCTGCAGCAATCCCTTCCTGCTGCCTGCCTTCCTGCCTGCTCCTTTTTTCTCTCTCTCTCTCACTCTCTCTCTCTCTCTCCCCTGACTGCAAGGCCTGCCGGGGCTTTTAAACTCTCCCGCGGCAGCCGGTGTGGCTGCCGCAATTGGCTCAGCTGTTCCCTTTGCCAGGAACAGCCATTTAAAGGCGCGGCGCAGGAGCGGCTCATGCGGCTGTAATGGCAGCGGCTGCTACTGCCATCGCCGCATTCCTGTTTCCTGTCTCGTTGCCTCTCCTGCCGGTAAGTGCATTTTCTTTTCCTCTTCCCTTGGGTCTGTCGATCTCCTGGGACCTTCTTCTAATCTGCCCTGGGTCCCTAATGGTGGCATGCTGCCGTCACAATGGGGTTCAACGCTGACAAGTGCAGGGTAATGCACCTGGGGAGGAAGAACCAGTGGCACGCCTACAGGCTGAGGAACTCCCTTCTCGCTAGTGTTGAGACAGAAAACGCTCTTGGACTCATCATTGATGCCACAATGAACATGGGCTGACAGTGTGGTGATGCAGTCAGGAAGGCCAACCGTACCTTGTCGTGCATCCACAGATGCATCTCAAGCAGGTCCAAGGAGGTGATCCTCCCCCTCTACGCAACACTGATCAGGCCACAGCTGGAGTGCTGCATCCAGTTCTGGGTGCCACGCTTCAGGAGGGATGTGGACAACATGGAAAGGGTCCAAAGGAGGGCCACCTGCATGATCAGGGGTTAGCAGGGCAGGCCCTATGAGGAGAGGCTGAGGGACCTGAACTTGTTCGGCCTCCAAAAGAGAAGGTTGGGGGGGGATGTAGTGGCAGTCTACAAACTAGTCAAGGGGGACCAGCAGGCATCAGGAGAGTCCCTGTTCCCCTGAGCAATCCTGGGAGTTACAAAAAACAACGGACACAAGCTAGTGGAGGGTAGTTTCAGGCTAGACATTAGGAAGAACTATTTCACTGTCAGGGTGGCTAGGACCTGGAACTAACTTCCAAAAGAAGTGGTGCTGGCTCCTACCCTGGGGGTCTTTAAAAGAAGACCGGATGAGCATCTGGCCGGGGTCATTTGACCCCAGTACTCTTTCCTGCCACAACAGGGGGTCAGACTAGATGACCTCTTCAGGTCCCTTCTGACCCTACCAACTATGAAACTATGACATTTATTTTGTATGGGAATTGCGTTAAGAGAGACATGTAGAGCTCAGAAGGACAAGTATGTTGGCTCCAGACTTCATGGGGCAAGGATCCTGCTTCTAAGGGATGTGAAAATTGCTTATTATTTTGTTCCTTCAAGTAAGTGTTCAAGTAGCAATAAGGGTCTAGCATCAGAGCAGGACAAACAGCACAGTTGAAACTGCATGTTTAATGTTCCACTGAGTTTGAGATGACTATAGCCATTTTTCTCAAAATGATTAATTAAAACTACCCTGATTTTATAATTACTTCATTTAACAAGCACCAACTCAGTTCATTCGAGATGACCTACTTAGCATGTCATGTCTCATAATAATTTGTGTTGTAGCCGTTCTGCCAAATGGAAGTAGATGCTGGGATCTTGCAGGTTGCTTTTACCTTGAATAAGAAGTCACAAAATGCCCAAGTCTAGATATATTATTAGTATAATCTTTTTAAATGCCAGTCCTAGAACAGAGGTGCTCAGCTACAGAATGGAGGGAATCACTCAAGTCTAGTTTTTATCACGTTTGTCTCATGCCTCCCGAGGCTTTGTGCTCTTGCCACTCTGTGCTAGGCAGCCCTTTCTCCTCTCCAGCCCCAGGAATGCTGGGGAGGTCAGCTATACCTTCCCAAAATTTGTTCTGACTAAGGGAGAGCTGCCCAAATGTAGCACAAAGGCTTAGCTATGTGACGGGAGGGCCACATGTCTGACCCAGTGGACCAGGTCAGGTTTCCTAGCGTCTTAGGATCTGGTAGCATGATGCCATATGGGCTGGGGTCACACTCACTTGGGGAGGTGCAGGCATCGGTTTGGGGTCAGCACCAACCTTTGGGCACCAGAGCTTGAGAGACTGGGAAGTTTGTCAGGGACAGAGGGGCTGGGAGTCATGCATCTTGGGATGTTGGATGACTCTATATCGGTTACTTTATCTCTGTGGAGCAGACTACTGATACCCTAGCTCAAGCTAGGTAGAACAGCTCAAAGATAACCCTTGCCCAAAATCATGTAACTTTAAGATTCTTCTAGGGTATTTAATACACTCCTTAATTCATGGATGTTCACATTTTAAGTGCCTTTAGAATGGCTTAAAGACCACTGGAAACCATCCTGAAGCAGTATTAGGGATAGCAGAGAAGAGGAGCATGCCTTGTGCAGCAGCTAACTGCTCTTCAGAATAGAGCACAGATAGGCACCATCTACATACTGCTAACAGGTGTGCAAACAAACAGTCATTGCATACTCAGTACTCCTTGCTCATCAGGGAGATATAGCAGTGATGGGATGTACTCTGTCCATGCCCTCACACAACCATGCAGCAGATTACAGCAATCTGGCTGTATAATATCTGGGATATTGGGAAGGAGCCAGGCCAGGCCTGTGAGGTGAGTGGAGGGCCCTTTCCTGCACCCTCCTACCCAGGCCTCTTGACAGCAGCAGCAGCAGCAGCAGTGTAGAGCAGGGGCATGTCTCTTAGATTGAATCTGAGCAGGGAAAGAGAATGGGCTCTAAATCATGATGCTTTATGTAAAGGGCCATGAGTTAGAGTGGGGCCATAAATGTCTGTAGGCACCCTTAGACTGGAGGAAAGCCCTTAAGCATCTTAACAGGGGTTGCCAAATTACAACTACAGCTCCCTTCTTCAATGGACACAGGTTACCCTATTCTCCAGTGTTAAGGGAAGTTCTGCACAGCAAAGACTTCTACCGGACAGGGCAAATAGGTCAGCCAACCAGTAGTGTAAGAACAGGTGAGCAAATGAGAAAATTTAGTGAGGTCCTGGGATGGATCTAGAGCGGTGTTTCCCAAACTTTTAATATCTACCACACTTTTTTCTGGATTAAAATTGGTGGCACATTTCACTCACTGATCAGCAGGCCAGAGCTGGTCCGTGAGCCTGATCCTGCACATGTGGCTGGCACAGGGAGCCCGGTGTAGGCAGAAGTCCATCCAGCTGCACAGAGCCAGCACAGATAGAGCCCCATCCAGCCACATGGTGGGGAGCCTGGCCAGGGCTCAATCCAAACCATTTTTTGCAGCTCATATCTGTCACTCTTGTGGCTCACTAGTGTGCACTTAGCAGATACGGCCATGGCAAGCTGGACTAGCATGTGTTGGCTACAGAATTGTTTCAGATTGTCATACTGAATTTGTCACCTCACAATTGTGTTCCAGCGTGATTTATTTTCCCACTAACATCACAAGCTAAGAGACCTACTGCTTGTGAGCAGAGAGAGTTGGGATTTATAATTCAGTTCAGGTTTTTTATGAAGCACCCAAACTTGAAGGTATTTATCAGAAATGAACTTCCACTGATTCTGACAATCGGCTGTCACTACAGCAGAATAGATCTAAGTTTTTGTTGATTGCTTCCATCTGGAAACACTCAGGCTTAGACATAATAGGCTATTTTTTGTCATTCCTTCACTCTTTTTCTTGCTAAAATGAATTCCAGTGGCATTCTCTCTTTACACTGCCTTATCCTCAGCGATTTCTTGTGCTGTTCAAAAGCAGTTCTTTCAGCCCCATTGTTTCCTTCATCTGTTATTAACTCTCTGGTGCTACATTTTACAGTAACCCAGGGAAAAAAAATCATTTCTAAGTGTAAATATCTACAGAGAGTTTTAAGACAGCAAGATTGCTGGAATGTCTGCAGCCTGTGGTTTTGATTGGAAGGCTTTGGTGTGAGGAACTTTAATTTTTAGGCTGTATACAAAATCTTTTCTGTTTTCAATATGTAAAGTTTTCCTTGATAAAATACATTAGAAGAAGCAAATGATTTAATTAAGTATTTAATTATTAATTTTAGGCTTATAAAAATAGAATAATGGAAAAAAATACCCATTCCTGCCAGTGCTTTATGTAGCATAAGTTAATGTTACACTGATTATTTCAACTGAATTCCAGGGGAAGAAAAACTCCATCCATGTTGTAGAACTCTGATAACTGAATTTGACTGCTCTAGGAATCGGGGACTTCTGATTCAGCTGATTCACATCTATACATGCAGGTGTGCATATACCAACCTCACATTGATGAAGAACAGGAGAGGGGACTGCTGAAGAGACCAGTGAAATTATATCTATGTTTAAAAGATACCTTTTTGCTTGTCATAACACAATAGAACTGATCTTCGCCTGACTCCTGCAGTGCTTACATAAATGGAAGGACATTGTATCAGACATTCACGCAGACATGAGAGTGGAACTGGAATGCACAGCCTGCTTAATGGTCCCATGTTAAGCATTGCCATAAAAGTTCTTTCTTCTCTCTTCTTCCATATAGTTCAGTTTCAGGCTCAGGCCTTGTGTTTTGATCCATTTAGACAAGATTGCTGAACCCACATGGAGCTCAAAAGCATGTAGTCTCACAGTGCAGCACAAGACAGCACCATGGGCACCCACTTCTCAGATTCCTCCAGGTCCTACAGAAAGCTTTACACATAAGACAGAGCTCAGCTTTGTGGCATTTGGGTTTATTAACAAATTCCCCAAAAGTGTCCTTCCAACTTTCACAGCTGACTTACCACTTGTGTTGCAAAGTCTTCAGGCTTGATCATCCCCAAGTCTGCCCATGAACTAGGGACAGACTCTGGTACAAGTACCTCAAGGCCAGCTTTTTCTTCCTTCTCTCTAATGGCATGGAGTGCTATCCACACCCACACCCACACCCTTTCCTCAGAGGACCAGGGTCTCATTTCTCAGCCATGTCCCCGCTGGTTCTCTGCCAATGAATTTCCTCTAGGCAATCCCAAGTCTCAATGACCACTACGTCATCCTGCTTGCATGTCATTCTTTTATCTTCAGCAGTTGGTGCAACATCTGCAAATGGATCTGTGATTCAAGGACTGGATTCTTAAGTGACCTCAAGACCCAACAATGAGTCAAGGTAGAGATCTGCAAATCCAGGGATTGCTAACTATGATTTACAGCCTAACTGGCCAAAGCTGGAATGACAGCTGCTTTTGCTTTAACCTGTTGGAACTGGATGGAACTGGATGTATAAACTCAGTCATGTATTTCCACTGACTCCAGTGAATTATGGGGTGCAGATACCAGCAGATGTATCAGTACATCCCATTCAAAACCCTCCAGCCTTAGCTGTGGCCAATGTCCCAGTGCCTAAGAGAAAGGCAAACACTCCTTTCCCTAACTCCACAACAGTCAGTAGCATTCATAACAGGAACATTTTTCAACCAGCAAAATCCCTGGTGCCTGGGATTACCAGATGACTCCTACACTACAGGCCATGATATGTCAGATACCCACTACCATCATTAGTCAACCATGATGAAACAAGAAATAATGGGAGTATCTGCAGCAAGATAAGAGGGAAAGTTAATTTGATCTCTGTCTCTGAGATCATGGACAAGATTGAGATTTGATTCCTAATTCAAAGCTGGTAAAAGCTACCCACGGTAGCCACAGGATCTCCAGCCTGCAGAAGTTCCATTAAGAATCACTGTGGGGCTGTTAAAGACATGTTCTTACTTCAATGAAATGCTGAGAAAGGTTAGAAGGTATAACACATAGCTGTAGGTAAAATAATTAATTTCTATTGGCAGACCCTAGTCACCTGACAGAGTGGCATGACATTCTCATCACATGATAGGGGTGCTACGTGCAGATTTCAGTGGCTACAGTAATGTTTACTAGGTAATGCTGTTTACAAGATAAACATTTAGGGTCTGATTCCGCTATTATTACTCCTTCAGAGCAATATTTTATTCTCCTGGACTCAGTGAGGTGGCTCACAAAGCAGCAGATACTCAGTTTGCGCTGTGGAAAGGATCGGGCCTGACAAAGAGAAAGCTAATAAAACCAGGAAAAACTGTAACGGGGAGGAAAAGCTTAAGATAACTGCATTCTTTTCAATTTAAGAACTCATACCATATCCATAACTATTGTAGGGTGACCACAGCCACTTGAACAGTAGCAGTTTTCATGGAATATCTTAAGTATTTCAACTTAATTTTAATCTACGTGTTTTGAAAAATATTTTCTATTTGAATTTTATGGGAAATTCATAAATTCATAGATTGCAAAGGGCTGAAGGGACCTTGCAAGAACATCGGGTCCAGCCCCCCCAGTCCTAGGCAGGAAAGACAGCTGGGGTCAGATCACCCCAGTGAGGTGACCGTCCAGGCTCCTCTTGTAGGTTTTCAGGGTAGGTGACTGCACCACCTCTGGAAGGAGTTTATTCCACAGTCTGGACACCCTAACTGTGAAGAGGTTATTCCTAGTGTTAAGTCTGAAATGGTCTTCCAGGAGTTTGTGGTCATTACTCCTGGTTTTCTCCAAGGATGCTCTGGTGACCAGTTGTTCACCAAGCCCTTGATGTACTCCCCTGATACAGCGGTAAGCTGCTACTGGGTCCCCTCTCAGCCTTCTCCTTTTCAGGCTGAAAACCCCCAACTACCTCAATCTTTCCTTGTATGGCTTGCCTTGCAAGTCTCTGATCATAGGGGTGGCTCATCTCTGGACTGTCTCAAGCTTTTTTGCATTGTGGTTGAAGTGTGGCACCCAGCACTGGATGCACTGGATGTGGTCTTACCAAATGTTGTGTTTGTTTTCCATTCTGCCTCTGAAAAAGGGCAAGACTAGATTGGAAGAACAAAAACAAAACCGAAAAATGAAGAAATATGGAAATTTGGGGGGAGATATAAATGCTTTTGTATTTTTTCTTTGTGTTTTTAGAGAGAAGACTTTTTTGGATTCACAAATTTTGATAAGCCCTATCCTGAATTTCTGTACTGCATGAGATTTCTGTACTGAAAGAGAGAAAGAAAAGGAGATGCAGTAAAAGAGACAACAGTTTTATTGCACTAGCTATAATAACCATGCCTGAAGAAAATGAATCAGGATGAAAGGATAATAATAATAATAAAAAAGAGACTTGATGCTCAGGAAAGGGCTGTTTTTACGTTTATTGTACTGTGAAGGCTTAGAAGAATGTGATTGGTGTCTGATTTTACATGTAACTTTGAATTTCTAAAATGGTTTTTTGACCTAAAGGTGTGGTTCACTGAGACATACCGACAGAGTCCAATCATGGATTTTTTAATCATTCCTGTAATGGTTGGGCATTATACTGTTAACAGTTACTACAGGACTTTGGTCTAGACTGGGGATGTGTTGGCAAAATGCCCTCATGTAAGGAGTGGGAAATGCAGGACTATTTTGCAACATGGGAAACCTGGTTTCAAGTCTTTGCTCTATTCCACCCAGTGCTTCTGAACTTCAGCATTTTTGAGAGGGAATAGTATCTTCTCACCCCACAGGGATTTTTTGAAGATATTGGCTACCATGCTAATGAGGGCCCAAGGGAGATGAGGACAGGTAGAGTTTACTTAGAAGCAGCTCCTAAATTTATACAAGGCAGTTTCAGAATGCTCTCCAGTGATGACATTGTCCCATCACAGCATTTTCAAAATGCTTAACACCAGAAGGCACTCTATAGCTCTTGCTAAACCCAGTTTTGCAAACTATTTGATCCTGTGCCCAACCAAACTAATGTCAGATTTTCTATTGTTTTCAGGGGTGAAGAATTAGGCCACAATTTTCTGCCTCCCTTATGTACAGGTAAGCAATAATGGAACCTGCACACTCTCCTGCCCATGTCCAATGTACTCAGTTGCCCACGCATACTCAATGTTTGTTAGGAAAGGAGCCTAACTAGAACCAGGTCTACACTAGAAAAGATTGGCCTGTACACCTGCACCAAGCCCTTCTAGTGGAGATGCACTATGTTGTTTTCCTGATCTAAATATGTAACCCCAGAGAGAGCGCTTTTATGTTGATATACCTGCATTTATCCTGGAATTTCTAGCAATGCAAAAGTGCAGTAAACATAAAACCTCCACAACCCCAATCAAAGGTCAGATGTCATTGGTAGTCCCTTGATACAAAGGATAACAGTCTTCTAGTAAGTAGGTAAGTCAGACATAGATGACTGAAGAGGCTGATCCGAGATTGGTATGTTTGATTACAGACATGGCATATAGTTCTGAAAGGAAAGAGTAGATCCTGGTCGTGTTGGGTCACAGACCTTTCCCTTTCTTTCTGTCATCTCTCCATCTCCAAAGTTCTATCAAAATACCTGATTCCTTGTTATGCATCACAGTGCCATGATAGAGGGTTCAGTGTTTGAGTTTTCCAAGTATTGATGTTAATATTGCATTTTTTCAAATTGCCATCAAGGTGTCCTTGAATTTCTTTTTTTGCCTTCCCCTAGACTGGTGAGTTGGCAGTATAGGACACTGATGTTCATTCTTATGTCCTTCCAATTCATATGGAAAATTTTCTGAAGATATTGATGACAGTAATGTTCTAAAGCTTTCAGGTGTTTCCAATACGTTATCCAAGTTTCATACCCATACAACAGGGTAGGGATGATGTTGCAAGGATGGGGAGAGTGGGGGATTAGTGCCCCTTGATGCCCATCTAACCCGTGCCTGCCTAGTTCCTGGGCCCCTCCTGCTTTGTTGCCCTGAATACCTTCAATGTAAATTTTTGGAGGAGTAAATATTGGGAGATGGTCCAAGACCCTAGTGGAATAACCTTCCTGGCCCTAGTACTGTCTCTGAGCACCTTTAAGGGCTATGTCTGTGGCCTCCTACCACCCTGACAGCCATGCCCATACCTTGCAGATGTTACAGTTCAATTATTCTGTTCTTTCTAAGGACAAGGTCTTCTTGGCCTCCATCTCCTTTCCTCCCTGTCTTTTCTCTTTCCTCTTTGCTCTGTGATACCTCTCTGCCAGCTTCTGGGTTCACTTTCTGCCTTTCTCTATGCTCAGCATTGGCCTACTGTGAGCTCAGTCATTGCTCTACTCTGGGCCTAGTTCTTGTCCTGTTCTGGGCTCAGCTCCTGCCCTGCTCTGGGCTGTCTCTGCCATCCCCTGGGCTCTGTCTTTGCCCTCCTCTGGCCTGAGCTTTTGCCCAGCTCTGGGCTCTGTCTTCACCCCTTTCTGGACACTACCTTCCTCCTGTTCAGGGCACTGCTAGGACCGCCATATCACTCCTAGTAGTTCTGTCAAAATGCCAGTTTGATAAAATGGAAAATCAGGTAAGCACCTCAACTAAACGTACCCTGCCCAGAGTAAAATGATAATATAATGGAAATGTGTACTGACACTTTAATGCGAGCAGCCCTGTTCAAGCCCACATACAGCAGAACAGAACTGAGCTGTACCTTTCACTAGTCTAAATCCATCCTAATCTGGGTAAACAAACCTTTTTCTCGGCAGCCCTGCCATAGGTCTATCACTGCCTGGCTCCTGAGTGTCCAGTTCCCCTACCAGAGCTCCCCAGTAATGATTCTTTCTCCCTGGGGAAGGGTTCTTGGCTTCCTATAGGGCTTCCTCCAGCTGCTGCTTCTCTGGTCCAGCTATTATATCTGCCTGCTGCTCACTCTCCCTGCATGCTCTTATCTAGTGTTCCTCATTATCACCTGTGTTCAATGACTCACCAGCCCCAGGTCTTAGGCTCTTTTGCATTAATTGATCTGCTGCCCCTTAGCCACTTGTTTACTGACACTTCCACCTTTCTGACAAACATCTTTTTCTGTGTAACAGGAGTCCCCAGCTTCCTGTTACAGATGATAACAACTTTATCAATGAGAAATTGGATATTATGATAATTGAAGATACAATTTCAGAGATGTCCAAAAGCAGCACTGACAGATTTTATCTCATGTTGAATATCATCATCTATGTTCAGTCTTTGAGTAACATGTCTACTTAGGTAGGGAAAATGCTCAACATTCTGCAAAGATTCTCCTCCATTTGCATGGGAAGGAGGAGCTGGTTGGTTTGGGCTGGGTTGGTAAAGGATCTTGGTTTTCATGAAGTTGACAGTGAGTCCAAGCATTTTACACAGAAGTAATCAAAAGTGATATGAAGCTATTCACTTGAATGGGCACAAATGACACAGTCATCAGTGTATTGAAGATCAGTAATGGAAGTGTTGGTTTTCTTGGGTTTGGAACAAAATTAGTTGATCTTAAAGAGCTTCCCATCAACACAGTACTGGATGCTGACTACAAGTGAAAGTTTATTATCAATAAGATGTGGAATAGCTGTGATATACATGGAAAAAGTGTGTGCATATCACACACCTTTGCTTGACTCCAGCTCCAATAGTGAAGCAGTCCATTCTCAAGCCATTGTCTAAGACAGTTGCTGTCATATTGTTGTGAAGAAGTCTGATAATAGTAACAAATTTTGACAGGCATCGAAATATCATCAGGATCTTCCATATGGCCTCCTTTTTGATTGGCCCAAAGGCTTTAGTTATGTCAATTAAAGCCATGTAAAGATCTTAGTGTTGCTTATGGAATTTCTCCTGCAGCTGTCTATGTACCTCTGAGCGGACTGAAACTGCACTGGGATTCAGATTTTCCTCACAAGGAAAGCAACTCTATTGAAAAGAAGATGGATTAGGATCTTCCCAGCTATGGTCAGGAGTACAATATCATAATGATTGCTGAAATCCAATCTGTCTTATTTCTTGAATATAGCAATGATCCTGACATCTCTCAAGTTACTGAAAATCTGCTCATGTTTCCATATTTTCATAATAATTATGTGTAGTAGGTGAGAGAACTTTTTTTCACCTTTGTTATAAATTTCAGCAGATATTCCATGAGGATCACATGCATTGTTGTTTTTCATCTGTGTAACAGGATCTACTGCTATTGGCAGGAGTTACACCTCCTTGGGGCCATTATAATCCAACCCCTTCCACTTTGGTCTCTCTTTAGGTATACCCTGCTTTCTCCTGCCACACCTTTATTGCTATTATTAACTTTGGGAGTTTGCCTCAAGAGAACCAGAATGTGATCCTGGATGCCCTGCCCCATACCATCTCTTGGCTTTGATAGCCCCCTATTGGTTCACTAAGTCTCTGGCAGCCTGCCAAGTCAACAATAATCTAAATGTCACTCAGCCACCAGCCTACAGGTCAAAGGAAGCCCATAGAGCCTTGGCATCTGGCCCTTAGGAGGCCACACCCCTTTTTCCCCATCGGACTGAGCTATGCCCTTTCCCATTTTACCCCACCCATGAGGCTGAGCTACACCCACTTTCCTCCACCCAGCCAAGCTGGGCCTGGGTCATGCCTACTTCTTCCCAAGGGACCGGGCCATGCCCTGTCCCACCATGCAGCTGCATCAGGGTTGGATCATGCTCCTTACCACCTCCTCCTACCCATGGTAGGTTTGGGCCAAGCTGCCCCATATCTCCTCTGTATGGCCAGATGGGGCCCTGCCATACCACTGGATTAGGACCACCAGCCAGATCCAGCCCATGGAGGAGCTAGGCACTGCCCATCAATCCCACTGAGAACAAGTTTGAGCACCATTGATCTAAGCCCCTCAGTGGGGAATCTTCAGTGGCCTCTTTTCCTCCCCTTAAGCCACTCCCATACCTCACAGCTTAAACAGCAACATAAAGCAAAATCCAAACACAATCAAGCACAGCTGGGGTGCCTTTCTTTAAATTCTTCCCAGGTATTCTACTCAGTTCTGGCGTTTTCCAGGGAGGGCCTTCCTGGATCTATTCACACTTCCTCCAGTCTCCTGTATTGATTCTCTTCTCAGCACAGGGAGATCCTTCAGCTAGCATCTTATGATGTCTTTCTTGAGGCTCTTCCAGTGATCAATGGTGTCAAGATCATCAGGGAAGTTAGAGAGTTCTCACTGAGGTTCTGCTAGAATTGAGCGCTTTTAGCATGGTCTTTCAAGCACTAGATAGTGAACCTCTGCCTTGCCTATTTCTTTTGTTTACATTACTTTGGGGCAATATGAATAGACATAACAGAACATAGCAAACAATGATCCATTCTGCAGTTCTCTGCATTAGTCAGAGCTCTGATAATATGGACTTTGGGAGGTCCTGTGCATGCACTGTGACGCAGCCAATCAGGTGTCACTGTTTTCCAGAGGGGTCTATCCATGATGTCCATTTGTTACTCTGATGAATTAAGGAGTTTGTGATGACAAGATCACTTTCCAAACACTTGCTTAGGAGAAAAATGCAATTTGAATTGATTTCCCTCACCCCTTCCTTTCTGAGCATTCCTTTCCATAACTCCAAGTCTTTGCCCACTTTAGCACTGAAATCACCCAAAAGAATGATCTTATCTTCTTTGGGGACATAGGACAGGACCTGGTTGAGTTTAAAATAGAATTCTTTTTGTTTCGTCATCTGCATCAAAGATTGGGGCTTAATTACTGATAGCTATTGCATGTTGTCTGTTGGTCAGTTAAAGATGAAGGTTATGAGATGCCCACTGATGCTAACTTAACATTGCAGTATCTAACAACTTTGGTCTTGATAGTAAAGCCAACATTGTGGATGTCTGTCTTTTTTGGCTTTTCCTTTACAAAGAAGGTGTGGCCACTACGATGCTCTGTGAGCTGCTCCTCTCCTGTATATCTAGTCTCACTAAGTGCAGCAATGTAAATATTAAACCATGTAAGTTCTCTGGCTCCTAATGCTTTTCTTTGCTCCTGTTAGTCACTGTTAAGGTTGTCCTGAAAGTGTGGACATTCCAGGTTGCAAACTTTATTACTTGACTTGGACTGCAGTTAGAGTGATACCACTGTATATAGTTTTCAATCTGGTAAAATGAGACAGACTGTGTTTAGGACATGTTTTCCAGCCCTGCCCCCATATGGGGTGAGCAGGCCTAAATGGGCCTACATCTGCCTTGGTTCAAGATACAAAATAGCCTCATACAATTATTGCCTCCCTATGGTCTTTGACTAGGGGCTTATCATAATCATTTGCCCCATTGCCCCTCATTCAACTCAGTAGAACTTGCTATTGATGGAACATGCCTGTATTTTCTTTTAACATGTCATTTAGCCAGAATCCTTAATGAATTGAACGGAATTGAATTGAATTGAATATAGGGATATCATTGTGCATCAGGGACATGATACTTTCTGGGCATGTCTAACGGGATGCTTTATTGTGCAGTAGACTAACATCTACAAATATAGGCAGGTACTGCACAGTAAATTAGTTTCCTGTGTGGTTAGTTTACCACCAGTAAATGAAAGTAGTGAATGAACTGTGCAGTAGGTACTACACAGTAGCACATGCGTAGATGCCAAATGAGAACAAATTTGCTCCTGATCAGCCCCACCACCAGGCGGCCACCCTCAGGCTTGCCTCAGAGGGATAGGTCTTGGAGTTTATCCAGCCCTGGGGGCTGGGAAAGTTATTTGCCTGCACCAGTCTGACCTTTAAACCACCATTGTAACCCTGTGGCCTTAGCTACCTGCTGCCTGCCTCTAACACCAGTGGCTCTGGGCCAGCTGCGGCAACTTCATAGAAACCAGCAGTGGCCTCCAGGGCCATCCCCACCACCTGGATGCCTCCCATGCACGGTGCCCCTCTGCTGCAGGCATGTGCCAAGGCCCAGCAGTACCTGGAGTCTCTGGTGGAACCCTGAGGGCCAAAGGAGTTATGATGGCATCCTCCCAACACCACTCACACTGTCCCGGGCCCCCATTGGTTCCCGGGAGAGACTGTGGATCTGATTGTACTGTGGGGCCATGCTGAGATGCAGAGCCAGTTTGCCCCAGTTGGGTGCTCCAACACCCACATCTATGAGGCCCTGGTTGGGTGCACACAGGAGCATGGGCACCAGTGGTCAGCCTGCCAGTGCCACATAAAGGTCTAGGCCCTGTGGGCACAGTGGGTGCTTGCCACTAAACACAACTGCCAGTTGAGGGTTGCCTGCAGGACCATGCCCTTTATGCAGATGCAGCCACACCATGTTCTCCAGCATTGACAGCCTGCCAGAGACTCTACCATAACCTGGCAGCAATGACTTGTCTTTTGAGAAGGGCCTCTTAGGGCACCAGACATAGGTCCTGGTGGGCTCCCTGCCCCTGGCCTTGTCCAGCAGCTCCAGGAGCCCAGGGCCAACAACTGCTACACCTCAGCTCAATGTGCACTACCCCACTCAGGAGGACATGCCAGAGATGGCACCGGCCACTGTGACAAGCTTCAGCTCCTACCCAAAGGGGGCAACTGCCTGGGAAGTCAGGCATCATGCCCCTGCACCCCAGGACACCAATGGGAGCTGCACCTCATTGCCAACACACAGGCCCCCACACCTACCCTTGAGCTGCACACCTGGAGCTAGGGGCCCCACATAGGGGACAGTCCACCCCTCTACTCTCCTCCCTGCCCCTGACCCACCCCCCACCTGTCTTACTTCCCAGCTGCTCCCCAGAATTCCCTGCCACAGCATGCAGAGGGGTGGGAGACTGCAGAATTTTACTGAGCAGCCAGCACCCTCCCAGCTAGGCATCCAGGGGCCTGTCACATCCAGAGAAACTCATTGATGGAAGTGGTGATCTCCTCCTCAGCCATGGGGCTCAAGCACTCATAGACTAGGCACAGATACCCTTCTAGGCAGTGACACACATTACAGGGAAGCAAGGGCTTGCCAGGGGAGCAAACTTTCCAGCCTGCAGTAGGAGAAGGGGGGAAGATGTTTCAGAGCAGACATGGCAGCTACTACCAGGAGCCCACCCTGGTGCAACCTAGATAGGGGATTGGGAGGCAGGCTGCCAGTGCCAAGCACTAAGCAGGCTGCCTGCCCCCATGGCGGGGGGCTTCACCAGTGGTTGCCCATGGCAGAACCCACCTGGGCACTTTACCATTGTCCCTGGGCACCTGTACACACATGATTCCCAATCTAGGACCAGGAAATGCAGAGTTCCTTGGTATAGTGCATTGGGACAAGGGGCCATCTCGTGGCCACACCATACATTGGCCCACCCACCTGTCTAGGGCAGTCCATCCACCTGCTTTTCCTGCCATGCCTTTGATGTAGCTTTGGAAGTTATTTATAGGTGGGAAGCTTCCCATTTACTGCCCAATGCCAGGGGCGTAATACACTGCTC
The DNA here is from genome assembly GCA_030014935.1 of Caiman crocodilus. NCBI lineage: Eukaryota > Metazoa > Chordata > Crocodylia > Alligatoridae > Caiman > Caiman crocodilus. The sequence continues at coordinate 1,604,758 of JAGPOW010001711.1, read as the reverse complement.
TGTACTGCCCCCGGTGGGGGCTGGGACACTGTCTGTGAGAGGTGCTGGCAGGCCACTTCTTCCTGCACCCCTCACTGTAGTGCATCTGGACAGCTGTCCATTGACCCCAGGGCCACGGAGGAGCCCCAACATCACACTCACTATGGACAGTTTTCAGCAAAAGTCTTTATTTCCCTCCACAAACACAGACCCCATTCCTCCCTCCCTCCTCAAACACAGACTCCCTCCCAACTTTGCTCCCTAACCACAGACCCCACCACCAATAAAGCACCCACTTCCATGTGCAAACTATTTACATTGTGCTGTGTGCCCTCTCTGGGTCGGGGACAGCTGGGTGGAACCACCTACAGGGTGGATCCCAGAGACAGGTTCATAGCACCCTGGCCTCTGGCTGCACCACTGCAGGTGTCAATGCTCCATCAAGGCTGGCAGGTGGGGGGCTCACCTGGGGATAAAGGTGGCCAATGGTCTGCCTTATTGAGGAGGAAGAGACTCCTGTCATTTGTCTATGCACATTTCCAGGCAGAGTACCACTGGGTGGCATCCACTGACTCCTAGGATGCCTTTAAGGATTGGTGGGTGTAGCCCAGGGGACTTTGATCAGTGTCCGCCTCAGGTGCACTTATTTTCATGTTTTGCCCCTTCAATGCACACAATGCTCTTATCCTCTTTTTTTCATTAGTTGTCCCAAGAATTTAGTAGTACCACTCATTCATTAGTCCCACATGGGGTTACTAATTAGTCAGATGTGCCTTAGGCCCCACAGTATAAGTGTTACAAATAGAAAGGAACTTCTGGGGATGGGTGTGTATGTGGTGAGCTTTACTGACCCCTGGTCTCCTGCCTCTTCTGTGGGCAGAGGGAGACCCTGGTACATGTGACCCTCACATGTGCCAGGCTGCAGCCCCTCCACCTGCACTTCCAGAACCTTTTCCTGAGGTTCTGGATGAACTTTTTATTTTTGGACACTCCATCAGTGGCCCCACCAAGTCCTGGGACCTCCTGGTCAACCCTTTCTGGCCCTGGCTAAGTGGGCCCTGTATGTGACCAGGAAGGAGACTCTGGCTAGGAGGGTGGGTAAACTAATCATCAGGGCTGAAGTGTTAGACTTCAGACAGGCTAACTTCAGTGTGCTCAGGGGATTAGTTAGTGAGGTGTTAAAACTGAAGAGCATTGGTGAAATGGGAGTCCAGGAAGGGTGGTTGTTCCTTGAGGGAGAGATCCTACAGGCGCAGAAGGAAAAAAACCCATTGCACATAAAAGTGGCCAAGAAACCCTCTTGGCAAAACAGGGAAGTCCAGGAAAGCCTAAGGGCAAAGAAAGAGGTATACAGGCTGTGGAAACAGGGAGTAGCTACCAAGGAGGAGTATACCCCCCAGCTCATGCTTGTAGGGAATCAGTTAGGAAGGCCAAAGTAGGATTAGAATTTAGTGGGGGGGAGGGGGTTGACAAACATTAAGGACAACGAAAAGTCCTTCTTCAGGTATGTAGGGAACAAAAGAAAGGCTCCGGGCAGCATAGGATCTCTACAGGATAAACTAGGGCAGTTGGTGACAGAGAGGGGGGGACAAATCTGAGCTCTTCAATGAGTTCTTTGCATTTGTATTCCTAGACACAGACCAAGACAAATCTCCCAATTGGATCATAGACACAGGAGGGACACCAGCCCACCAACTGTTAGCACAGATTTAGTGATGGGGCAAATGGAGGGACTAGATGTGTTCAAATCAGTCAGGCCTGGATAAACTTCATTCAAGGGTGCTGAAGGAATTGGCCAATGTCATAGCAGAGCCACTGGCACAGATGTTCAAGCACTCATGGTGCTCCAGTCTGGTCCCAGAGGACTGGAAAAGGACCAATGTGATCCCTATTTTCAATAAGAGGAGGAGGGAGGAACCGGGAACCTATAGACCAGTTAGTCTCACCTCTATCCTTGGGAAAACTCTGGAAAAAATCATTAAGGATCACATTTGTGGGAGCCTAGCAGGGGAAATAATGCTGAAAGGAAATCAGCACGGGTTCATTGCAGGTAGATCCTGCCTGGTTCACCTTGTTTCTTTTTATGACCTGGTGACAAAATGCTTAGATGCAGGAGTTGAGGTAGATGTCTTCTACTTAGACTTTAAGAAGTCCTTTGACACGGTATCTCATTCTGTTCTTGTAAATAAACTGACAGGCTATAGATGATTACATGATCTGGTGGGTGGAAAATTGGCTTATGGGTCGCACCCAGAGAGTGGTGGTGGATGGGCCGATATTGACCTAGAAAGATGTGGGCAGCGGAGTCCTGCAAGTCTCAGTCCTTGGACCGGTGCTATTCAATGTCTTCATCAGTGACTTGGACAAGGTGCAAATGGTACCAAATTATGGGCCAAAGTTAACACACCAGAGGTTAGGGAATTGATCCAGGTGGATCTGGACAGGTTAGAAACATTGGCAGAACCAAATAGGATGCAGTTCAACAAAGACAAGTGAAAAGTGCTGCTTCTGGGCAAAAAGCATCACCAACACACTTACAGGCTGGGGGATGACCTTCTCAGCAGCCGAAAGGGATCTTGGAATCATAGTTGACTTCAAGATGAACATGGGTTGTCAATGTAACAAAGTGATCAAGAATGCTAACCACACTTTATCACGCATTATCAGATGCATGACGAATAGGTTCAGGGAGGTGATGCTTCCCTTCTCTGTGGCACTGATCAGACCACAGTTGGAGTACTGCATCCAGTTTTGGGTGCCACACGTCAAGAAGGATGCAGAGAATCCTGAGAGGGTTCAGAGGAGGGCCACTCATATGGTTAGAGGCCTGCAGGCAAGGCCCTATGAGGAGAAACTGAGGGACCTAGATCTCTTCAGCCTTTGCAATCGAAGGCTGAGAGGTGATTTACTGGCTGCCTATAAATTCATCAGGGAAGGGCATCAGGGAATAGGAGAGGCTCTATGTACTAGGTCACCCCCTGGAGTAACTAGAAATAATCACCACAAATTGACAGAGAGCAGATTTAGGTTGAACATTAGAAAGAACTTCTTCACAGTAAGGGTTGCCAGAATCTGGAATGGGCTTCCAAGGGATGTGGTACTCTCCGCTACCTTGGGGGTCCTCAAGAGAAGAGTGGACAAAGACCTAGCTGGGGTTATCTGACCCAGAGCTCTTTCTTGTCCAGGGCAGGGGGTCAGACTCAATGACCTACTGAGGTCCCTTCTGACCCTAACATCTATGACTCTATAAGGTGCCTGGGGATTGTGAGGCTGCTTTCCTCTCACTGGTCCTCACACGTTTCTGAGCACAGCACCACTGTGCAGCATCCACCGGCTCTTTGGATGCCTATGAGGACTGGTGGGCATGCCTCAGGAGGCTCTGCTCAGTGTCCCCCTCAGGAGCACTCATTTTTACATTTTGATCCCCAAGTGGCCAGGAGGTCAGCCAGTTCCAGCTGGGTCCCGGGTACCAGCCCTGAGCAGGCTCTTTTACCTGGGTCCTGCCACTTGCCTAACTAGCAAGAATCTAGATGTTCCCTATTTAAAAACTGAAAATTCTCTGATAAAATCCCCCAGTCACTCTTTAAAATACTCCAAAATCCATGTTATTCCACAATTAAAACAAACGACCACGAGAGAGAGAGAGAGAGATTGATTAGTTGGGCAATGTTTTACTGATATATTTACAATCTTAAAGTAATTTGGAAACCTACCAGTGTTTCTATCATCATAATAAAATAAAGTTTAAATATCTATATGTTTTTTATGTTTGCTTTTGGTTTTCTTATCATAGAAAAATTACAACTCCCCATGATCTCTTCACTAACTAGAATGTGGGGACAGCTGTCTCTGCAGCCACAGTTCCTGCCAGCAGGTGTCATCCTGCCTGGCACCTGGGCATGCTGGGTGTGTGATGGGGAGATGTGGAGTTTGAAGAAGAGGGGTGGTAAAGCGTGTGGGGGGATGTGGGTGGGTCTGTTTAGCAGATGCAGGGGTGTGGGGGTGTGGGGGTGGATTGTGAGGGGACTGTGAGTGTGGGGAGCCTGTATGTGTGGGGACTGCTTAGGAGGTTTGGGTCCCCTGCCCCTTCGCAAGGCGCAGCTCAACCCTACAGCACATGGACTGCTCCCCATGCAGGCCCCACCCTGGACCAGAGATCCCCTCACAGGGCCCACAGTCCCCGCTACAGGGCCACAGATCCTCCCACAGGGACTATAGCCCCACCACAGGGCCCCCAGGCCCCCCCTACAGGGACCACAGGGCCACAAATCCCCCACAGGGCCCACAGCCCTGCCTACAGGGCCACAGATCCCCCCACAGGGCTGACAGCTCCCCCTACATGGCCACAACCACCCCTTACAGGGCCCCCACAGCACCCCTCTGCAGAGCCCATAGCTCACCCTTGCAGCAGCAGTGGCCATTGGCACTCACACTGCAGGCAAAGCACCCCCCACCATGGTGTATTGTGGTAAAGCATGGCGCCAGGTTTCTCAGACCTGGTACCACCTGTGCCACTTGTGGGGCCGGCCCAGCTTGGCATGGCACCTTGCACCACCAGACAACCTGAGTGGCCCATGGCTTCCTGAAGGTGCAAGGTCACCTGGGGCCAAGCACTGCTTGCAGGGACATGCATCACGCTGGGCTGGGTCATGTCTCCATGGCCTCCCCAGGACATTGGGCTGGGCTGGTTCCCTGGAGGCAGGTCCCGGGCCGGCATGACGCATGGTCCATGCAAGCACTGCCGGGCCCTGGATAATAGCCCAAGCAACCTGCAGCTGCCTGATGGCTGGCCTTGCAACAAGTGGCACAGGCAGCACTGGGTCTGAGGTGCTGGTGCCACACCATGGCGGGCTTTGCCAGCAGCAGGCCCTAAGTGCCAAAGGCTGCTGCTGCTTCAGGGGGTGAGCTGTGGGCCCTGTGGGGTGGGGGCTGTGGGCCCTGCAGGGGACCCACGTCGCCTGACTGGTCCCCCTCACTGGGACATGTGTTGCTGTGGACTGTGCCTGCATGCAGGCCATGGGCCAGCTAGCTGTTGCCACCGGTGCCACAGAGGGTGGGTGGGAAGCCAGCATGTGGTGGCCCCCGTTCAAGTCCCCCAACACACCCACCCATGAACCCACATCCCCCACAACCCCTGCCACTCCCAACCCACACCTCCTCCACATCCTCTTGCCACTCCTCACCACCCTCCCACACCCATAAACCCACACCCCCCCATCCCTAACTTACCTGGGACAGCGCCCAGGTTCTGGTCATGTCACAGCCTTGACCCACTTCTGCTTATCCTGGCATGCTAAGGGGAGTGTGCTCCACACGCTGGGGCAGCAGAAGTGCAGTAGAGATGCTCTGGCCCAAAACCAGACCACCTCTGTGGAGGACTGGCTTCCTGGTTGTCTTGAGGCACAGTCCTGGACCATGCCCTTCCCTGATTTTTTTTCTGCAGGTGTTTTTTTTTTGATATCTGGATTTCCAGGTTTCAAATTTTGCAGGGAACGTTTTTTTTGTTCCTGGCGTGCCTCTTGCGGCATCTCAAACTGCTCTGAGACACCTCAAGAGGCATGTGTAGGCTCATCTGGACATGCCCATCAGCAGCAAATCTGCTCCCAAAAGGCTACACATGTAGTCACGTGCCCAGGGCTGGTTTACTGCACAATAAACCCAAATAGCATTAATTTCATGTATAGATGCATTCAGTGGGAAGGAAACCTTAATCCAATGGCAACGAAAACCTAGATGACCACAGGTTTCTATTCTGCTGCAGCCTTCATCTACTTTCACATCCATTGTGAAGTATCCTTTCTTCATCTGCCTACTCCATCACTGAGGCCTTTTATTTGTATGTTGAATCACTGTTAGTCTAGAAACTTAGCTTTCAACTTTATGGAGATGGATGGCCCTACCAGAAGTACAAAACTTCGGACAGCATTGCGCTCAAGGTCATCATACAAGCCTCCCCACCATGGCAAGGTTGCAATCCACCCCAGTCAATACTACTCTGGTGAAAAAAGTTTCCAGTGCAGACTCTGCTTGTATTCCATTCATAGAATGAAGTCATAGAAAAGAAGGGCTGAAAGAGACCTCAGGAAGTCACCTAGTTCAACACCTGCTCAAAGTAGGACCCCTATTTAAAGCATATTAGACACGTCTTTTTCTAACTTTAAAAAAAAGCTTGCAAACATCCCTCTTATACAACTACCAGGCTCAGTGCTCAAAACATCAAAAACACCCTGCCTTGCCATAGGTAAAGGAGGGGGATAAGGCAGTAAGGGGCACTGCCAATATCCTATCACTTCAATGGCAGAATTTTTTACTGGACTTTATAACTAGATTATATTACAACCCTGGTGAATTTTGCAGGTTTGGAACTAACAAGTGTAATTTTTATTTTGACATGCATACGACTCAGAGATCTATATTCAGAACTAATTTTGAGGACTTAATTTCCCTGTATCTATAAAGAGCATAAGCTTTGAGCCAAAATTATTTTCCACTGGAGACTCAGTATCATAAATGTGTATTGTTTGAATTCTTAGAATGCATAATGCTTTTCAGGCTTCAAGCTGCTGTTAGGCAAATAACGTATTACTGCTACTAATCAAGTAGTTCATGCTAAAATGAGAATAAAATTGCCAGTGATAACTGGTGCTTGGAGGTAAAGCAATTTTTAGGCCCAAGCCTACCCCCTTTATTTAAAAATAAGTGCCACTGATATGCACAGTGGTTTATCTTAATAAGGCAAAAGTATTAGCTAAGGGCTAGGTTGTGCAATTCAGTCTAAACAGGGAGTGATCAGGTACAACAAAAGGCAATAATTAGCTACTAGTGTATTGCAGTGATTAATTATTACCCTTTCTATACAACCTCTACTGTGTTGTCCATCATATAAACATAAGTGGAGTAAAACTATTAGCTACCCCACTCAGCTCTCTGGAATAGGATCAGCAAAAACATCACATCTATTGGTAAAAAAGCAGGGATAGCTAGGCAGGGATATGTCAAGTACGTCTGCCTAGACTGAGAAACAATTAATCCCCACATGAATGGAGGTCTGAGCCTTGTGCACTAAAGCAAAGCAAATCTTCCAGCCAGGAACAGATTCTTGTCATTAGGCTTAGGAGCCCTTTTCAATCAGTCATGGGTGACTTTAGAGGACTTCAGCTTTCATAATGCCAGTGTAATTATGAGTTCGGTGTACAGGATAGAAAACACAATATCCTTGGATTTCTATTTTTAGAACTTTTCTTTACTTGGATTTCTATTTTTAGAACTTTTCTTTAAAAGGTCCTATGACTGTTGGCTCTAATTTGAATCTCTGATCTACTCAGAATGCACATTCTCATCAAATGAAATAGTACATCTTTGACTAAGTGTTCAAATGAATTTGGTGACACTTTTCAGAGAGATAGTTTAAGCAGCCAGGGCCAAATCCTATTCCACTTGGACTTAGGTGCCTAAGTGGGCACATCTACATGAGACATTTACTGCAGAGCTGACTAATTAGTTCCATAGTAAAACATGACTGTCTGCATGTGCAACCCTACTAGGAAACAGTAGACTAATAAATTAGGCCACAGTAAACTACTTGTGTTTATATGGACTACCCGCTACAGGGTAGTCTAGCAAAATACAACCACTACCCTGCGGTGATGTTGTTTTGTGTGCCACAACACACGTATAGATGATGATGGGACTGGCTAAGGCATGAAGGTGCTCCAGCATGGAGCTAGCTGGCAGGAAACCCCCGGCTGAAGTGCCCCAGCCACCCCTCCGAAACCCAGGGTTTCTTTGATTGGGCTACGCATTCTGCAGAGCAGCTGGCTGGGGCAGGAGCAGCCCCCATGTTGAAGCACCCTCATGCATCAGCCACCCCCTCTGCAACACGTGGCTGAATTACTGAATCAAAATCAAAACAGGACACCAAAAAACCCCTCTGAATTGCTTTGGAGCCTCCAAATCTAGTCAGAAAAGATTTGGAAAAAGGTTTGGAGATTTGGGGATTCAGAAGGCAGACTTTCAGGGGAACAGAAACTGATGAAAAGGGAGGAGGATCGGGGGGTTGGGGGGAAGACTGACATCTGTAGCTGGCCAGTAACTGCAATCTTTCCATGAGTTCCCTGCCAGTCACAGTGCTCTGGGGGAGGAACGTAGAAGCAGCACATCAGCCTCTGTCTTCAGCCTTTCTGTCCCTTTTGTAAGCTGTTTATGCCTGAGCACTGGGAAGGCCCCTGTTACAAGCTACCGTCCCTGCTGGTTTTATCTCACTGTGTCTTAACATGCACACAAAGTCACACATATCACAAGTTTTGCTTGTCAGTACCTTGATGTGCAGTTTCCCAGAAACCCCTGAGCCTATTTCCTTGAAACTTGTCAGCCCTCATGCCCTTAGAAGGGGCTACCATCCCTGCTGTTTGCATCCAAATCTGCCAAAAAATGACAAAGTTATAGGTATTTCAGTGATTCCCTGTAATGGGGCTTTCTTGGGGCCAATCTGTCATTGGCCCACCCACCTGTTCTGGGCCTGAGATTTTGTTAGGAAGTTGGAAGACAACTGATTTTTTTATACACCCATACCATTAGGCATTCCTGCCATGCATTTATACCTTATTTGTTTGCAGCTTGATCCAAAGTTAATACAGGCCAATGGATGTTTACCTATTAATTTCAGGGTGCCCTTAGTTATCTGCTTCTAGAGGTTATATTCCAAATTGGGAAGTAAACATTTTTTTTTTACTCACTAAACAACTTTGTTTCCCTGCCTGGGAAGCAATATTATCTACTCATTTAGGTACTGCATTAAAATTAAGCAGATCTGATTCTGCGCCTCGCTTTGTGACTGACCTGGAATGAGTTGCTGTATACCAGTGGTTTTCAACCTGTTATCCATGGATCCCTGGGGGTCCACAAAATGAATCTAATGGGTCCAGAAAAGATGTCTATGATCAAGCAAAAGCATGTAAATACTCACACTTACAATTTGCAAATGGAAAAATGGTTGAAAACCACTGCTATATACTATATTTCCCCCTCTTGCCTTTGCCTGTCTTGGTAACACAGTTAACATGGAGCAGTGAGTTTTTATTTACATATGAAACTCCTAGTTGTAGCCTGTAGCAGCAGGCATTCCTCTACAGGATTGAATTCTCAACTCCTCATTCTTAATCTTATTATTAATTTAAATAATTCAAACTGTTTTACAACATCAGAATTCAGAAATTTTTGGTTAAGAAATGTGAAAACATATTATAAAGTACAGAATGTATAGCATTAACTATGATATTGTAATATAAAATAAAATAAAATTCAACCCAAAATAAAATGAAATAAAGTTGAAATGCAATTCTTTATCAAAATTAAATGTTTTGAATTATTAAAATAAAGTAATAATCACACTTTGCAAACATTTCCACAAAAACATATATGGCAGTCTCACAAAATGATTTTATTTTGAAAAAAAAATGACATTGTGTGATAGAAAGTATTACATGAGACTACTTGGATGGAAGACAACTGTATTGTTGCATGGACATTTTGGTGAAATAATCATATTTAAATATGATGTTTTTGTTAAACTGAATTTTGTTTATTTTTGGCAACTGAAGAATTTGTGTACAAAAAATATTGGTACATGTGAAAACCTAAAATACTATTTAAAAATAATGACAACGTGAGAAAAAGGTTTTGTAAAAAAAAAAATTCAGGTAAAAAAATATTTTCCCAACCATTTCACCAGCCAAATGTGTAACAGCAGGCATCCCTTTCTCTGCAGACCACATCAGTGTGTGCTGAGCTAAAGTTATTTGCCTTTACATACTTTTAATAATATCCTTTATTGTTTTATCAATTATTATTTTGTAACCAATATCTATTTTAGTTTGCTCAAATAACTGTAACTTAGCCTTAGCTGAGAATCCATTTTGACTTTTACATTGCTTAGTATATGTGTAACAGTCATTTTATTTTGTGATTTTGTAGGTTAAATGTAATATAACAGAAGAGGTGTGTATGTAAGGCCTGTGGTATGTCTGGGATGTTTGAAAAGAGAGAATGAAAGAATAATCTGTATGTGTGGAAATGCGTATGTTGAGACTGTCTTGCACCTCAGACTAGAAGGCTAGAAATAGCATTCTGCGATTTAACAGGCAAAGGTTAAAACAATGTCCAAGATCAGCAGTTAAGAATTACAAAATACAAGATCATGTTTAATTACAAAGGCCAAAGAGTTGCAGACCACAAAGCCAGAAGAGTCTGTCAATTATAACATTGCAATAGAAAAGGAGGATCATGTAATCATCAAGGAGGACGTTACACAGCAAAAGCCATAGACTCATATGGAGAACAACCACTGTAAAGATGGGCAAGAACAAGAAGTCTTTGGTCTGTCTGGCAAGAAGAGAAAGAGCATTGGAAGTATCGGACCCAGCTCTGCCCTTGTAGTTGACTTGGCTGGCCACCAACCTAACTCAAGTGACTTAAGGACTGGTAACATCTTAATACTAGCAGGACTGTCTGTATTTTTGCTTTTCTCTGTATTAAATGGTTGGGTGTGTATGTAAATGAGTATGTGTGTGTATATATGTATGAAATACCACTTTTTATTTAATGTCTTTTTGTTTTTGTCTATAATAAATGTGGTGTTGTGCCTTACCCCCTAATAAGATTCCCACTTGATTTCATTCCACACTGTATGACCTGTGCGTACAACATGTGGCAAATAGTTTATGGACATGATGCTGAGGTGTTTTGGGTAATGACGGTAAGGTAGTCTCCTGTTTGGGCAGCCTGATTCCCTTTAGTCTGCCACATCTTGATGTACTGCTTAGATGAAGAAGGATAGTGTGGGAGGCTGCCTTGTAAATAGGCCTTTAGTGTTTGTAGCATAAAGTACAGAAGTCTACCTTCCTTCACACCATGTCGATTTCCACCCTGGGCCTTAATGGCACTTGGCAACTAACAAAGTGTCCTGTGAAGACTCGTGGAGGCTTTGTTTATCCTCTGAACCCGGGACTCCATTCGGTCCAATTGTCCACTTTTTTATTGTCTTATTTAAATTAAAATTATTGTGACCCAAAATAATAACTCAAAACAAAGATCCATTACTTACTAACCGATTGCCCCTGTTGCTGGAGACCTTTATTTGCAATACGTGTTATAAGGATCTCGAAGTCACTGGCTTCACTTAGATGGTTTATACTTTTTCCAGCTCAGCCTCTGTTCTTTTTGTCAGGGATATTTTGCCAAGCCGCTATTCTTCACAGCATGGGTGTAACCCTTCTTTTTGGTAATCTTACTGTTTAGTTTTAGGATTTGACTCCTATCTTGGCTAGGTCCTCCCCACCTGGATCTTCCCTCCCCAGGGTGGGTTTTGCCCCTTGGCTGGAGTCTGACTTTTTACTCACTTTTCCATTGTCTGAACCTTCTCTTTCTCTTACTGTTCATTTGCAGGTCTGGATGACATTGCCCCTCTGGTGTTTAGCACATACCATCAGAGGACCATTGACCAGCTTCTCTCTGTGTTGCTCCTCAGGAAGCCCCTTCTGTCTTTTTTCCTTCTTGATGCCTTCACACGAGTCCAGGTGGTGGATATAAGTCCTTATATCCTGTTTAAGTTCTCTTTTGGGTTACTCTTTTCTCTTCTGCAGCTCGGAGGCTTTTTTCTTCCCCCTCTCTCTGCCAATTTGCTTACTTTCTTTTTTTCTCTTGCTATTTAAAGGGCCCATGTCCCCTTTAATCTAGTTTCATTGCTGAATTCCTGACATCAGCTTGTCCATAGGACAAGCATAGCAGGGACCAACTCTGACTCCCTGCTGCAAATGGACGTTCAAGTCAATTGTACTAAGAATTTCTGAAGAATTTGAAGAACCATGAAAACATGGTGAGAAGTGACCAGACAAACTTTCAAATGCCCAGTCATCCACATCACTGAAGAGTATAGTGATAGTCTATACTGCTGGTGCTTCAAAGGGAGGGAATGGGGTAGTTTAAAGTGATCCCAGCATGCTTTTCAGGGACCCCCATCTGTGGAAATTCCCAAGGACAGCTAAGTATAGAGGAAAACACTGATTGCCTGGCTGCACAAAGAACCACATGCACCAGAGACCCCTTCCCATGCACCTCTTGTGCAGGGACTGCAGAGACTGTGTACCGCTTCACAGCTTCCACTGATAAAAAGACTCATTAATTTTCCTTCCAGCCTTCAATAAATCCTTGACCACTCACGTGTCCTATGGCTCCCAATCCAGATGATTCTATTTTTAACTGGTTTCGGAAATTTATGAAGACACCGTAGAAAACCTTACTTGTGATTTAATTCAAACAATTTGAAGGGTAAACAAAGTAGGTCTATAGCATTGTTGTTTGTTATTATTTCCAAAGAACACTTTGTGACGAACTAAGGGAGCTAGTAAGTGAAGTCATATGCAAGAGAATTTCAGAGTAAATAAATGCATAGAGGAAGTAGAATTTAAGTCCTGTGTTTCTACCAGTTCTCCAGAGAGCTCATTCATTTCTTGTGTGGGCTAGTGTTCAACGTCATGTACATCTACTGAACGTGAATGAGACCCTGGGTGTGGTTTCTGGCTTGCCAACCAGTTTGAGTAGGTGAGTCCACACTGAGGGAGAGTGCAATAGGTACTGGAGTCCCTGAAGCCCCCGCTTCTGGCTTTGCAGCAGAAGCTGATACCACAATTCATCCCCTTTTTCAGCACGTAAAATGTTGGCAGCAGGCAAAGGGCTCTGATACTGGCTTAATTTCAGGAAGGAGGTGGCAGGGACTCCACTTCATCCCAGCCCTGGCTACTGTGAATTACAACAGCCATACTCCATAACAAGCACAAATGGACCTCCTGATTGTATTACCATGAAAAGGGCTCTGACATTACCTCCACTTCAGGAGAGGCAAAAAGGAGTCTCCCCTTCAACTCAGCCATAGCGTTTGCCATTTGTATAATCCAAAAACTGACTTTAGAAGTATCTGGACTTAAGTTTAACTACTGTTGAGTTCCTTGTCAGTGCCCATGGTTTCTGTAGCGTAGAGGATACCATGTTTGCCTCACAAAGGTCTTTTGTTCAAAACTGGGCAGAAACAACTCCCTGTTCAGTAGGCCTGGGGAAATAGGGAACTATTCTAATCGGGTTTGGATTTGGCTGATTCGGATGCCAGAGATTCGATTCAGAGATCTGAATCATTTTTCTGATTTGATTCGGCTGAATCGCTTTGGAAGATTCAGAGCCGATTTGGAGATTCGGCCATAGAGTATAGTGGGGAAGCAATGACATATCTATAACGTTGTTGTTTTTTGGCATATTTGGATGAAACTTGCAGGTATGGTTGCCTCTACAGGATTATGTGTGCCAATTTTCAAGGTGATAGTTGCAGGGGTTTCGGGGAAACTGCATCTCAAATCCTGAAAGCAAAACTCATGTCACATGTGTATGTTAAGCCACAGTGGGGTGCAAACAGTGGGGATGGTAGCTCTTGCTTAGGCCACAAAGTCTGCCACAGTTCAAGGAGATATTTGCAGGAGATTATGGGAAACTGCACTCCAAATTCTTGAAAGCAAGACTCGTGTCATGTAAGTGTGTTAAGCAGGGATCCTGGTTTTCTGTGATTTAAAAAAAATCCCCAATTTTTGGTTAAAAAAAAAGTAACCCCAAATCCACATTTTTCCATGATTAAAATAAAACACCACTAAATATATATGCATATATGAATGGTGTTTCATTTAACTCTCAGAAAAATGTGGATTTAGGGTTACTTTTTTTACTTGAAAAGTGGGGATTTTTTTAAATCAGAGAAGACCAGGTTCCCTAGTGTTAAGGCACAGGGGGGTGAAAACCGCAGGGGTGGTAGCCCCTGCTGAGGCTGCAAAGCCTGCCAAGTTTCAAGAAGAAAGGTGCAGAGGCTTGGGGAAAACTGTGCTACAAGCTGGACAAGAAAAACTTGTAACATGGGTGCTTGTGCAACTGTGTTTGTCTTGGGGCACAGGGTGGGAGGAGAGGGGAACTGCTGCAGGCCTGGCTGCTAGGTCTTACTGCAGCCACAAAGCCTGCCAGCTGTTAAGGAGATAGGTGCAGGGGGGTTCTGGGGCCCTGCACCCCTACCTGCTGACAGGCAAAACTCGTGACATGGGTGCTTGTGTAACTGACTGTCTCTGTCTTGGTTCAGAAGCAGTTTCTGGCTTTGTATTGATTCTTTCCTCTCCTTAGTCTGTGGTTTTGTAGGTGTTAATCCTTGCTCATTAACTCATTACATTAGCTAGCTACTGTGTATTGAGCTGGTCCCTGAGTAAATCATTATTGATTGGTAACACAATAGCTGAGCAGCCAGGCCTGCAGTAATACCCCACCACCCTCCGGTGCCCCAAGACAGACACAGTTGCACAAGCACCCATGTCATGAGTTTTGCCTGTCAGCAGCTAGAAGTGCAGGGCCCCAGAACCCAGAAGCCCCTACACCTATCTCCTTGACAGCTGGCAGGCTTTGTGGCCTCAGCAGGGGCTAGCAGACCTGCAACTTTCACCCTGCTGTGCCTTAACACACAGACTGTCACCCATGTCATGAGTTTTGCTTGTCCACAGTTTGAGGTACAGCTTCCCCCAAGCCCCTGCACCTATCTCCTTGAAACTTGGCAGACTTTGTGGCCTCAGCAGGGATATCACCCCTACAGTTCTCACCCCCTGCACCTTAACACACACACAGTGTCACCTATGTTATGAGTTTTGCTTGTCAGCGATTTGAAGTGCAATTTCCCAGAAACCCCTCTACCTATCACCTTAAAGCTTGGTATATATCATGCTCTCAGCAGAGGCTACCGTCCCTGAAAGCTTCATCTGAATCAGCCAAAAGACAACAAAGTTATAGATATTTCATTGATTCCCCATTATTCCCTATGGCCGAATCTCTGAATCTTTTCTGAATCGATTCAGAAGCTCCAAATCAATTTGGAAAGCCTAAACCATCCAGCAATTTGATTCAGATTCATAGATTCAGCTTCTGAATCATCCGAATAATCTCTGAATCCAAATCATGATCCAAAGCTTTGCACAGCCCTACTGCTTACTGGGTTTCTTCCAGGCTGGTTTTCAGGTAATGCCATAGATGCTGCTGTGAAAGGAACAGATATCTTGTCATGGCAGGAAAGTCCGAGAAGTGTATTCCTGCTTTGTTTCTTGGACAGAAAGTCCTGTTTTTGTCCTCAAAGACAGACAAAACTGAGCAGTGCGACTGCATGGCAACCTGAGAACCCTGAGGCGGTAGAGTTAAGGGTGCCAGACAGACTCTCTGGAGCCATGGGGGTGTGGAGAAGTGGGGATTTCAACCATCTGCAATACTGAAGAGTAGAGAAATGCCCCACAGGATTCTGTATAACTAGACAGGTGTTACACATGGGGCTGGAAATGTCTGCACTGCTAAGAAGATACTGTTGTAAAGAGCTAATAGTTCTTTGCAGAATTGCAATGCTTTATTTTTCCCCCAAAGAAAGCTGTTTGAATACCTGCGTGCTCATTTTTGGTACTAAAAGGTTGTATTTCTAGATAAAGCTAGGCAGCCTGTCTTTTGAGCAAGGATGTAATCACTCTCCATAATTCCTGAAACAGAACCCCAGGTGGAAATACAGCTGAGTTTGAATGGTGTCTGGGGAGCTTGCAAAAAACACATGTTGCATGATCATGGTAGAGTCTCATATTTAAGGCATAATCTTTGTACCCTTCTCTATATTAGAGCTTATCTTGAGGTCAACCACTGGTACAGTTTCATCAGTAAAGGCAACTCTAACCTTTGACTTGCAGCCTGCCAGGTTACTTTGATTCCATTTTATCTGCCCCCCTCCCTGTGGGACTAAACTCTCAGTTGTAACAGAGGTAAAACCCTATGGAGAAAAGCTTAATGGAGGCTGTATTGACTTGTTCAGAGAGAAAGTGGATCCCTGGCCCAGACCAGTCTCTCAAAACCTAGATACCTGGTATGTTTACACCAGCATGAGGAGCCTTTACAATGGTGTACAGAAGAGAACGACAAATAGCATATAACTCTGAACTAGTATAAGTTACCTGATTCAGTGTAGACTTTTCCCTGTGTAAAATCGGGGATAAAAACCTACTGGTGTAACTTATACTGGTATAAGTAGTATATGTCTATAGTTTATCCCAGGGTAGCTATTTGCTATCTGCCTAGAGCCAGGCACTGTAACAGCACCTACTGCTTACAGCTACTTTGGCATGGCTGCATGTCTGTTCACTCCAGACCCCACTGTAATTTGCATCATTGCACAAAAATCTGTATCAATTACGCTGTTGTTAACATATTTTCTATACAAGCCTACGAGCAGATACAGTAGATCTGCCTTGGAATGCAATAGCATGAATCCTATGACATAAAAAACAGAGAAGTGTTGGTGTTCCAGTGGGAGTTGAGTCCATATTCTTGCACCCTCTGCCATTTGATCAGAAGGAACTGCTAAGCGTGAATGAGTAAGATGTCAACATAACAGTTACCTTGCAATCTGATAGTTTCCCTGCCCCAGCTCAAGGTGATAGAAAAAAACAACAAACACCAAAACCAGAAAACCCCCATGAACTGGGCATGTTTCAAATCAAGTCCAGCTACTCCCAAGGCTGCTGGGATGTTTGGGACACCTTAGCTGCTGTAACAACCCTCTTCTACTCCAGTCAGGTTAGTTGAGTTGCTTTGCAGCATTGGTGATTCTTTGGGCAGAGTGACCTGGTGACACTCATCTCCTTTCCAGGTATGTATGGACATTGGTTCACAGGGGGCTCTTCTGCCCTTTGACAGGTCTAGTTGTTAGTTCTGCTGGGTGTCCACACACCCTTCTCACCCAGGCAAGCCCAGGTAGGGGTACCAGTTTAGTCACCGAGAACCCAACCATGAAACAGGCTGTACTGGCACCAGAGACCTTGATACACATGAGAGCGATTTATCTAAATTTGGATTCAACTGTATTCAATTAAATGCATCCAGATGTCTACAGGGTGATACGTGTTAATTTAGTCGTGTGTTAGGTTATGTACCTTGTAGCATCATTGGCTGGTACTTACATGCCATGATGTTTTTTTACAGAATAGATTCATGTACTTCAAATTCTTATGCTTGGGGTGGCACTGTTCTAGACAGAAAATATATGTGTCTAGTTTTAATTTATCTTTAATTACTTAGCTTTAACTTAATGTAATGAAGTGATCAATAAAGCTAATTGCACTTTATCATGCATTAGCAGGTGCATGACAAACGGGTCCAAGGAGGTGATAGTTCCCTTTCATGCGGAATTGGTCAGACTGCAGTTGGAGTACTGCATCCAGTTTTGGGCATCACACTTCAAAAGGGATGTGGACAACCTCAAGAGGGTTAAGGGAAAGGCCACTCGTACAGTTAGGGGCCTGCAGGCAAAATCCTAAAAGGAGAGATTGAGGGCCCTGGATCTTTTCATCCTCCACAAGAGAAGGCTGAGAGGTGATCTTGTGATCACCTACAAATTCACTGTGGGGGACAGCAAGGAATAGGAGATGCTCTATTTACCAAGGCATCCCTTGGAGTAATTAGGAACAATGGCCACAAACTGATGGAGAACAGATTTAGGTTAGACATCAGGAAGAACTTCTTTATGGTAAGGGTTATCAAAATCTGGAATGGGCTTCCAAGGGAGGTAGTGCTCTCCCCTACCTTGGGGGTCTTTAAGAGGAGGCTAGACATGCACCTGGCTGGAGTCATCTGACCCCAACACTCTTTTATGCCCAGGGCAGGGAGTTGGACTCGATCTGCTAAAGTCCCTTCTGACCCAAACATCTATGAATCTATAAATTTATAAATACCCCAAAAGCTTAAATATTTAACCTTAAATATACAAATGACTATTAAAACTTAAATATTCATGATTTTAATACTTAGTTTTTATAGCTTAGCTTGAATTTATCTGTAATTAATAATATATAGGGCTGTGCAAAACACCATCATTTTATTTCAATGTCCATTTCACCATTTCAAAGGGATGGTGTTTCATTTCATCATTTTGTTTCATTTTCAAGCACTGTCCCATTTCATTTAATTGAAACTGGCTGTTTCAACCAGTTTTGACGTTTCATTTAGACTATAATGGGGAATAATGAAAATGCTTAAAACTTTGTTATTTCTTGCCTCATTTGGATGCAAATTGCAGGGATGGTAGTCCCTTCTGAGGGCATGAAGCTTGTCAAGTTTCCCTTGGGAGAAATTCAGCACAGCCCAACAGCCTTCCTGGGGGTGTGAGTACCTGGATCAGTGCTGGATGAGAGGAGGGTCAGGCTGCTACTCCCACCTGAGACAGGAGCTGGGAGCAGGCTATGCACAGCACCAAACAAGATTGTTGCTGCCACCGCCTGAGCCTCCTTTCATCCGGCACAGAACCGGGGGCTCACATCCCTGGGAGGAGTCCAGCACAGCACAGCAGCCCTTCCAGGGGTGTGAGCCCCCAGATCTGTGCCCTAGATGAGAGGACACTCAGGCTGCTTCTCCCACCTGGAACCGGTGCTGGGTGCACGCTGCGCCCAGCACTGGACAAGATTGCTGCTGCTGTAGCCTGAGCTTCCTCTCATCCAGCACAGATCTGGGGGCCCACAACCTTGGGCACAGACTCACAGCCCTCTTGAGGGTTCAGGGGGGCCCCTGATCTGCACACAGGATGATAGGAGACATCAGGCTAAAAGATTTGGGCTTTGCATTTTTTAGTCTGGTGGGTGGGGGGGGAGATTTTTCACATCAACCAAATGTCAGTTATGCCCTGCACCTTCGTAATCTGCTGTTGGGGGTCAGGGAGTTAAAAGCACTTGGTGGCTGTTAGTAGGTGTTTTTCCTGGGGAGTGGGGAGCAGGCAAAATCCGGGAGGGAGAAAATATGTTGGGATGGTTTAGAATACTTTGGGGGGGGCTCCTTGATAACAGCTGGATGGGGTGGGGGTCCAGTTGATAATCTTGTGGAGAGGGGCTCTTAAAAATATTTTAAAATAGACTAACACTTCACAAAATCTTTCTTTTTCTCTTTTGTATAGCTATACCTAGTACTGTAGGTGTGGTTCCTAGATCATCAACAGCAATTAATAATGCTGATCATCAATGTAATTACAGAAGAAGGCAATGAAGAATGAAGGAAAACATTCTGGAGTTACTGGCACAATCTTGCCAAAGCCAATCTACACGCACTGACTGATTGGCAGACAATATTAGGGACATCTTTGCTAGGCTATCGAGGTGGGAGGAAACCAATTTCAATCTTATTGAGGACAGCACTAAGGAATTCTTAGAAATTGCTAAGGGTTTCTATAAGGATGCTGATCGTACAGGGTGTCTGGAGGCAAGGTTTAGACAGGAGCTTTTCAGACACCTTGATGATGGCAACAATGCAACAATGAAAATAGGCTATCCCAACCCGCTCTGGATTCTGTTCCAGAAGACAGTTGTGCTTCCTCTATCCACAAGAGGAGAGCTCCATTATCCTTCATGGATGAAGGGGAGGAGGATACAGAGCAGCCTCGGGGTGGGGGCCAAGAGGGGGGCATCTTGTGGGGCACCAGGTTCTTGTGCCTAAAGAATGAGTGTACACAAAGCTGAGCAATGTCCGAATAAAATTTCCAGTCTACAGGCAGTCATCAGCGCTCATGCTTTCATGGTTCTCCAGCCTCTTATTACCTTTTATTACTATGTAATCAATGCATGTACCTTTCTCCATTTTCATTACCAGGGCATATATAGCAAAAGAGGAGTGATGGGATTCTGAAGCTTTTCCTGTAGTGGTGTAGGTATGAGGCAATTTTGCCTCATCTGCTCTCACCACCGCCTATGAAATCAGATTAGTCTTCTATCTTTCATGTCTCTTTAACATGATATTTTAATGTGTGTGTGTGGGGGGGGGAGGTTGGAACCCAACAGTTTATGGTTAATTTTACACTCTTACTATTGGTTTAACTATTTTAGTAGTGATTGTGAAACTTTCACTGAAATAAAGTTCACTAAAGGACTTTAGAAAATGTACATAATTGTTTACTTGCAAACAAGGAAAAATGTAAATTCCCTTTTAAACCCAACTCCATTCATTCTCCAAAGACTACCCAAATCATATTGTGTAGCAGATGATTTTCTGTATCCATGTCTGACCCTGGGGCTTGCAAGTACCAATCCAACCATAATGGTGCCCCATGCTCTCCATTCTCCACCAACAGAAGTTCTTGTGTTCTCCATTCAACCCAATTCCTACTGGAAGCCCCCAACCAACATAAATTGCTTTCCAGGGAGGGGGAACCCCAGGGCTTTCACACATCTTTCTTCACTCTTTCTAGTATGCTAGACGTAGGTTGACCCCAGGGTTCACCTGTGTATTTCCTGCATTGGCATTACAGCTCCCCTTGACACCCATCAACTCAGACCAGGATACTTTCTGCCCCCATGCACTGCTCTACAGGTCTGCACAGGGTTTTGGTGGGAAGCAGCCTTCCCTGGGTTTTTCCTCTGGAACCTGCCCACTTTTCTGCATCTTGGATGCCTGAGAGTGGGCATCATCACCCAGTGATGCACATTCTGCAATAGTCTGAAAATTCAGGGGTGCCTAGGATCCCCTCCAAGCTGCAGGTGAGGGCTGGCAAAAGCCTGCCTTTCGTGTTTCCTCAAAGCAACACCACACCTTTGTCCATAAGATCTCCCTATCACCCACCCCAACTTTCTCTGGACAGGTTGATCACTACAAGCATGCAAAATCACTTCATCCAGCAGCCAACAATTTCTTTTGGTCGTCAAATTAGGGGCTTCCTGGGACACCCCAACAATTCCCCAACTCATGGATGGCACATGTAGGCACCCTGAGGGGTGTAGCCTGCCAAAGCTGGCCAGCAAACTATTCCCAGCAAATCATTGCCAAGCCAGGTCTTGTAAGGGAAGTGAAGCTGCCCATGCCCAGATTGGCCCTGCACCCTTTATCACCCATTGTCACCACACACCCAGCACAATGTTCTTGACAAGACAGGTCCACAGTCTGGGGCTTCACGCCTCATAGTTCAGCATATTGGGGTGCTAATTCTTCTTTCCACCTTGCAATGAGAAAACAAGCATAGAACAAGCATATAGTAGTGCACCAAAATTAACTTTGATCAGCATCTTCATTTGGCACCAAATTTTGCTACTTTTTCTTGCAAAATGTGCTACTTTGCTGGGGGTAAACTTTCCAAGGATTGGTTGCTTAGAACTCTATAAATTTATGCCCCAGCTCACTTGGGGATACACTCGCAGAGCAGAGATGGCTGAGGAATGTCAGAAGACCAAGCAGATAGACGCAAAGAAGATTAGAATTGCATGGAGCATCCAAGAAGTTAAGAGACTCGTGTGTGTACTGGTGCAACCAATTCATGATGAGCCTGAAAGCAAATTGGCACATATACTGTGATGCATCCAGCAGAATGGCAGACCATAGTCGCAAGAAAACACCCAAGCAGTGCTGTGTCACAGTGAAGTCTTTTCATTGCCAAATTCCATAGAAGCGTCACCAGGTCACAGTTCGGGGCACACTAGTCAAGCACGTAGCCAACTACCAGTGCACCAGGGCATCCTCTCCACCAGGCACTTCCACTAGTGTCAGCAGGCCTCTCACCTCACTGGCCACAGATACTGCTGTAGGCAGCTTGAATTCAGAGTGCAGTGGTGCACATGGTGACGTCCTTGGTGGACTCCGAGCAACAGGAGGAGAGACCTGGGACCTCCACCTCCATGTCAGGTATGTTGCCTAGCTGTCATCTTATATTCATGACTTTGGAGGGTAATGCTGCAGGTCAGGCCATATCTCAAAATACAGAGCATGATAACAGGTGCTATTAGTCTCCTTTATTTAAGGTTGCGCTTGCTCCTGTTTTTGAGTTGCCAGTCTCAGATACCCTCAAGGGATGCAGACGCTCACCTGCCACTTCAGCAATGAATTGAAAGCTATGTTGCTGAATGAAGTGTAAGTTCTACTTTTCAAACAATGATTATTGTTCAATCTCATCTCTTTCTTGTTTCAGTTCTGATTGCTATCCCTCCCCTGAGAACAATTAGGAGGACCGACTGGGCTGCCGATGTGAGAACTGACATGAAAAGCCTGAATGAATGCACAGAATTGATCAAGGAAATCATCCAACAAGTTCGCTGGTCTGTGGGAATTGTTACTGGGGTGCTTCAAGAGATTAAACAAGAAGTACAAAGATGTAATACACAAAACTGACAGGATGTACAGGTCCTGGTTAGCATGCTGATCACCGTTCTGGTCCTGATGGTCCTAGGAAAAGGGCCACGTTCCCTCACCTCAGCTTCTCCTGCAAACCTGCCAACAAGGCTTTCATACATCCAACCACTTCCAAGTGACACGTGTCAATTTAGCTCTGATGAATAAGAAGATTGCTTCTGGTCCTCTTAGTTGTAAAGTATGATCTCAACATGCTCTAATGTTAATTAATAGCAACAGGCTTGTTTAAAGCATTAATAATATGAATATGTCTCACAATTGAGTCTGACATGTGTTGTGTTTGAGTCTCACAATTAAGTCTAACATTAATAACAATATGCTATTTGATAGCATTACTAATAAGAATATATATTATAAGGCTGACTGATCCTACGGGGAAACTTTTGGATATGTGGTCCTCATGGGTTGGGGTGTGAGTGGGGGGATTGCATAATTGAGGTGGGGGGTTGTATATATTTGGGACTCTGTGCCAAGCCTCATGAGGCTTTTTCCAAGCACTGTTTTTTGCCCACAGCCTGCATTCATCTCTCCTCTGTGAAGTTTGGGATGGAGAGTGATTGAAGGCAACCCATTCTGGTTGCACTTATTGGCTTTCTTCTCTAAGATTTGTAGGGAGTTCTCACTATTAACATAGCACTGCTTGGGTGCTGTAATGTTCATTAATAGCAATAGACTTGCTTAAAGCATTAATAACATGAATATGTCTTTCCAGGCTGCTTCCCCTTTTCCTTTGTCTGTAACAAATAGTACGGAGTCACCAGCACCCTGCAACTGCAATCACCTCTCTGCTGCATACTGCAATGGAGAGTGATGTGAAGGCAATGTGGGCTTACTTCCCTATGATTTGTAGGAAGCTCTCACTTGTTTGGGGCTTGAGACCAAGTCTGATGAGACTTTTCCCAGGCCCTGTTTTCCTCCAATACCCCCTAGCCTGGAATCACCCCTCCACTGAGCAGTCTGGGTTGTTTTGTCAAGTAAAGGCAACCCATTCTGGGTGGACATGTGTGTTTCCTCACTGATTTATGTCTAATTAAACTCCAGTTAAACTCAAATCATAAATCCAAGGAACACATTTGATTTTAGACTCATCTTTCAGGTTGGCAAATTTGGGGACTGGCTTTATTACTTTCCAGTGATGGTACATCGTCTGTTTTTAACAGAGAAGTAGGTGTGACTGTATTAATCTTCACATTAGCCTTTCCAAGCTGCTCCCTCTTTTCATTTGTCTGTAGTCGCTCCACTCCCTGAAACTGCAATCACCTCTCTGCTGAGCATTCTGCGACAGTGATGTAGAGACAATGTGGGCTTACTGCCCTATGATTCGTAGGGAGTTCTCACATGTTCGGGGCCTGGGGCTGAGCTTGATGTGGCTTTTTCCAGTCACTGTTTTCCCACCCTGAATCTGCCCTGCAAGCACCTCTATACTGTGTGCTTTTTGGAAATTGGTGCCCTCATACACCAAACTGTTTTCCCTGAGCAGTCTGCACTCAACAGTCTTTCCTGGCATGGAGTGCACAATCTGGCCTGGGTACAATAAACTCACTGAGCCGAGCTGAACTGTCTTCAGCAAGCTGTCTTCAATAAGCTGAAGTAACTGTGTTGAAAATTGTTTGCATGGAAAATCCTGTAATGTTTGCTTTTTATGTAACTTATGTTGAATAAATCATTAAAGGTTACTTACATAAACAACTAATCTCTCTCCTTTTCTTTGGTGTATACTATCATCAAATGCATTTTTTTTTAAACAGCAGGAAAGGTAGGTCCTTTACCCAATACTGGGAAACCCAAGAAATTCCGAAGCGGCAACAGCATGGAAGAAGGTGTGGGGAGGGAGGGGTAAAATAAGACTCCTTGGGGTTCAGTGTCAGGGGTAGCTCTTATGCTGATGTGGGAAGTGACTAAGGGAACACTGGGGACACTCTGAAACTAGCACCCAAGCAGGGATGACAGATAAGGTGCGAAGCCCCTGGGGTGTGACACCCCTTGGCTATCCCTGAGCAGTGCATGGCATGCATGGCTGTCCAGGGCAAAGATGGTGGGGTGGGGGGGAGACAAGAAAGACCCATGGAACAGGCTTATCAATGGTTTGGTGCCCTGCCCTGGGGTGGATGCTGTCCAGACAAAGCTGAGCTGGATGCTAGGGGGACCTTGGGAAAGGCGAAAAAGACCTGACTTCAAGTGTTGGCAAATTTTTGCTGGCTTGCCATGGCTGGGTGCACACACAGGTGCGCCATGCTGTGCATTCCATGTCTTGGGGATTGTGGGGGTGCCCAGGGGAGCCCCAAGGTCTAAGGAGGAGAGAAGAGCCTTGTTTCAGGTGCCAAGAAAAGGAAGCCCCAGCCAGCAACATAGGGAGGATGAATACGGGAAGGAAGGAAGACCGTGGGTTGCACTCCCCTTGGTAAAGAGGGTAAGGTTCACAGACCCTGATGATAACTGTGTATGCCATGGACCTTTTGTACCTTTGGCTTATAGCATTTCTCACCTCAAAGGACTTCAATGAATGGTCACTGATAATCTGCCATTATCCCTTGAGAAAGGCAGGGCAGGACACTCTATATAAATTACCATGTGCCTAGAAGTGGGGTAAGGGGAGAGTCTTGTTTCCTGCTGGGACCTCCCAAAGTCCCCTGAGGGCCTCGGTGCTGTGTGCTTTCCCCAACAGTGCCCTCAACTGGTGGTGGAAGGTGAGGGCCTTTACCCCTGCTAGGTCCTTGGCGGTCTTCTGGACACCCCCAAAGTCCTGCCCGTGACCCAGCAGTTTGTGCTTGCCCCAACAGTGCCCTGAAGCAGTGAGCTGTCACCAAAGACAGAGGTGGAGGTGAGGGTCTTGTCCCCTGCTGGGACCTTGGTAGTCCCCTGGGTGGGGACCCCTCAAAGTTCTCCAATGCCCCAGTGCTGTGAGTTTCCACCAACAGTGCCCTGAACCAGGGGCAGGGGTTCCTACCTTGGCCTTTCATCACTTGGGGAACTGTTGGGATAGACAGCGGAGCCCCTAATTTGGAGCCTGAGAGAAATCATTGCCTGCTGGGCAAAGCAAATTTGGATGCTTGAAGAGAAAGCCAACATTGTAGGGAGTCCATGGAACTGCCTAAATCAGTGAAAGAGAAAGATCGTCTAGTTCTGAGAAGCACCGATACATTGGTCCAATATTGGATTGGTACCGATATAAAGAAAATTGTCTATATCTGATACTGGCCTGATGGGGTCGATAATTTGGCTGATAAATGCCTGAGCTGCACGTAGCCACAGCACAGCACAAAACAGAGCTGGCAGCATGGAGAGCTGCCTTCAGCTGGTAAGTCGGAAGAGGAGGTGGGGAGGAGGTGGCGGGGCAGATCAATGCCCCCAGGGTGAGGGAGGAGGCAGGGGCAGGCACTGCCCAGCTAGGTCGA
>JAGPOW010001711.1:1532209-1544180 GCA_030014935.1 Caiman crocodilus | reverse complement strand
AGGCTCTGTTCTTGTTCACTATGATGAGCAGAGGCCACTGTCCATTATTTGTGATGCCTCACCATTTGGTGTTGACACTGTCCTCAGTCACACATTACCTGGTAGCATGGACACACCCATTGATATTTTCTCTAGAGCAATGACTTCACCTAAGAGGAACTATTTACAGATTAGTAAAGAAGCACTGGCAATCATTCCATGAGTTAAAAAATTTCACAATTACATTTATGGCCTCAAATTTGAAATCTAAACAGACCAAAAAGACCCTACTGTTGCCCGTGTCCTCATCTGGGTGTTGTAGGAGACTGCCCTACCAGACTGGCCAGATTTCTGTTTGCTCATCATATAATTCCTTGCCCTACAACAGGGTCCAGCCCATCAGAGTTGTTTATGTGTCATCATCTCAAGACATGTCTTGACTGTGTTAACCCAGACCTTGTGAAAGACATGCACTTTTGGAAAGAAAAGGAGTGGGACTGTGCATTGGCATCTGGTACCTTACGTCTTTTCATTCCACAAGAGACTGTGTTTGTTCAGAACTATGGGACAGGAACACAGTGGATTCAATCTAAAATTGTAAGTGCCACAGTCAGTACAGTCCAGACTGACAACGGACAAGTTTGGAGGTGTAATGCGGACCAGCTGTGTGGACAGTCTCCTACTGATAACCCTACACCTGAGCAATCTCTGAACACCAATACACCACTGACAGACAAGGATTCACTGGGGACCTGTTTCCACCAATGCAAACCCATTGCCATCACCATCAGAAGGAAGTGTCACTGTTGAGTCTTCAGATATGACGGTCCTTTCAGCCTCTGCTGAACCCCTCACTGACTCCAATTCTATGGGAAGATCAGAGCAGAAGTGGAGTCCTCCCAAATGGTTGGCTGACTATTCTGTCTCGGGGGAAGGGATGTTGTGTCTTATTTTTTCCTTGTATTGCCCCTTTAAGGCCAAAGCTTCATGTTCAGCACTGCGGGATTCCATTGCTTTGTGGCAGTTTTGCAGCACTGGGGACTCCATTTTCTCTGCCATAAGAGCCAAAGGCATTCTTGGTTCCTCTCCCCCCATAGGACTGGGCTGGGTCAAGTTAGAGGCAGAGCAAGTATCGGTTATTCATACATCTACTAAGGGCAACTGTTAAGATCCACCCTGGGTATGATTCCATAGATTTATAATAAGAAATAACTTTTAATTCAACACAGGAGTGTCCAGAGTGTTGTTGCTGAACTCACAAATAGCATAGGGAAGAATGTGTCACCAAGCAAACAATAAACAAGTTTCCACATGTTGATATAGCAACTTCTGCGCCTGAAAATACTCTTTGCTGTTTCTGGTACCAGAGTGGAGGCATCTGAGAAGCAAAGATACTGGTCTTGAATAGAGATATGCCCAAGAGACAATGGTAGATAGAAAAAGAAAGGCTGGAGCAAAGAAACAAGAGGCTTTGAAGAAAACAGACAGGGTGCATCTAGATGAGTGTGCACATGCCTGTTATGTTATCTCAAAGCAGTTTGAGATGCTACGAAAGGCACACTGGGAACTAAAATCTTTTCCCTGCACTACATATTTGCAACATGGACTCTGAATTTGATACCAAGAAATTCCAGTAGGAAAAAAACCTGAGGAAAAAAAGCGGTGCAGGGCAAGGGGCTGGGGGGATTGTGGGGGTGGGGGAGTACTGTGTGGGGGTAGGAGGGACTGCTCTGGGGGGCTCCAGTGCCCACCCCCTGCATAGCACTCAGACCTCTCCTGCAGCAGCCATCAGGTGCTCAGGGCCCACAGCTGGTAGAGCCCCCCTGCAGCATAGTGTGGCCTCAGCCACCTCAGACCCAGTGTCACCTGTGACACATGTTGCCAGCCTGGCCCAGCCCGGCCCAGCCTGGTGGTGTGTGCCTTCAGGCAGAACCAGCTCACTCTTGCCCAGGGTCCCAGCATTGCATGCAGGAGCTGAGCATTGGACCAGGCCGGGTCCTCCCCACATTGAACTGGCTTAGCCCAACAATGCATGTGGCACTTGGAAGCAGGGTCTAGCTTGGCATGTGATGCCAGGACCCTAAGTGACAGCAACAGTGGTCTAGTTGTCCCCAAATGTACATGCCCCTGGGCCAGGCTAGGCCAGGCCTGAGACGTGACACAGACAGTACTGCATCTGAGGTGGCTGTAGCCACAGAGCAAAATGGAGGTGCTCTGCCAGCACCCAACAGCCACTGCTGCTGCTGCAGGGGGACTGTGTGCCCTGTGGGGAATGGGTGGGGGACCCACCCCTCCTGAACAGTCTCCCTGACACCCACATAGTCCCCTCATCCACACAGTCCCCCACAAACCCACAACCTCACCCCACAATCCACCCATAAACCCCATACTGCCAACCAAACCCCACAAACCCCCAACCCACATACCCAGCCAACACTCCCACACAGCCCCAAATCCCTTCACAAGCCCCATATCTCACACAAACCTTACCCCCACAAACCCTGCACCCACCCACAAACCCTTCTAAGCCCCCAAAAAAACCCCTCCCACACCCCTTCCCCCTAAATCCCACATCCCCCCACAAATACCATACCCTTTGTGCACAGCCAGCCAAGTAGGATGGGGTGGGACTTGCTGGCAGTAGCTGCAGCTACAGAGGAAACTGCCACACTGTAGCCCTGCCCCGTGCCCACAGTAGTGCTGAGACATACGGCCCTAGCCGGGGGAGGGCCTATGCTCCTAGGAACCACTTGGAGGCTGTGATGAGCTGGGGGAAGGAGTGGAGGTGGCAGCAGGGGTGTGTGTGAGAAAGACAGAGATGGGGATTGGGAATTGGGGAGTGTTCCAGGTAGGAAAGGCCACAAGAGCCAGTCTTAGAGCTCCCCTAGAGCAGGGGGGAAGCCATCCTGAAAGGGAAGGGGCTTGTCCTGCCCAATCTCTGAGCTGCAGTCAAGCGCTTCCCAGGAATGGCATGGAGATTGCTGGGGCCTGGGCACAGGGAGCAGAACAGCAGGGGAAGACAATGTTCAGAATCACAAAGCAGAGGGTGGGGTAGCTGCAGCTGGACTCATGTCCTGGTGCTGGAATGGAGCTGCTGCCAGGATGGACCTAGTGGAGGAGAAGACAGGGGCTGTTGGTCAGGAGTGAGGGGAACTGAGGAGGGGCTGTGAATTGAGAGTGAGAGGCAAGGGCAGGGGCAGGACACTGGCATATCAGTGCTGCTCAGTGTCCCACATCCAGGTGAGCAAAAGGGGCAGGGGAAGCTCTGGTTTTTCTATCATAAAAAACCAAAAATAAACACCAAAGTGTATACATATTTAGGAATCAGGGCTCATGGTAGAGGTGATATCTTTTATTAGACCAACAAATTTTTTCCAGAAAAAAAAACTTTGATTGCAAGCTTTTGGGCACAAACACCCTGCATCAGGCATCAGAGAAAAGATTTTTGAAAAGAAGCTGATATTTTAAGTAATACCTTCATAATTTCCCAAGCAGGAAGCAACTGTGATCACCTGAAACCTGAAATACTACTCCTGCCTTCGTTCAAGGTAATTTGCATCATAACAGAGCCTCACAAGAGAGCTGAGAGACTCCTTACTAGACAAGAACTGCTTGCCCAGAGAAGCTTTCCATCTATTGACTCCTCTGTGAAATCTGTTTAAATATAAACTTTAACTTCTACCCAGGAGAACTTTTACAATTTTTTCTCCAATGCCTGATGAAGGGTGTTTGGCTCAAAAGCTTGTAATTAAAGACTTTTCTTTTTTTTTGCAAAAATCTTGTTGGTCTAATAACCTCTACCATGAGCCCTGACTGTATTTTCCTCTAGACCAATATGGATACAACCTGGATACTGCGATAAAGAAAAGGTGACCAAATGCCAGCACGGCGTGGGGGAAGCAGCGGGTGCAGCCTAATAGCCGCGCGATCAATGCATGCAGCAAAATCCCCAGCTCATGCAATCCACTCCGCACATGAAAAACTCCCAATCCTATTGGCGGTTCGGGCACTATAAAAAGCAAAGCCTGCAAAAAGGAAGGTGGGACCCACACAACATTGGAGAGGCTTGATCACCCTCACCGGAGGTCCTGCGTCCACGGCTCCCTTTCCCGCCGGATGTCCCCATAACGGCTAATTGCATCCCTTGGATGTACGAAGAGCTCTCGAGTTCCCCGTGGTTTTAGTTTTGGAGTTGTTGTAAGGGGAACTGCCGGTGAGGAAGTGTAAATGTAGCATTTTTGTGCTCCCCGATGTAACTCTTAAGGAAGGTGCCTACACTGGGTACATCGACGTGAATCCCTGTACTTCAGCTTTGTAAGTAAAGCATTTATTTGTTATATCGTCTTTTGGATTTTCTTAAATGGGAGAAGTAGAGGAAAAAGGAAACAAGGCTCCATAACCCTTTCGTCCCCAGCCTGTTTGTATCCAGGGGTTAATCACCCCCCCCCCCAATTTCCTGCCACAGATACCTGACACACAGATATTTAGAATTCATTTATTATGATGATAAAGGCACTGGTAGGCTTCCAAATTGCTTTCAAATTGTAAATATATCAATAAACATTGCCCAACTGATCTTTCTATATATAGTGGTATTTCATTTTCATCATGGAAGAACATACATTTTGGGTTTTTTAATGAGAGAATGTGGGGTTTTTATCAGAGAATTTGCAACCTTTAAGCGGGGAACACCAGGATCTCTCCTGGTGAGACAAGTGGGAAGACCTGGGCAGAGGGGCCTGTCCAGGGCCAGCACCAGGGACCCAGCTGGAGGGCAGACCAGGTGGCGGACAGACCATTTTGGGGCCAAGAGGACATGCTTTGACATGCTGTCACAATGAGCACATCTTCTGAGTTATAGCTGCCCAGATGGCAGATTGGGGGCACCTAAAGACATGACAACAGTTCCACACAAAGGCCAACTGTGCAGACATGGCCCACTGGCAGGTGCCCATACCACAGCCCAGGTGCCTGTGTGGTCCCCATCTGGATCTGACAGGCATACAGCCATGGGGCCTCAGGTGCAAAGGGTGGATGTTGTTCCAGATGGAAGTAAGTCACATCCAGCCCCCACTGAAAGACTGCTGCAGTGGGTAAAGGGTGCAGGGATCACTCTAGGTCAGGGTGGCTTCAATAGTCCAGCTGGCACAAAAGGGCTAGTGTCCCCAGATTCCAACTGGCTGGACCTCAGAAGCTCCTGTCTATTTGTAACATTCAAATACTGTGGGCTCTAAGGCCCACCCAGCTAACTAGTAGCCCCTGTTGTATGAGGGCTAATGGGTGAATGCTACAACAAAATACTTGGGACAAAAAAGGCAAAAAACAGGAGAGGAGTGATGTGAGGATCAAAGAATCAAAACGTGGAAATTAGTGTGCCTGAGGGGAACACAGAGCCAGTGGACATCACCCACTGGTGCTCTGCCAAGAAACATGCACCATCTTGTTAACTTGTACCTATAGATTCCCTACCAAGTCCTCCCCTGTGGCCAGCACCAAGTCAAGTAATGCATTTTCCCTAGTGGGTCTGCATACCTCCTGCGTTAGGTGCAGGTCCTGTATGCAGGTTAGGAACCTACATGAATGGGCAGACCTGGCTGACTGCTTCTCCCAGCAGATGTCTGGGTAATTTACATCCCAATCTCCCTGAGCTTGAACTTGGCCAGTCCACTTCTGACACCAGTGACTACCTCGTTAATAAAGACATTGAAGAGAACAGGTCCAAGGATAGAGGCTTGAGGGACACCACTGGTCATGAAGCACCTGAGTCTGCTGGCTGACTAGGGAATCCCTGCCTAGTCAGGGACTTATTGTTAGCTGCACCACAAGTAGATTGGGGAAGAGGTCTGGCCCTCCACTGCAGCTCTTTCCAAGCCCCGTGATCAGGAAATCAGGGTTGGGAGCACCTGCTGTCAGGGCAAGGGGGATATTGTCCCCACCCAGGCTCTGCCACAGTAGCCCACCCTGGCAGCAGGAAGCTCTACCCCCACCTTCAGACAGATGTCTCCTGTCTCCAGAGCTTCCCCTGGCTACTGCATGGGTTTGGTGCACTGCTGCCAGAGCAGCAAATCTGCTCCCAAATGGTTGCGCATGTAGATGCTTGCCCAGGGTGGGTTTACCTCAGAATACATTACTCTGGAATACACCCATCCAGCAG
Organism: Caiman crocodilus; assembly: GCA_030014935.1. Taxonomy (NCBI): domain Eukaryota; kingdom Metazoa; phylum Chordata; order Crocodylia; family Alligatoridae; genus Caiman; species Caiman crocodilus. Next base: position 1,538,047 of record JAGPOW010001711.1, on the reverse strand, counting down.
CATTTGCATATGTGAACAGGCCCAGCAGGAGGCTTAAAGTGTAGCAAAATAGATTTAGGTTAAATCTCAGGAAAAATGTCCTATTTGTCAGAGCTGTAGGACAAAGGAACAATTTGCTCAAGGAATCTGCAAAATATCCCTCTTTGGAGATTTCTACAAGAGACTGGGATGATTTAGGAATAGCTCATCCTGCCTCTTTGAAGGGGGGGTTGGACTACATGTGTCTTGATCTGCCTTTTGACCCTGTGATTGTTTGATAAGAGAGAGACAGTTGAAAAGATTTATCCAAAGACACACAGGGCGCATCCAGATGTGCGTGGTCATGCACTATGTGGTGCCACAAACACATTTGCAGCACCACATACTGCACAGCCATGTGTTTGTTCTCCATGCTGCAAGGGCATGCTGCCCATGTGTGTGCTCCTTAGTTGTTTTTTTCCCATGGGTTTTTCACTCCTGGATATCCAAGGGTCAAAAAAGCCACTGGAAAAAAAATGGAGCAGCATACATTGCTGAAAAGTGGAGCTGGGCCACCCAGAGCCATACTATGGCTGTCAGGCAGGCTCCATGCAGCAGAATTGCCACAGCTGCAGCCCCAGGAGTCCCCAGGTAAGGCTGCTGAGGCTAGCACAAAGTGTGCCACAGCTACTTGTCCCCAGGGAATCAAATGTCCATGCTCATCTGAATGCACCCACAGGGTGCTTTATTACAGTGTGCTTTGCAGTAAAATGTCACCATCTACACATGCAGCACTATTAGGCAACAGTAAACTAATTACTTCTTATGTAGGATAGTACTGACCAACACAAGTACTATCCTACAACAGAACAGTTACATGCAATGAAATGCATGTGTAGACTGATGTGGCTGGCTGGGGCATAAGGGTGCTACAGTGCAAGGGCTGCCAGCATCCCACACTGTAGCACCCTCATGCCCCAGCCAGCCCCTCCACAGCACACAAAGATGGGATGAAGCAGCCCTGGACTGTCAGGCTGACCCCCTGGGAGCCCTGGAAGCTGGAGTTGCACCATCCCAACTCAACATGCTGTGGTCCTAGGTGCATGTGCAAATGCTGTACCCATGAGCATAAATTTCATGGTTAACTGCACCAGTTTATTGGGATGCATTAATATAAGTTCTAGACACACCTGAAGAGGGCCAGATTCTATTCTACATATTATGGACATATATAGACTTAGGTACCTAAGTGCAATCCTATTATATCTTGCTCAAGTCCCTGGAAAAAAATTAATGCAAAAGGTGGGTGGGTCCATCTGCTCACCACTTTCTTGTGATTCAGTATTCAGGGTAAGATGACAGTATGTTACACAAGTAGATGCTTTAATGGGTTAATAGATTTTCAGGGACTTGAGCAGGGTGGACCTAAATCTACCCAATAGGTAGAAAAGTATATGGCCAAGATTGTCTGTAGGCAGATCTAGGAATAGATCTTGTAACTTCTGGGCCAGCATTTAGCCAGAAAATCAGTCCCTGTCTGGAGTTTGTGATTGGCCATACGAGTGAGAATGTTCTTTCTTTCCCTGACTGAACGAGTGTCCCTCTTAGAGACAGGATAAGGGAAGCCACAATGGCTTTGCATAGCTCAGGAAAATGTAGCAGTTTTGAAATTGTCAGGATCAGTGAATTCAGAGATTGCAAAGCTTTTTCTATGTGGACTTCAAACACTGAAAGTAGCACAATACCAGATTTATCAGCTGGCCCCTGAACTTAAAGTTAGCTTTGTCTCATCAAATCAATCTACAGTAAAGGCATGTGTGGGAACAAGCCCAGTTTTGGAGGGATCTAACAAATCTGTCTTGTTTCCCTCAGTATGAAGCATCTGACAAGTGGTTTTGAAAACCCTGTCAATAAAAAACACATTATTACCTGGGCTGAAGCTCTGCACTTCTGTGAACATTATAATAACTGATAGAGTTATTGCATGTTAAGTGGAGGATGTTGTCAATAACTCCTGTGTGTTTCTCTTATTGCCCCTATGAGGGGTCTGTCATTGCTGAAGCTAAATCTGTTGAAGAAATAGGGCATGTCTACACATACATTTAAGTGGGTTTAAATTTAATGTGCATTAAACTAATGTGGATTAAGCGGGTTTTGGCAGGTGTCTACATGCAGTGAATTTTGGGACTACCTTTAGTCCCAGGTCCTTTGGTTCTACCACATGACCCTGGGGCCACTGGGGGGGAGCTCCAGCCTCCAGACACATGGCTGCCAGCACTTGTTAGCTGTGGAGGAGCACAATTGGGGTGCTTGCCACTTAGTGTGGGCTGTAACAGGCTAGAGAAGTGCCTGCAAGGAAGGCAGTCCGGAGACACCCACTGAGTAGTTGTTTCAAGGGGGAAGGTGTGTGGCAGAGCACCAGTAGGGTGCTAACCACTTAAGGGCTTTTGCAGGTTCTGAGTGAGCCTGCTTTGTGAGCAGCAGGGAAAGCCTCCACCAGAATCCATTTTAAGGGGAAAGGTAGGTGGAATGAAAGGGGCCTGAGAGACCCCACAAGCAATCCCCAGAACTCTGAATCAGTTGAACAAGCCCATAATAAAACAAGAAACTTAACCCTGGAACAGGTAGCAGCAGGGCTACTATGACATGCAGCTCTGCTGCTGTGGTTTAAGAGTCAGCTGTCAATCAAGCTAGGCAGTGCTGTTGCAGGAGATTTAAAAGGAATAGGGGAGAGCCTACCTATGTGCCAGTTACAACAGAGGCAGCAGCAGACGTGGGACACTGAGCAGGGAGGTGTCAGAGCCCCGTGGCTCAATATATACAGAACAGTACAGGCTTCATGCTCCCAAGGCTAGGGAGTGAGGCCTCAATTATGGAAGAAAATCCAGCAGTTTGAGCGACCTGGAAGCATTGTCCAGAGGCTAACCAGGGCATTAGCCAGAATAGAGGCAACCCTCCATAAAACTGGCCCCCTCCACTTCTTTTTTTTGTTGATTTTTCTTGAATTCATTGAAGGGACTGTTCAGACCTGGACACACCAGAGTCCTAAAGTCAGGGCTTAATCCAAAGGTTAACCCCTCATTGGCACAAGGGACGCTAACAACCCAGATAAGGTTAGGAAACGTCTTCTGGATTGCCTCAGGTTGAGAGCTGGATCAGATAAGAATCATGTATCAGTTCCCATCATCTCAGCATCAATGGCTGGCATGTGACCAGTGGTGTAGGGGAGGTGGAGTCCCTTTCATTGAACACTCTCAGATCTGCAAGTATGCCAAGTGGGACCCCTGTATTACCAATACTGAACCCCTCCTATTCAATTTGTTAACATCAAGTCATGGCAGGTGAGCTGGGGAGAATTCTTCCTGGATGCCAGGCCAGTTACCTCCCTCATGAAAGGCGAGGAGGAGTGTCTTAAAACCCCAGCTCTGGTTAGTAACACTGGAGGGGAGTAGGGCCAGGTACACCCAGGGAGAGGCACCAGAGCTGAGAGTGGGAAGTAGGGTCAGGTACACCTAGCAAGAGGCACCTGAGCCTGTAGGGGTGGAAGACCCTGGAGAGCAGTGGGGCCAGGCATGCCCAACCAGAGGCACCTGAGCCCAATAGGAATAGGGGGGCTAGGCATCTGAGCCCATAGGGGTGGAAGACCCCAGAGCCCCAGGGAAGGAGGCAAGTGTGTTGAGGACCCAGAAAGGGGATGAATGTGCTGAGCCCCAGAGAGGGGACGAGTGTGTTGAGGCACCAGAGAGACAGGGGTAAGTGGTGAGGCTCAGGTAAGCCTTTGAGTGCCTGAGACTGCAAGTGAGCCTGAGGTCAATTGAGGCGGCATAGAGGAAGCTGCGAGTGGAAAGGACAAGTCATTAGCCCCAATTAGAGAACAAGTGGACTGTGTTACAAAGTGAGGGGCCAGAGGCAGAGTTAGCCCAGTGTTTGGCTAATTGCCTGGCAACCATGCAGATGAGGGTTGTGGGAGAGACCCAAAAAGCTGCACCAGGGCCAGCCAAGGAGTGAAGGGACAAGCCTGATGGCCCATATGGTCTCTCAAGGGAGCAGGGTGGGATGAATGAAGCCAAGTAAGGGGCAAGAATGTGAAAGGGCTAGTGAGATCTGGCAGAGTGGTAGAGGCCCCAGTGAGAGGGGAGTGCATATGTGAGGCCCAGAAAAGGGGAGCGAGAGAGTCCTAATAGTGCATGGAGTGAGTCCTGGCCTCAAGCCAGAGCATTGCACAACTCATGGCTGTTATCTGTGAGGCATGTTACATGATAAGGGAAGGTCAGAGTCATGTATGTACTACCCTTTGACCTCAGGGTGCTTGAGGGGCAGTCTCCCACCTAACTGACATCTTAATATCAGGCAAGTAAGGTGGGAGGCTTGCTCAAAGACAGGTGGGGAGGCTGGCACTGTGACTGGGCCTGGGAGTGTGCTCCCTGTCACAGTAGCCATGCTGAAACCAGAGCAGCTGTCAGCATTTGGCAGCCAGCTTGGAAACACACCCCTGCCCTCTGATCCCTGGCCATCCCCTTCCATTCCCAGGATTCATATGCCTAGCACAGAGGCAGCATGCAGCTGCTCCCTCCCTGCCCACCCTGCCAGTCTGTGCCAAGGCTGCTCCTGCCCCTGCCGCCCAGCATCCCGCTGCTTCAGCCCAGCCCCTGCCAGCAGTGATCAGCACTACATGCTCCTGCTGGCCATGGTGCTGGCCCTGATGGTCCCAGCAGGCAACCACCTACCCAGGCCCTGGAAGAGCTGTGCACCTGCCAGTGGGGGCCAGGGCAGTGGCTGTAGGAGGCCCTAGCTGACCCCCTCTTTCTGCACTCCCCTCTCCAGCCCACTTGCTCCACTGCCCACACACTCCCTACCCCCAGCCCACCCCTAGCACCACTCTCAGGACACGCAAATGGTTAAAACAAAAAAAATGTTATTACTCTCACAACACCCACCCCCAACACCCCAGTCAAGACACAGTGCCCCTCCACCCCTTTCATATATAGATTAATAGATTCATAAATGATAGGGAGAGAATGGACCTCAGTAGGTCATTGAGTCTGACCTCCTGCCTTAAGCAGGAAAGAGCGCTGGGGTCAGACAACCCCAGCTAGGTCCTTGCCCATTCTGCTCCTGAAGACCCCCAAGGTAAGGGAGAGTACCACCTCCCTTGGAAGCCCATTCCAGATTCTGACAACCCTTGCTGTGAAGAAGATCTTTCTAATGTACAACCTAAATCAATGCCAGCTGCTCCTTCTCCAGCTCTATCTCATGGAGTCTCCGTTGCTCATTCTCGGAGGGTGACTTCCTGGCAACCTCCGGGCTTGGCGAGCGGGAGAGTGTTCCTGGGTCAGACCCAGGACTTGACGAGCGTGGAGTTGACGCTGACACTGATCCTACCTCTCCAGCACACAAGAGGTTAATCAGCTCATCCTTCTTTAGCCTTCTCGTCCCGTGAAGGCCTTTCTCTTTTGCCAGTGCCCTCAGTTCAGGCACAGTCATCCGGACATACTCGACCGCCATCCTGACTCTCTACTCTATCCAGTCGACCCTATGCCAAATCAGAAATGGTTTGCTCAAGGGGTTTCAGTGACTCAATTCCTTTTCCCAAATGATGCCTCTAATACAGCAGGGTATTTGGATCCCACCGCTACCACCATGTGTGGCGGGCCAGTAGGACGCGCTCCCATGTTGAGCCACCCACCTCCCTGCGCCTGACCACCTTCCAGGCTCCGAGTGCCTCCCTTGGGGTGCCTCGCGTCCGGCCGACCCCTTCCCTGGAGCACGCCTGCTAGCCTGGGGTTTCCGCTGCCACCATCCAAGGCTCTGGACTTACTTCTGGCTCTGTGCACCTTGGAAAACACAGGCCTGATTGTCCTATGGGTCCTAGACCCAATA
>JAGPOW010001711.1:1430913-1469817 GCA_030014935.1 Caiman crocodilus | reverse complement strand
CCAGGTCTGCTTGCAGCTGTTCCCTGCCCTCCGGTGTGTCCACTTCTCCCCATAGCTTTGTGTCATCTGCAAACTTGGACAGAGTACATTTCACTCCCTCGTCCAAGTTGCTGATGAAGACATTGAACAGTATCGGTTCCAGGACCAAGACCTGTGGGACCCCACTGCCCACACCCTTCCAGGTCGAAACCAACCCATCCACCACAACTCTCTGGGTGATGAGTGGTACAGGACTGGTCTTCAGGCTGGATCAGGTCCTGGGACCTAGCACTAGGGCTGTGCGAAGCTTCAGTCTCTGATTTGATTCGGTGGAGATTGGGTCCAATTCGGTGGCCAAATAGCCTAATCCAAATAAAATCAGGAGACCCTTTAATCTCTCTGAATCAAGTCGGAATCCACCGAATCAATTCAGAGAGATTTGGAAAGATTCAGAGATTTGGATATAGACTCAATTTTAAATGTTTTTCTACATTCCTCAAGGTAGTAGGCGGTTTGTGAATGCTGCGATGGTGGAGTGGATAGAGAGTTCAACAGGAGTGCGGGGGCTTCCCAGTATGCTCAACAGCGGACCTGGAAGTGGAACAGAAGCACTTCCATTGGGGAGCATGCTAGGGGGCCCCCCATGTCTCCCTTGGTGCCTGGGCCTGGGGGTGGAGCAGACAATTGTCCCCATACAATTCTATACAAGTTTGAGTCAATTCATAAGAGTGTGTGTACTTTAGGCCTCAGTGGTCTTGTGTATACAAGATGCTATGTCACTGTAGCAATGAGCTACAGTGATGTAGCTCATCGCTACAGCAATGTAGTGTTGTGGGGCATGGACCATCATGCTGCCACTACTGAGCAGTAGCTCATTGCTACTGCACAATGGGGTTGGAAGTGACTAAATGACTGCACAGGTTCATAATTGTGGCACCCACTGTGTCTTTGGAGAAAGATTTCTACAGCCACACTCAGTCTTCAGCCAGGAACTAGCTACATGTCTGCATTTAGGAATTTACACAAGCATTTGTTTCTTGTAACATGCTTACTTTTGGTTTCCACACACAAATGGTCGCAGGCCCTTTAAATATTAAAAATGACAATATTCAAATATGTAAAAGCATGGCCTGAAATACAAGTATTTAAGGGGAAATATAATGCGGACAAAAGATAATCTAAATGCTCTTCTTACCATAAATGGTTCTAAAGGATATACCAAATGTCCCTTCACGTTATCACAATACTATACCTCTGGTTAAGTACATTACTAATTTATCACTTTCTCTCTTATTAATAGATGGTGAAAATGAAATTTTTATTACATTTCATACATATGTGCAGCTGATGGTTAAGTTTTTCCCTTATAAATAAAACCTTATTAGAATTATTCTAAAGTGAATATTAGACCTGGTTCAAAGCTGCATTTCCCTTCCCTGTAATCTCACCCATAACTTTTTGAAATTTTTCTTGGGTAAAATTAAAAATGAACTAGAATTTTAATTTCAAATTGAATCAACACATTGATTTTATTCCCCTTTGAAATGTCCTTTTTGTTTTTTAATCAAAAATATTCAAAATTTTAAATATTTGAATTTTTGGATGTAGTATTTCCCATATATTCCCTCCACCCCCTTTATTTGCTATTGAATGCAATAATATGAAAGACTATGTTGGATAAGTTTTCAAGTCATAGGGTTGTGGAATTTAATTTTTCCTTTTGCCTCAAAAGGAACAATTATAGAATTTCACAAGCTTAGAATTTTTAAATGTGTTCAATTTAACAAATGAAATGAAACAAATATAATTGTAAAATTTTCTTAAGTTTATCTAATTTATCTAGAGATTTTCTTGAGTAAAATCAAATTTGACAAAAATTACATTTCTGGCAAACACTTGTTTTTAACTGAAAACTGTTTAAAATATTTTTCAGCAGAAGCAACAGAAGAGTAGATTTACACGTGAAAATACAGCATTGTTTAATTGGATTATGCTATTCCATGCACAAAAATTAAACTCTTGATCCAAAATAACCTCAATTTATTAATCTCTTGTTAGGGTGCAAGGTCCAGTTCTTATGCGTGGTATGTATGGGTGTAACAGAGCAGAGGAAAGACAAGAAGAATTGTAACCTGCAGAGCCAGCAGGGAGTGGCAAAACAGCAGTGAGAAACGGTGCCAAGTAAGAAGATAGACGCTGGGGAAACCCCAACGTCTGCATGGTTGTGTTTCATAAGCTCAAGTTGCTGCCACTTGATGGGAAGTAACCCTGTGCCTGGGTTAAAAGCAGGCTGGTCTGTGGAGATGGACAGACCGGAAGTGAGGTCCGGAAGCCTCAGGAGCGTTGAACGGTGAAGAACAGCCTTTTGGCAGAAAGCCCACCAAGACGATTTGGAGGAGCCGAGTGACTTACTGGCAGGATTGTCCTGGCAGTTGGGAGATGACTGGGACCTGAGCAAGGATGCTGAACCAGAAAGAAAAGATAGAGATGTTAGTTGAGAAGAGTTGTGAGTACAGTGGGGAAAGAATAGCTCACAGTGGACCATTCTGACTGTGGAGCCTAAGGTCAGAAGGGTCTCACAGGACAAGACTGTAAGAGTGGATTAAGACCTGGAGTAATCTTTGAGTTGTGTATGGTTTTGTTTTATGCATTATCCACTTCAGAAGGCACTACAAGAGAGTATAGTCTTTGTACTCTTGACCATCTATTTAAGACCTCAGAGGTTGGCTTAAGGTGTGGTGTAGGCGAGGTTGAAGACGGCGCCAGGGCTGGATTAAAGACAACATGCACAAGGATTAAGAGCTTCCTCCCAATTTATATTTAAGAACAAATTGTGGCAAGCAAGAGTGGTTGGCCTTACTTCAGTTCCAGTTATACAAGGCTAAGAGCAACCTGTCTGCCCATAGGAGAATTGAGACTGAAAGAGATCAAGAGGAAAAGTTGAGGCACGCCTCACGAGATAGGCACAGGCATGTCCACAATGGGGTAGCAGTGCAGAAGAGGTGGGACAGGGACTTCTGAGAGAGCTTTCTGGAGGAAATTTCAATATAATTTGATTTTTTTTAACTGTCATATAACCATCATGACATTTGATCTGGGAGCTTTTTCACTCTAATAGAGTGCACCTACATGTGGACTTTACTGCAGTTAGTTAATTAGCTACACAGTAAAGTGTCACAGTCTACATGTGCATCCCTGTTAGGGTGTAGTAAACTAATTAACTGTGTCATAGTATACTACTGTTCAACAGAAGTACTATCCTATGGCAGAATACTTACGTGTGCTCAAACACATGCAGACTGTTACCGGGGCTGGCTGGGGCATGAGGGTGCTAACAGTATGGGGGCTGTCTGTTAACTAGCCCCACACTGTAGTACCTTCATGCTCCACCCAGCTCCTCTGCTACCCGATGCCACCACCCAGAGCCCGAGGCTGACCCCACAGGCTCCCTGTCCCAGGGCAGCAGCTCCTGGGTGCAGCATCTTCACATGTTCCCAGGACTGCCCTGGCTCAAATTGCTGTGGTCCCAGGTGCATATGAAGACACTGGCTGGGAGCAACTGACTCTGGCAACAACTGCTCCAGAGTTTATTCAGCTGCATTAATATCATGTGTAAATGCACCCACAGTATATTGTAAAGAGATTGACATGGTACCAGAGTCAGGGCTCAGGCTTTTTATTATACTATCATACTAACTTAAATAGTTTATACCTCTTCAGTCTTAGTGACTTTTATTATATTTTCTTTTCTTGAAAACAAGGAAGAATAGGGGGAAACTCCCCATGAGACAAATCACAGTTTGTGTTGTCTTTGCAACAAATTTGTCTCTGGGAAAGAAACAAGAGCCTTGAGTTGAGTTCAAGGTGTTGTAGTACACCTGCATCAAGAACAAGAGTAGTTACACTGAGTTTAGATAGGATGTTAACTAAATCCAATTTTAATATGACTACTCTTCCTGGTCAAGACAAACCTTGGTGACTATGACCCTTCCAGATGAAGAACTAGATCCATACCACCAAATTTGGAGGGAGCAGTCTCTGGCCCATAAGTTACATGCAAATACATTTGCAGAAAATGGCATCCATGTCAGCGAGATGTTCAAACTTCACTGTATCTGATGAAGTCACAGTCAATCTTACTTTCTTTTCCCACTTACCTGACTCCATAGTACATGGTAGGGAAAAAAAGGGGGATGAGAGACAAGGAAGGAGCATATTTCTGCAGTCCTACTGCTGAGATCTATTCAATCTCTTCTGAATTCCGTAGAAGTTTTTCCATTCATGTCATTAAAAATTGGTTCAGGCTTATGGTGTTTTTTTAATATAGACCTTTTAATGCCCATAATTGCCTCTTCCTTATCCACATTTTTATATTGTATTATCCTCCCCTAACTGCATCTCAGAGGAAAGCACTTGGATCATCAAGTGGTTTCTCAGTGATTTGTGCTTGCTCTTTGACAGTTGTCCATGTGTGAGCCATGAAAAAAATAATTGTTTTTTTTACTCCTTTGTGAGAGCCTTTTCCTGTGTCTTTAAGAAACGATGCCCCACTGTGACCTTGTACAGTAAACAAGATTTGAGATTGAACACATAGTAGTCTCCAATCCAGTCCTAAATCAACAGTCACTGATGCAAGTAGGGTGCTGACTTGCTTTTAAAGGGGACTGAAGTGAAACGCAGAATAAGAGAGAAAGTTTTTATTTAATCTGTGGTGCTTGCAAACTGGTACAAAATGCAGCCTACTGATGCTACACAAATTCTTTTGCAATACTAACTACTGTGCTTCTAAAACCAGGTTTCTTGAAGAAGAGAACCATGGAAGGTTCAGAGCACCAAAAAATTCAGCGATGAAGGAATTAGATTTTTTCACATAACACACATTTTTCAGCCTGTGTGTTGAATTTTTCAGCTTGGTTCTGTGGAGAGCCAGGAGTTGAGGAGTGCCAAGACCCAGGGGAGTTTTCCATCTCCTGTGGCCCCTTGGTGTTGGGGCTGACTGGGAGCAAATTTGCTTCTGGTCATTGTCTACACATGTGCTACTATGGAATATCTATGGTGCAATTAGTTTTACTGTATTTACAGGTAGTAGTTAATGTGCAGTAGACTAATTTACTGCACAGTAAATGATGCACACATGTAGATGGTGACACTTTATTGTGCAGTAGATTAGTCTAGTGCACAGTAAAGTGTCTTATTTAGACACACCCAATGTAGAGTAAAGCTAGTCTTTCAAGGCCAAATCCTTGCTCTGTTCTAGTCTTGTCTGGTTTATTTTATATAGGGTTTTATATCACCCTTGACACCATAATGCCTTCTTACAGCATATTAAGCAACGTGACTAACAGTGGCTTGCTTTGTTAGGGTTTTATTTAAAAGTATGTATATGTATATGTATGTGTTTGTTGAAAAAGACAGATAGAAAAAGTGTTCCAGGCCTTTGGAACAGAAAGGGGGGAGGCTTGTGATGGTTCTGAATTCCAGGGGCAGCTCATTCCAGTTAAAGACCAGTCTCTTGGAAATCTGTCTTTTGCACATATTAGGCTTAGTTTTGCTTTGGAAATTTCCACTGCAGTCAAGGGGTGGAGTTTTCAACCCTAATCCTTGCCCCGGGACTTTTGACAGTCTTTTAAATATTTTAGTCAGACTTCTGAGCAATGAGAACCACCCCTGGAATGAGACTCACTACCCTATGGGCAGCCAATGCAGGGAGCAGAGGGCATGTTGGATGTGTTTACATAGCCCATGTTGCTGAGGAGATACTTTGTTTGGAATCATTTGCAGTTTCCTAAGTGCAAATAGTTTATTATCTATTTGTTTTGTATTGCTATAGCCCAGATGGGTGTTCATTGGGACTGTGGTCATAAGTAAGTCAAAGAGGAGTTGGTCTTTATACTGTTAAAGAGAGTTCTTTAACTTGAAGCCATCAATAACACAGGACACCTACCTGCACTGTCTAGTTTTCCAGGAGGGAAGGCGGGGGTACAATGAAGTCTTCCATTTTGGGCCCCAAAGAACAGACTTAGTTTCATAGTTGGTAGGGTTGGAAGGGACCTAAGCAGGTCATCAAGTCTGACCCCCTGCCCTGGGCAGGAAAGAGTGCTGGGGTCAAATGACCCGGGCTGAGTGATTGTCTAGCCTCCTTTTGAAGATCCCCAGGGTAGGGGCGATCACCACTTCCCTAGGAAGTTGGTTCAAGCTCCTAGCCAACCTGACTGTGAAGTAGTACCTCCTGATGTCTAGCCTGAACCTACTGTCAGTCAGCTTATGGCTGTTATTTCTTGTAACTCCCGGTAGTTCTCGGGGGAACAGGGACTCTCCCATTGCCTGCAGGTCCCCCCGGCAAGTTTGTAGGTGGCCACCAGATCCCCTCTCAGCCTTCTCTTGTGGAGGCTGAACAGCTTCAGGTCCCATAGCCGCTCCTCATAGGGCCTACCCTGCTCTCCCCAGATCATACGAGTGGCCCTCCTCTGGACCCTCTTGATACTATCCACATCCTTCCTGAAGTGCTGCACCCAGAACTGGATGCAGTACTCCAACTGTGGCCTGAACAATGTCATATAGAGGGGGAGGATCAGCTCCTTGGACATGCTCATGATGCATCTATGGATGCATGACAAGGTGCGGTTAGCCTTCCTGACTGCATCCACACACTGTCAGCCCATGTTCATATTGGCCTCAATAATGACTCCAAGATCCTTCTCTGCCTCTGCACTGATGAGAAGGGAGTTCCCCAGACTGTAGGTATGCTGCTGGTTCTTCTACCCCAGGTGCATTACCCTGCATTTGTCAGTGTTGAAACCCATCCTGTTCTCTTCTGCCCACCCCTATAGCCTGTCCAGATCTGATTGCAGCCTATTCCTTCCTTCTAGCCTGCCCACTTCTCCCCACATCTTAGTGTCATCTGCACATGTTGATTGCTTCTTAGCATAATCTTCCCTGCTGGTCCCTTGCAGACGTGCTCCTGGATAATTTTCTCAAAGAGCTTCCCCAGGACTGAGGTAAGGCTAATGGGCCTATAGTTTCCTGGGTCCTCTTTCCTCCTTTTTTTGAAAATGGGGACCACATTGGCCCTTTTCCAGTCCTCTGGCACTTTGCCAGAGCACCAAGAGTGTTCGTAAAGCCGTGCCAGGGGTCCTGCAGTGACCTCTGGCAGTTCCCTCAGCACTGGGGTGGAGATCATCAGGACCTGCTGATCTGAACACATCTAGTCCCTCCAGAAGTTCTCTGACTAGGCCCTCACTGACCTTGGGCTTGGCTGCACCTCCCCTGGGTCCGTCCAGATTCCCAGTGGGAGGAATGTCCCTGTCCCTGCTCAGAAAAATGGAAGAAAAGAAACTGTTAAAGAGATCAACTTTGTCACCTGGTGCTAGCACCAGATTGCCAAGTATGTCCTGCAGAGGTCCCATATTACTTAGTACCTTCTTTTTACCCGCTATGTATTTAAAAATGGACTTCTTGTTATCTTTGATCCGGGTCGCTAGTCCCAGTTCCATCTCTGCCTTAGCCTTCCTAACAGCCCCTCTACAATCTCAAGCAATGGAGGTATACTCCTCCTTGGTGAGGGCCCCTCCCTTCCATTGGGTGTATGTCTCCTTTTTGGCTTTGAGACGTTCCAGGATACTTTTGGTGAGCTATGGGGGCTTTTGAGTGCTCATGCCCCTTTGATCCGCATGGGGATTGTCACCCTTTGGGCTTGGAGGATCGTCTCTTTAAGGAATGATCACCTCTTGGACTCCCAACTCCCCTCCTCTCTGGGACCTCAATGCCACCCTGACTAGTCTCCTTACCTCATTGAAATCTGCTCTCCTGAAGTCCAGGGCTTCTGCCTTACTGCAGGCCTTTGACACCCTGCACTGGATGGTAAATTCCAGTAGGTGATGATCACTATCACCCATGTGGTCGAGCACTCGCAGTCCCCTCACCAGCTCATCGCCTTTGGCCAGGACCAGGTCCAACATGGCATTTCCCCTAGTGGGACTATGCACCTCATGGGTTAGATGGAGGTCATGTAATTTGGCTAGGAACCTACATGAGTGGTCAGACCTGGCTGACTGCTCTTCCTAGCAGATGTCCAAATAGTTTAGGTCACCCTTGATGACCACATCCCTTGATTTGACTGCCTCCACAAGCTGACCAGAGAATTCCCCATCCAGCTCTTTCCCCTAGTTAGGTGGCCTATAGTAGACCCCCATCATTAGGTCCCTTTCCCCCCCAACCCTCTTGTATTCTGACCTAGAGCACCTCAGTCTTCCCTACCTCAGACCCAGTGCTTCTTGATGAGGATGTGTATTGTTTTTTGATGTAGAGCACCACATGCACCCCTTTCCTCCCCATTCTATCCCACCTATACAGCCTATAGCCCTTGATGTTTACCATCCAGTTGTGCATTGGGTCCCACCAAGTTTCAGTAAGCCCCACTATGTCTGGGTTTGCGTTAGCTAGCTGGAGGGCAAGTTCCTCTTGCTTGTTCCCCATACTATCAGCATTAATATAGAGGCATTTAAGGCTTCCTGAGGGTGTATGCACCTCCCTCCCAATCCCAGGACTATCCAGGCCCCAGTCTCTTACCTGGGCATTTCTTGTGGTCATTGTCTGTCTTGGCTGGGCTGTTCTTGAGGGTGTCTTCTGGTTTGGTGTTCTGTGGCTCCCTTAGTCCTCTTCCTCCTCCTTCCCCGACGACTCTAGTTTAAATCCCACTAGAGGAGATCAGCCAACCTGAAAGAGAATACACGCTTACCTTTGGGAGAGAGGTGGAGTCCATCCCACCTGAGCATGTCTCTTGTTTTGAAGTATGGGTTGTGGTCCAGAAAGCCAAAGCCCGCTGTGAGACACCATTCCTAAAGTTGCAAGTTGATACCCCAGATGCAGGTCTTATGACATCTTTCACATCTGCTCACTGGAAGGATTGATGAGAAGACAACCTGTGCCCCTATCTCCTTTAGTTTGCCCCCCAGAGCTTGGTAGCCCTTCATTGGATGATCTGGACTGCTCCTGGCTGTATCATTAGTGCCCACATGGATTAGGACCATGGGGTAGTAATCGGTGGGCCAGATGAGGGCTGGGATCATCTCCGTTGCGTTCTGAATCGGTGCTCTGGGCAGACAGTAGACCTTGCGTGTCATGGGATCCTGGCGACAGATGGGACCCTCTGTTCCACTCAGGATGGAGTCACCTATGATGAGTACTCAGCATCTCTTCTCCAGGTCAACTTGCCTTCTTCACCCTGTTCTGTGTGGAGTGACCTCCTCAGTAGAGGTTTCCTCCTCACATTCCTCTTCCTCCAATGTTGCCAGGGCCTCATACCTGTTCCCCAGCTGGACTGGGGAAACTGGTACTGCACCACTGTGAGGAGCCCTGGCTCTGGAGGGGACCTACTCCCATTCTGCTGTGGAAGGCACCTCCTGGGGCTCTTCTTCCTTTGGTGCTTGGATCTGCAGGGAAAGGAAATATCCTTCAATTTCATCTTCTGATTCTCTTATCCCTCTCAGCCTGCTAACCTCCTCCTGGAGCTCCTTCACCTGCCCCTCCAAGGCCCTAAGATGGGCGCCTGCAGGACAGGTGTGGGGACCTGCATTCCCAGCCTCCCCAGCTCCACCAAGCATCCCCTGCAGGCCAGGGGGCAGGGTGATGCCAGCTCTCCCATGGGCTCTGTCTGGGTGGAGGCCTCAGAGAAGCCCCAGGTAGTCGACACCTCCTGGGCAGGGGCCCTAGTGGCACTCCGCATCCACGCCTTTTTTTTTTTTTTTTGGTGGGTTCCTTCACCTTACCCTTTGCCAAAGTCTTCCTCCTGGCCCCTTCTGCTTGCCCACCTGTGCAAATGCTAGCACAAACACTGGCATGCCCTCACAGAGTGTGTGGCTCAGGAGTACAGCTCCCTGGTGGCTCAGTCAAGAGAGAT
The DNA here is from genome assembly GCA_030014935.1 of Caiman crocodilus. Taxonomy (NCBI): domain Eukaryota; kingdom Metazoa; phylum Chordata; order Crocodylia; family Alligatoridae; genus Caiman; species Caiman crocodilus. The sequence continues at coordinate 1,459,940 of JAGPOW010001711.1, read as the reverse complement.
CCAGAGGGCTTCCCCTCCAGATCTGCCTCAGATGCGTCTGCTCCTATGCCCCCACTCACCTTAGGGGGATCAGCTGTTGCTGCCCCCTCTGCCACCGGTGCCAATAAGGTTAGGGGGCATATGTGTGTAGAGGCACACATGTGCCCAGTTCTCCCTCTCTTCTCCTTGTCTGACTTGTTCAGGAGGATATTCTTGTCATCACATAAGTGGTGTAATGACTTTGCCCTTGCCTCCACCATGCTTATACTGTACAGGCTTGGCTGGAGGGCTGTAATTGGAGGCAACTACCCTCAAAGAACTCTGGGCCCCCATAACTGAGAACAGTCCCAGAGTTTCTACAAATTGCACCAAAGATTTGGAAGAGGCCCATGATATGATATGTAGGGTGCAAAGTGCCATTAAAGCCACCCCTGCAGATGTTGAGTTCAGAATGGGGTGCTACGCTGCTGTATTTTCTCACATACAACACACAGTATTTTCCCCAAAAACAGCTGTTGGAAATTTGGGTTCACATTATCTGCAAGAAATACAGTAAAAGCAGTTTCTGTTCGTTACAAGCAAAAGTGAAAGGAACATTTGCTCTCACTGGCAGGAAAAACAGTGAGCAGACTCTGCTCCCTAGCTGCTGCTAATCAGTTACAACAAAGAAGTATCTTTTTAAATTCTATCTGCCTTTCAAAAACAAGGTGCGTATTATGTTCTGGGGCTTGTTATATGTGAGAAAATACAGTATTCAGGCATTTGCTAGAGGCTGAGGGAATGGCGATGCAGAAGAACTTGCTGACTCCAGAATGTCCCATTTGCCTGTTCAGTTCTGAGAGCAGCAGAAGAAAACAGGGGACTTCCAAGATCCTGCTGTTTCTTTTCCTGGTGGTCTCCCTGGGAAGTAATGCTGGGGTAGAACTCTGCTGTACATAGGTTACAGCCCTTGTCACTGTGGGGTAAAAATAGGAAAGAACAAACTTTAACAATGAAGCAATTTTCTCTTCTCTCTGTTGAAGAGTTAAGCCCAGGTATTACAAATGTGTTCTGAACGGGTTATTCACTTAACTGACAGTTACAAGACATGCCTCATTTCATTGATTTCTCTCTCTATGCCCATCAAAGACTGTCCAGATCTGCAGCCTCAGAGTTTATGTTGGATAGTGGGGGAGGAAGTGAAGACTGCTCTGCGTAACATCAGCCCAGGAGCCCTAGGGGAGAAGGATGCTATTCCCAGTGGTGCTGCTGCCCTGTTATGTGACTTTGAGCCAGTCAGCTGGGCTCAGATTTTCAAAAGTGCTTTATAGACTCTCAGGGAGTTTCCTCAAATCCTTATTGCTGCCTTGGAGATCTGAATCTGAAAGCCTCTTTTGTCTCTGTGACTCCCAAGTCTAACAGTGGCCTGCCTCTCTCTGTGCTTGTAAGAGCAAGGGAATATTTGAGTTGTGACATGCAGCCGTGACCTCCAAAACCAGTATAGAGGCACCAAATTGAGCAGGGGCTCTTTTTTGCCTTCCCTGCATGTGTATGTATATTGTTATATTTGCCAGCTGGTGGCCAGACACTGGAGTAGACTTGTCTAATTAGTAGCAAGCCTTAATTTATTAGGGCAAAAATATTCCATTCCTGTGGAGAAGATGCACAGTAGTGAGTGAGGGGGTTGGGGCAGCACTGCTCTGAAATCAGTGCAACTTAAAGCTAGTGGCATTTCACAAGGTTTTTGCCTCTGGGATAATAAGGGGCTTGCTGACTCAGAGGAGGTACCATGCCATGAGGTACCTTAGCACCCAGGAGGCAAGCAGACCTTGTGCTTGTGGGCCCTTGCAGAGACAAGAATACTGTCTGCAGTCCTTTAGCCCTTCCGGCCACAGGATTTTTTGGCAGCTAAACAGCAGGAGGTCTCTCTTCTCAGCTGTGCCTTTACCCCAGAGTCACCAGCTGGGGAACAATGTAGAGGGTGAGCTGGGTGCAGCACTTCTGATGTGACTTCTGCTTTCAGCATTGCCACTTTGAGGGAGCAGGTGGGAGAACAGAACAGGCAGAGTGGCAGATTCCCCAGTCTGTTCCTTCATTCTTTGGTATTCCTCCCCTTCCTCCTACCCCCAGTGTTACTTGCAGAGCCTCAACTCATGATCTCTGTGGAAAAGGTATCTGCAATGTTGCAGGGCATAGAGATTAAAAACTTTTTGCATTTGGACTATTTCATAAATTTCATAGACATTAGGACTGGAAGGGACCTCGGAAGATCATTGAGTCCAGCCCCCTGCCTCAGGGGCAGGAAGTCAGCTGTGGTCAAAGGATCCCAGCAAGATAAACATACTAAAAGTGTCCAGAATAGATCGGTTGGTCCTTTTCCACCTCAACACCCTGAAGTTCTTGAGAGCTCAGATTGTTCTTCAGGGACATGCCAGTTTGTTTTGGGATTTCAGTGAGTTTTTCCTCTGAAATGCTTTATGCTGCTTTGATTTTTATTATGGTGCATGTACTCAGTCTGCCACTTCTGCCTTGGGCCTGGACAAGGCTCACTTTCCAAATGAAAATGCTATTATAATTCAGCCACACGCCAAGGCAGAATTGTGCATTGTGTATCATGGGCATGATGTCAGTCTTTCTCAGGATTTTTTATGCAGCTGCAGAAGGTGCATATATTTTCTGCCTACTTTTTTATTTTAAGAGGAAGGGAAATGTTGCTGGAGCCGAAGTGAGAGGAGGAACATAGCTATCTACTGTAAATGGATACCTTTTTCTTTTCTGTTTTGGATGGGTGTAATTGATTTCCAATGCTATTTAGCACAGTCACAGGTCTGAAGGGGCAGGACCAGAGGGCCCTTCTAAGACCCTTCAACAAAATGTTATGAAACTTCCTGCATCTGGGTTTCTGTAACCATTAGAGAGCAAGATGACACTTGAGCTAGGCAAAGGCAGGTTATCCCACATCTGCTGCTGTGGGGTTGCTCATATGAAGCATCTAGAGCCAGTTATGATGGGTACTGGGCTAAGTGGGTCTTGGATCAGGCACAAACTGATCATTCCTGTGTTGCTAACTTGAACAGTTAGGCTCTCAGTTTGCCATCTGTCCTGTGTGTAGGGCTGTGTAGCTGCATTGTCCCAGGAGACAGATAGAGAAAGATTCTTCTTCTTTCACCCTCAGAAGAGGTGGAACAGAGATAGCAAACTGTTAATGGCCAGTACCCCCCTCCTCATTTGGTGCCCTCTCAGAAAGTTTTGTGTACTTCTCATCATGCCTTGCTCACCTGTCCAAAGGGAAGCAGGAGGTATGCAGGGCTCACATTCTCCTAACGAGGCAGTCCCAAAGGCTAGGAAGCCCACACAACAGTTTCCAAGGGGATACTTACTCCCTCTCCTGCCCTTCTGCACTAACACAATCTACCCCTAAGGAGCAATGAAACCCAAGAGCATTGTTATGGCATCATGTCCATACATTTAACTGCATGACTGGGCCCTGAGAAGTACATATGTATGAAAGAGACAATGTAATTGTCTATCATGGGGGCCTGCCATCACCCTTGCCTCTTCATTAAATGAGCATTTGAACAGTTGACCCCATATCAACACAGTTCAGCCTTCTCATCAGCCACTGGGGATCCTCACAGCCCCCTCAAATGGTACATAGAAAAATTATATTTCACATTTTCCTTTCTATTTCCAGTAAAACCTGTTGTGTGATAGCAAAGATATGTACAATCCCATGAAGGGAAGGAAGCTAGCATAGAGCATTGGTAGGCTCTGGGTGGGTGAGGTGGTCCAAGCTCAGTCAGCCTCCAGTCTGGCTTCTACTTCTACTATCTATCTCTTTGCCAAGTTCATAAAGCTGTTTATTACATCAATGGAGCAAGGCCAGTTTACACCACCTAAGGAGTTCTCTCAAATATATGTATTCTCTTTAAAAACATAAGCTTTAAAATATGTTTTTACTCTAGAAAATAGCCGGAACCGTGCAGCAACAAACCAGCATTTACACATGGTAAAGTGAAAAACATTCTTCAAGTAAAACAGGTTTCATTGTTAAGTTTTCATGTATTCACTATAATCAGATAATGAATAAAAATAGCTTTACAAATTATGAGACTATACATTGAAAACATCATACTAGACCTGGAAAATGTCACAAAATCAAAACAAATATGTTTAGAAAAATTAATTAAAACTGCATTTGTGGCATCCTAGTCTAGTTCTGCTTGCCTGTGCTAGCAGGTAGGCAAGTAGGTGTTTTAGAAGAATAGTGAGCTACATCTTATACTTTAGCACTGGAAAAATATTCTAGTAGGGACTAATCATTTTGGGAGATGTGCCACAAATGAGCCTTACACCCCCACTGAGTGCCACTCCAATCCCTTTCCCTGTCCAATCTTCTTCTGCTTTGTCTCCTGACCTATCTGCAGCTGTGCTGTCTGTCCTTCTCTCCGATCTCCCATGTGCCACACACAAAGGCTGCCCATTTTTTTGGTATGTATAACACAGGTTGGCCACTCATGTCCCAATATGTTGTGGTTGCACAGTTAAAGTCCAAGAAATGGAAATATTACAGCTCCTCCAGTGACAACTAACTTGACACACAGGCTGGCCTCCTTCCATCTATGTGGTATGGCCCAGATTTTTTAAAAATCCCACAAAATGGATTTTTGCTGCACCCAACTAGCAGTAGGGGCAAATCTTTGTCAGGTGTGTCACAAATTATTCTTGCACCATTTCCTGCGTGCCACTCCAACCTCTTTTCCCCGCCTGATTTTCTGCTTTTCTTTCTGTTCCCTGCCCTATGCTCTCAGCCCCATCTGCTGCTCTTTCTGCTCCCTGTCCTATCTGCCACCGTGTTGCCTGTTCCCTCCCTGATCTGTCAGGTGCCACACGCACAGGCTGCCCATGCCACTTGTGGCACTCATGCCACAGGTTGGCCACCCCTGCTGTACAGTAAGTTACCATTCTGGAGCAAGCATGATGTAACTAGAGGTGGTTGTACAGTACACTACTTGTATTTATCGTAATAATGTAGAACCCTTCTGAAGGCTCCCACTGTAATGACTACAAGCCATTCTTTAATTCTTTGCACTGTATTTCTTAGATGCAAGTTAAGGTACCTTTTTGAATTGGGACCTGAGGCTGTAAGGCTGTTTGGTAAAGGAAATACAGTCTTGGCTTAACATGCTTCATTGTAAGACAGGATGCACACTTATGGCAGTTTATAAACTGTAATGGTACATATTTAGGCCAAAAATTGTATACTTGGCTGCCTGAAATAGGATGCTATGACAGGGCGGGCACCCTGGGGCCGTTCTCTACACACTCTACGACCCGCCCGCCTGTTCTCTCCCGCCACGACTTGATCTTAAGGTTCCATAACTGATGTTAGTGAGCGGGAGGCTGCCCACTCGTGCCCCGATGCCAGGGGGCAATATCTGCAGCTCCTTCCATCCCCATACCACAGCCCAAGCCTCACAGATGGCATCTCGATCTTACACTAATCGTTGGCCCCACGCTGGTCCCCCAGAATCTTCCATATAGGACCCTTCTCTGACCACTCTAATCAGGCGGCCTCTCCGCTGTCATCCAGGCCACCTAGCCCCCCAAAGCCATTTTCCCCTCTCAGGTGTGGTCCCCCCAGGACCTTCAGCAACTTGCCCTGGCCCACCTCCAGGCCAGTCAGAACCCCAGGCCTCCGGCTCTTGGGTATTCCTCGCGGTGGGCCCCTGGCCCTTCTGACCAACCTGGTCCTGGCCCCAGCGTGGGCCAGTCGAGGGTACTCTCTTGTTCGGGCTGGGTCTCATTCTCCCCTCATTCTCTCTCGCACGGTGGGTCCACCCTCTGGGCCCTCCAAACAAACACTGGGTAACCCACCTGGCGGTGGGGGCAAAGGAGTTATGGTGCCTTGCCTCACCTTTCACCGATGTGGTAACTGGCCTGGCATTTCCTGGGGGCTCCCGCACCACAGAGCCCCACCAGGCCACCCACTCCCAGCAGGGTGCAGTTTCAGGTCATGCCCAGGATCAGGAGCCTCCTTCCATGCCCTTACCTTCAGGTATTCTTGCCAGCAGCTCTCCAACCAGGCAATGTTGCTGCCTGGCTCCAGTAGCCAAACTGCCTGTATTTATATAGGCCTCAAAATGGCTGCCCTCATCAGGCACTTGGAGGCTGTCTGCTCCAGGGCCTTAAAGGGGCAGGGACCCCCCAGTGTCCTGCCATGATCTTTACTCGCGGCCGGCACACTTAGTGCCCCGCCGCAATCTCCTCACCCGTGGCAGGCGGGCTCAATGCCCTGCCTCACTCTCACTAGCGGCAGGCGGGCTCAACGCCCTGCCGCCGTGATCTCCTCCAGTGGCAAGTGGGCTCAGTGCCCTGCTGCACTCTCCACAAGTGGCGGGCACACGCAGTGCCCAGCCACACACCTTCCCTTCCTCAGAGAGCGGTGGGCGCGCCCCATGCCCAGCTGCACCACCCCGTCTCTGGGGCTCCCTCTCACTGCCTGCTCTCTCCGGCGCTCTCCTCTCCGCTCTGCTCTCTCTAGGGCGCTCTCTCCAATACAGCCCCTCACGGGCCGCTCTCCAATGTCGCCCTGTTGCCTCTCATGGGCTGCAGACTAACGTTGCCCCTTGCTGGCCTCCACAAGTGGCGAGCACACCCAGTGCTCTGCCACAGATGCTTAAGCTCATCTTTAAATACCTAGATAATTTTCAGAGTTGTTGAGCACTCAGTGTGCTTGCCTGTTACTGAAAATTTTTAGGAGACCAGAGCTTTCAAAAATATAGATCTTTTAGTTAGCTGAGATGTGGTTTTAGGAAAATAAGTTAGAAAACTTAGGACTTTGCATCTACTTTGCACAACAAGTTCATTCAGAGTAAGGGCCAGCCACTGCAAACAAATCCAAATGGAAAAAACAAATGCGACAACTGTATTCCCCTGAGACAAATATGGGGATAGCTGTGGGAACAGATCTCTTCCAGCTCCTCCTGAGCCCACTTTGCTTAGGACTGGCTCCAGACATATCCTTGGTCTGTCCCTTTTTTTCAGAGATGAGGGTGTACACCTCCAGCATAAGATCCCATGTTACAGCCTGACTCTCTTCTGCTCAGCTATCTACTGGAAGCATGGTTCTTATCTGATGATCAGCTAGAATAGTAGTGCTCAACCTTTTAGTGTGGTTGCCAGGTGATTGCAATTTAGCTGCACCATAGGCCACCACTCTCCTTTAGTACACTTTAAATATGTAAATTAAATACACAAAATAGATTTTCTATACCTGGTCTGCCAAAATTTTTTGAGCGAGTTTGCCAGTCTGCTGTATAAAAAAGGTTGGGAACCACTGCTCTTGTAGTGTGTGTGGGGGGGAGTGGGTGGGAGCAGGACAGAGAGAGGAGGGGTGGAGGGAGATGGCTGCCAATGTCAGTGGGAGGGGAGAGGAAAAAGAAAGAGAGCTTACTTTTGGGATTCTGGTAAGTAGTGCCTGACCAGAGGAGGGGAGAGGGAAAAAGGAAGGAAGAGAGTAAACAGCACTTCCCATAAGGAAGTGGAGAAGGAAAGGGCAAGGAAGGCAGGGGATCACTGACACCACACTGGACAGGGAAGGGGATATGCTGGGTTGAGTTGCTTGCTTCTCATCCCTTGCATCATAGGCCAGATCCAGTCACTTCAGAGGCCTGATTCACCCATGAACTATGGGTTGACCATTCTTCAAGAAAGTTGCTCTCAGATCTGTAGCCTGCAGTAGCCTATGGCAGTGGAGTTAACTCACAGTTGACCTCTGGCTGTACAGATTATTTTACCAGTTCCAATTTTTTGGGGTGTCTCTAGTCATTGTCAGGTGGAGTAGTTCCAGCCATTCTGCATCTGTGGCTGTGGCTTACAACTCAAGCAATATGGTGTGGCAGCCCACTTAAATTTCTTCCCTCAATGATGGACATTCACTATTAAAAAGATCACTTGGCACTGGGATGCAAGTTGATGTGGCTGGCTCAGGGAGCTGTTCCCCACTTAGCCAGGAGCTTGGTTGCTGTATATAGAAAAAGGATGAGGTACATTTGTGACTCCCCTGCTGGAGAGGTGGCCAGAAACAGCCATACAATATCTGCTTTGCCACTCAGGCACTGGACAGTGAGAATCCATCCTCTACTGCTGAGTGAGCTACTGCAGTTTTGGAGCTGGACATGTTGCAGTAAATTGGAAAAGGTACAGGGATGGGCAGGATCTAACCTCTGCTCCCCACTTGCCGATTAAAAAAGCTGAACTGATATGTGGAGGGGGAATATGGTGATTTATTGCTGGTATCAATCAGATATAAGTTACAGTCTGAGTTCCCTCAGAGAAAGGGGAAGGCGGAGGATCTTTTGTAACTGGGGGTGGTATCTGAAAGCCTCCCAAGGCTGCTTTGGAGGCTGCATTGACCAGGTCTTCCTGGAATCACAGTGTGGATTCAGAGCAGGGAGATCAACAGTGGACATGATATGCTCCTTACACGAACTGGAAAAAAAATTCAGGGAACAAAATAAGCCACTGTACATATCATTTGTCAACCTGACAAAAGCCTTTGACACTGCCAGCAGAGCAGGCTTGTTCAAGGTCCTGGTAAAGACTGGATACCCCCGAATATTCAGGCCATAGTTCAGTGTGATGGATCAACCTCTGACAGGTTTGAGATGAAGAGTGGAGTGTAGCAGGGTTGTGTTCTGGTGCCCACACTCTTTAGGATCTTCTCTATGCTCCTGCATTACAATTTTGATGGCCTGGAAGAAGCATATACCTTCACATAACATCAGATAGCAAACTTTGCAGTCTATTGTTTCTAAAGGCCAAGACAAAGGTGAGGCGAGGCACATAGTCATTATGGAGTTCCTTTTTGCTGATGATGCTATACTCACCATCCATGAAGAAGATCCAGCTACAAATACTCATGAATTGCCTCTCCCATGCTTGCAGGATGTTTGCTCTGACCATCAGCATTAAGAAGACTGTGGTCCTAGAACAACGTGTTCACCCTTCATCATATGACCTTGGATCCTCAGTGAGTAACAACCTAACACTGGAAGAAGAGCTAAATGTGCACATTGGAAAGGATGCTACCACTTCCATTAAATTCTCCAAATGAGCCTGGAAAAATACAAAACTCACAATCAAAACTAAGCTGCTTGTGTACAAAGCCTTCTGCTCAGGTACCTTTTTGAATTGGGACCTGAGACTGTAAGGCTGTTTGATAAAGGAAATATAGTCTTTGCTTCACATGCTTCATTGTAAAACAGAATGCACACTTACGGCAGTTTATAAACTGTAGTGGTACATATTTAGGCCAAAAATTGCTGAGGACTTGGAGCTATCAGCCAGGGATGAAGATTCAGCACTAGGTGCTGTAGAAATGCATAACAACAAAGCAATCCCTGCTTCGAGATCTTATACTCTCAGAGGCTTTACACAGTCACTGGCAAGGGTCTCAGGAGCAGCCCTCAGGCAGATGATTCTGTGACACCTGTGGCACTTACGGTTCTCTGTAGGATCTCATATTGCACTCATCACTGTGGCCTCTGCATATCTTTGAAGAGGACCTTTGGTAATTTGACTGTCTGTCATGTGGTATTAGTTAGTTCATCCTCTCCACTGTGTTTGCATGCTTTGGTTCAGCTGATCATCACGGGTAATGTGCATGTGGCTCTGTGGCTCAGATGGAGAAGGCAAGGGAGAGAATGGATACTTGGACAGGCAGTGGAAAGTGGGAAGGTTTATGATGGCCCTTTGTTGCAGAGTTCATTTCATAGTCTCAAAATATTACAGTAGGCAAGTTCTGTGGTACTAGAGGATGAAGATAAGAAGCTGTAGAAACTTTGATTTATTTGAAGAGGAGCTCTGTTATGGGTTGTCGCATTTGTTATGCAGGAGCATATTGCTATACAGGGGCGTGTCTACATGAGATGCTTTACTGCACAGTCTAATGTACAGTAAAATATCACTGTCTACATGAATGGGGCATTCACTGCACAGTAAATTAAGCTACTGTGTAGTTAGCTAGTACCTGTAAATACCAGTACTAGATTAACTATGCAGTACTTACTGTGCAGCATCACACTGGTAGACAATGACCAGGAGCAAATTTGCCAATCAGCACCAGGACTGGGGAGCATTTGGCCCCCCGTCCTGGCTCCCAGTGCAAAACTGGGAGCTCCAGAGAGCAAGCAGGGGCTGGGAAGCCAGCACCTGCTCACTCTGCAGAGTAGCTCTGTGCAGTATGGAGCTGGGAACTCCAACCCCTGTTTGCTCTCTGGAGCTGCCAGCTCCATGCCACACAGAGCTGTTTTGGGGGGTTGGCAGAGGCTGGAAACCCAAGCAGGGCAGCTGCTGGCAAGCTCCATGCCCCCCAGCTCATCAGGGGGCTGGCCAGGAACTGTCCTGCTAGTGGGCTCCCTGTTGAGTGGAGGGCCACGGGGCTCACTGGCAGTTGCCTCACTTGTGGGACTATTTTGGCTAACCCCCTGCTAAGCAGGGGGGCCTGTCTGGCAGGAGGCTCAGGGGAGCTTCCCTACACCTGGGACAACTCCTAGGGAAGCCCTGCCCAGCAGGGGGTTTGCTGGCAGCTGTTTGTCCCAATGTGCACAGGGGCAGGACAGCTGTGTTGGCTTCAGCAGCAGCTGCCTCCTGGCCCCATGCACATTAGGTCCCATCCTGCTGTGTATGGGGCCAGGAGACAGCTGTCTCTGTAACCAGCTGAGCTCTCCTGGCCTCCTGCATTGGGACTAGCCCCCATGCCCCTTGTCAGTCCCTGGACTAACATCTGGAGGAGCCTGGAGTTTCCCCAAGTTGCTGCAGGATAGGGGCATGGCAGAGCAGGGCTAGAGCAACCCAGTACTGAGCTGTTCCCATTGGGAGCAAATCTGCTTTGCACAGGGTGCACATGTAGACAAGCTCCCAGAGAAGGCATACTGTGCATATGTAGATATGTAGACTGTACATATATAGACATGTAGACATGCCCAGGAACGAGGAATTGCCTGGCTAGAGTCCCTAGAGTCCTTTCCACAGGAGTAGCCAACAAGGGATGCTTTGAAGTCAGGTAGAAGAACCCACAGCCACAGATGAGAGATTATCACCTTGCCCCCCTTCTTTCCATGCTTCATGTGTACACATTAGGTCTCATCTTGGTCTCTAGTACATAGAGTGCAACTTAAACTCTGAAGCATAGGTAGTTTCCTGAGTCCTGAAGTAATATTCCTTTCAGTATTCGTTGCTTACCATTTGGATTCATGGTGCAGTCAGTTATAGTGCTTATTAGACAGTGAAAGGTTATCTGATCTTTTTATGAAGAATGACCTCCTATACTATTCAAAACATTGGGATAGTTTATTATACATGAACATTATCTATACCTCAGCATGACAGCATTTTATGTGCATCTCAAATTACTGAAAGTCACATTTTTTATTGGAGAAGAATATCTTCAAAACATCCGGACCTACCTTCAAATGAACATAAATTCTTAATAGTAATTAAAAGTATTTTAATTTTAAAGGGGAAAGTATTGTTATGGTGATTAATAGGTGACATAAAAATAATGACAATTTGTGACAATCCCATCCTGTGGAAAATATTGACATTTAACTGAAGAGTTGTACAGTACAGCTTTGTAGGAGTATTAAACTAATGTTATCATAGCATATGTTTAATTTGAAACATTTGGCTGTTAATGCTGTTAAACAGGATAAAAAGTATCTTTTAAATGAAGTAGGATTATTTAATGAGAACTTTGTAACATATTGATATATTTTGGTGTAAAGAAGTTTTACAGGCTTTTTTTTTGCCTGGATTCCAGCTCCTTAAAAGATGAGATGAGAATCTTTGTCTGTCTGTCTGTCTGTCTAAGTGCTAGATAGCTTTCTAGTGAAACTATTAGCAAGAAGATGGATGATGCTGGTAGTGTCTGTGATGTGTATCTTGTTCACCAAGAAATGGACTTAAAGAAGTTATCACAGACCCACTGAAGTTACAAAGCTAATGGTAACCACAAAGTTATCATTAGCTTTGGTGATACAGAACCAGGGTTCAAGGCTGTATGTTCATGTGAAGGAGCAAGCACGGGGGCAGTGAAAGGACCCAGAGAATGCTGCTTCTGGAACAGATACCATATAAGGTTAGAAGCTCCAAGATCGGAGCGTGGTGGCGGTGAAAAGGGAGCCTCAACGAGAGAAAAAGAGAAAAATAGGAGAGAAAAGGAGGGAGGAAAGAGGATCCCGAGGGGATCAATAACTTACCTGAGGATCTCTCACAGAGTTGGCGAGAAGAATGGAGCTCTGGGAGTGAGGGGCAGATCCAGGAGTAGATAAACACTGCAGGACACATATTGGACTGTTGATCTGGAAAGAAAGCAAAGGAAAAGAAAAAAGTGAAATTGACACATGATTATTCAGTTGTGGAGACAGTGTCTGAGTGCCCAGCAAAAGGACCCGAGGCATCACACACACACACACACACACACACACACACACACACACACACACACAAAAATTAGAGGGGATAGACTTATCAGCCAATGCAGGGTTTGAAGATAAAAGCCCACAAAAAGGATGGAAACACAAAATGGACAAATAGAAAAGAGACTTTGTTTATTAATACTCGGTTCCATTCAGTCAAATTGATAGTAATAGCATAAGAACAGTATATAAATAGCATCACCAATTTGATATAAATAAATAAATACAAGTTTTGATCTGAATCAGACTATGATTATCTATACCATGGAGTGCGTGTGAATATACAGAGAAGTGAGCGAGGTAACTTACCGATAGTACCCATGAAACCCTAATAGAGACCAAAGGAAAAAACAAAAAAACCCCCACTTTCTTTTTAAACAGCCCTCCTGACTAGTGACATCAAAAATTTGAGCATAGAATAATAACATCCAAGATGTGGTAGGTGGGAAAGTCAGGGTACCAACAGTTCATTGGGGGACTATAGGATGTCTCCTTTTGCCGCTCTCTAAGCGCAACCACCACAGTTCATTTCATACAGGTCACTGAACAGCTGCCTGATGGTTACAACCATAGGCAGTGGAAGGCCGGGGCTAACAGGGCTCAGCCCCCCCAAACATGGGGCAGAGGGTATAGCTGCAGGGTAGTTCTGCTGCGGGCTCTGGGTGGCTGCAGCAGGAGTGAGGAGGGGTGTGTACACAGCCAGGATTGCAGCCCAGTGACTGCACATGTGTAGACCGTGATGTTTTACCACACAATAGATTAGTCTAATGCGCAGTAAAATATTTCATATAGATGCACCCACAAAAATTTAAAAGAATGGTCTTGCTCCATTATTGCATCCAAGAAAGTATCAGTCTATCCATTCTGTTAAAGGGAATGGGGCTGAAGGGGGAGGTTGAGGCCCCACACTGAGGGAAGGAGTGGGGCAGAGGCAGGGGCTGGGGTGAATGGGGTCCTGGCTGGTCCAGGTGGTGAGACAATTGGATCTTGGGCAGCTTGTCCAGGGGCAGGGGGGTATCCTGCTGCTGTGTGTACCCTGGTGTATGTCCAAGGGGCATATGCCCCTTGATTTTTGCATGGGGCAGAGATGGCTACTGCTGTTGCTGCTGCTGCCCTGGGAGTGGCACAACTCATGTGTATCACACTGCTGCTGGGCTGCGCCATGCCCCCTGCCCACTTGATGGTGGGACACACATGGCATTGTGCCACTCCTGGGGCAGCAGCTCACAGAGCTCAGTATGCAGCAGCACCTGCCTCAGCCCCGTGCACAGATCAGGGGGGCATGTGCCCTGTGGGCCTCCACTGGGGTGCACATAGCAGTGGGAGCCTCCCCCCACACCCTTGGATGAGCCACCCAGGATCTGATTATTCTGTGACCCAGCCTGACTGGGGCTCCATTCATCCCAGTCCCTGCCTCTGCGCCACACCTTCCCTCACTGCAGGGGCCTTGAATTGCCCCCCAAGGTACCCACATGTACACCCCACATCATACCCTATTGTGCCTTGCTCCCACCCTCACAAGCAGAAGGGCCCAGCTCAGCCAGTATTCAGCTCTCACATGAGGCTGCAGCAGTCCCAAGGGACTGTCTCTGCTTCCCCAGGGCCTTGCTTACTCTTTGCAGCAGGTAGGGAAGCGGTAGGGGTGGAGCTGCACCAGGGCAGGAGTGTGGGGCTGGGGCTGATGGTAGTGTGGAGCCTGCACCCAGGAGACAGTGGCAGCATGGAGCTTAGCTGGGCAGCATGCAAGTGTGAGGGAGGGTAGGGGATATGGGGGCCCCCCTTCCCTACCCAGCACTCCCTCATGGCAAGCAGCCTGGCAGGCAATGGAGGCAGCAGCAGGCGGAGGTGCTCAGGTTGCTTATGCTGTGCATAAGAGGGGTATGACTGGTCAACGCTGCACATTGTGATGAGGAGTGCAGCCTCCACTGGGCTGTCTGTATTGCTGGTGCTCCCTGCACTTGCATGGCATGGGAAGGAAGCCCTGCACACTGGTGGGTAATGCAGCCGGCTCCAGTGCCTGGGGAAGGCAGCTGCAGACCCAGCAGGGAAGGCAGCTGGCTCCAGCATGCAGGGCTTCCCTCCCAGGCCACATGACTGTGGGGAGTGCTGGCAATAGGGACTGCCTGGCAGCAGCTGTGCTCCTCACTGTGATGTGCAGAGCTGTGCCCCAGTGGGCACCAGAGCCCTGAGTGCCCTGCCTGATGCTGCACCATGGGGAATGTGGTGGTCCCCACATCCCCCCACCTTCCCTCACACCCACACCCAACTCCCACAACCTTCTAACATACCCTATGCCCCCCACACAGCCACACTCCTTTACAACCCACCCTCTACACCCCCCCCAAATCTCCTTCACACCATACACACACAGCCACCCATCTCCACTCCACCTCCACTTCTACCCCACCATACTCACACACACACCCACTACCCCACCATACACACATACATCCACACCCCTCCACATCCCACCGCACAGCCCCAATATAGAAAACTAAGAATTTATTTTTGAGTTATTATACACTTTCATCTATATACACTACACAAACACAAATCATGACAAAATATTTTATGCATATTTTAAAATATGTTCTTGTCAGTGTTTGACTTTTAGTGTATGAATTTTTTTTTAGTTCTTAGATGGCAACCCCTGCTCCCAAAAGGAGTATTTTGTGTGGGGGGGTGGTAAGGGGAGGGACTTCTGGTGGGAAATGTCAGGGGCTAGGGGGTGGGATGTCCAGTCCCAAGGTGGTGACCAGGGGATGGGGTAACCATCAAGGACTGGGGCTACTGAAGCAGCCCTCAACAACTCACCAAAACTTGTTAAGCAGCCCTCCAGCTGAAATAATTGCCCGCTCTTGGCTTAGACAGAGGACCTTAATACATCACTATCAGCTGCATTCCCTACATCGGGGCCAATTTCCAAATGTGAACTCCAATGCTAAGAACACCAGTGCCATGGCTACCTAAAACCCAGGGCACTCATTAACACTAGAGCAAGTATGCCATAATGGCACTCTCCCTGCACATGGAAACATTGATCCAGTTCTCAATGCATCCTCAAGTGTTCTATTTGCATTTAGCAGCTTATATTCTGCATTATTAACAGCTGGGGACCACAAGCACAACCTGCAAGACTGAGGCAGGAGATAAAAGAAGCAGAAGAACAGGGAACAGGACTGGTCTCAGTAGATAGCTGCTCCAGAATCACCTAAACATTAGGAACTTTCTCCTGAGAAGCTTTACTCCTGAGTCTTTCAGAAGTAATTTTATACCTTATTGGGCAAAGTAACTCCAGTGTAGGGAGTATACATGGCATTTTTCCTGCACTGATTACATCAGTGTGAATGTTTTCCTGTTGAGGCCTATGGTTATGTGGAGTTAAGTGTTATGCAACTGCAGTGTGTAGACTTTCGGCTTCTGTTAGTCATAATTCTGGCTCTTCCTCAAGATCAGGCCATGATTCACATTGCCTAGCTACAGGTTTTACAAGACACCATAATCTCTTATGCCTTCAAAGAGCTGTGCAATGCCAGGACACAAGGCCAGGCCCTTTCCTTCTGACTGTACTGCACATGCTAATGTGAACAACCTGCAAATCTGCTTTCTTGCAGTGTCAAATGAGGTAGGTGGGGGCAAGCTGGTATCTGCTACAAGTTGGGTGCTAGCTACTTAGCATCAATGGAATGATTTGAAGGGTGCTGGACTGGGCAAAAAGGAAGAATTACATAATGTAGGGTGTGTCTTTACTCCAAAATTAACTCAAGGGCTTCAGCACTTGGGGGCTGAACACCCAGTTTGGCTTATTGCAGGTGTGAATAGGCATGCTACCACAACCTTATTACTCTCTGCCTACTGGTATTGCATTCTTCTGGGTGTGTTGCTAGGACTCCTGGAATCATACAACATTGTTCTTTGCACTGTAGTAAATAATAGGAAAACTTGTCTGGCCTTCTGAGCACAGGGGAGAAAGTTCTGGGAGTGAAATGGAAGACCATGAACATTGGAGAGGCTTAATTCAGATGGGTCAGGTAGCCTGGCTTTTAAGAGCTACATGCAGAGGAATGGATTTTGCCTGTCAGTGGGAGGGGATTGAGGACAAACACCAGAGTAAGAACTTGAATTAACTCTGCAGTGAAGATAAACCCATGAGAGTCATGACAGTGTACAACCAGAAGCAGCTACTTCTGAAATGTCCAATTTAGCTGTCCTTGTCCTGTGATAAAAAAAAAAAAAAATCACATTTCTAGTCCTTGCACAAAAACCAAACATACAAAACCAATAAAAACCCAATATCAGCCCAAGTGGGTGGGAGACATAAAACAGCAAGATTTTTCCATGGAGTGGCCAGCAAATACAGTGCATCCACAAATACAGGACATGTCAGGGCATACCCAAATAATGCATTGAATTGTACTAACCCAGTCAATTCTAGCTATAAAATGCAAATAGTCCTTTGTTCCCCATTTCCAGGGAAGGCCATTCCACTGAGTCACCATTCTGATTTATCTTTCCTTTTTACTTAACCTCTGTTCTTCTAGTCCTGATCCATACCATTACCACAAAAGGAACATGGAGCACACTTTTATAGTAACCATCAGATAATTTAAATATTCTATTCATATTATTTTTGATTAGCTCTTTTCAAGAATAAAAAAATATCACCATTTTATTATTTTTCTCTTAAATCTAAGCCTCCTGATTTCATGTTCCCTCACTGTTGCCTTGTGCTATGCTCCTGAAATTTAATTGATATCTTCTTTTGAATGCATCAACCAAAATCAACCACTTTCTTCTTGTTATGCTTTTGCCCTCCTCACTGTCCTTCCCTTTCCAATTATAATTCTTCCCCAGTGCTCCATTTGCTCCCTGTAATTTTTTAGAGCTCTGTTTTTACTCACAATTAACTTTAACAACCTACAGCTTATCTGCATAAGTAGGGACACATAACAGCCATAGAAGGCCCATCTGGTGGCTTGGATTGCTGGTGATTACTCTAGGACCTTCCTGTTAGTGCACACACTGTGCATGTGATAAGTTTAGGGTCAGTGACAGTGTTTCTATCCTTTTCTCTACTCACTGTGCTTTCCCTGTAGCTCCCCTAGAGCAACTATTCGTCCTCAGGATACCTTTTGTGCTTCACACCAGGCGCATCTATGCATTCATTAATGCACTGTAATTATGGTACATTAAAGTTTAGTACCTGTAATTACAGGTACTGCCCTAATGTGCCACAATTGGCACTACTGTGCATTAGTGCTGGCGCATGTTTTTTTGGTGATGCTAATGTGCAGTAGACTAATTCTACTGCACATTAGCATGGGTTTTGTCCGCTATGCTAATGCACAGTAGGATTAGTCTACTATGCTCAAAACATCTTGTGTAGACTCGCCCACCATGTCACAACTTACCATTTGGCTCCATATAAAACAAAGAGATTTGGAACTGGATTATACTGGAGCAAGACCATTCTTTCTAAATTTTTATGGGGGCGTCTATATGAGATATTTTACTATGCAGTAGACTAAAATATTGTGCAGTAAAGCACCACCATCTACATGTGTGCAGCCATTACTGCTCAGTAGATTAGTCTAATGTGCAGTTTTCTAGTCCCTTTAGATACAGGTACTAGAAATTGGCACATTAAAGTAATGGGAAGTGCACATGTAGACACTGGCCAGGAGCAAATTTTCCCAGTCAGCCTAGGCAGCAGGGGGCCACAGGTGGCAGGGAGAGCTGTCTCAGCTCTGCAGGACACTGCCTCCTAGCCATATGGAGATTGGGAGGTGTCCCAATATCCATTTGGCTGGGAGGCAGCTGCCCAGCAGCTGGGACAGGTCTCCTAGCCCTACAGAGATCAGGATACTTCCTGATCTCCACATGATGCTGACCATGCAGTAGCTCATTACTACTGTGCACTAGCTTGTTACTGCTGTGTGGTAGTGTCACATCATGGTTTGTGCCATACAATGCTACTGTGCAGTAAGCATCTTATATAGGCATGGCCAGCGAGACTTCCGTTAGCTTTAACAGCAGTTACAACATACACTGAGTTCACACAATGGACTTAAAATAATGTGTGCCATGAGAATGCCAAGAACAAAGGACACATGAGACAGCTAGTCCCATCACAGATAAGTATTTAAACAAATGAGATTGAGTCATTTTCTCAGGCATGGCAAATGCCATAATAAAATACCATTCATTCTTATATGGTTTGCTTCACACAAACGATCCTTAAGTGCTTCCCTATGATGTGTATAGCTCAGGGAGAGCTGGGTTTGCAGGACCAGACATGCTGACTCAGACACACCCCAATCCAGCAAACACATAAGCGCATGCATAATGTTAAGCATGTGGGTAGCCTCCCTGATTATGTGCGTGTTCTGCTGGATTGTAGCCACACTTAGAAATGCAGGATGTCGTCAGATGCTGAAGAACAAGGAATGAAAATCTGCTTCATAAGTAAGAAAACTTTATGACAGAAACATTAAAGTCAGTAAAGCAGGAAGGGATGTAGGAAGGGGTAGGAAGTTGATAAAAAAAAATAATGTAAGAAGCAAAGGTATTTTTAAGAGAGCTCTTTTATTGGACCAACTGTGTAGCTGGGATTTCGTCAGACAAGCTTTTGAATGCAAAGGGTTTGGAGGCACTGCTGTTTGGCGTGGCATGTGTGCTTGTGATTAACATTCCTACTCTTATGAAGGTGAAACAGAAGCTGTATTATGTTTTACTTATGTATTTGTCTAAGGTGGGATTCTCAGACCTGAACTCCAAGTTGACTGGTTTCAGTGGGGCACTGCCACAGCCAAGTCAGACTGAACCCTAGGAAAAATGGCAGAAGCAAGACTATCATAATACATATTAGCAGCTACATTAATTCAGCTATGCCATGGGATGGGCAGGAGTGAGCAGGATGCTCCTAGGCTCACCACCGAGGGAGAGTGGATGTCCCTTAAATGGGTGAGTGAGACTTCTGAAGTGACAGTAAAGGGGCCTCAGAGTTGCTAGGGTTAGCTCTTAGGGCAGGGGTTAACAACCTGTAAAAGCCGTGGAGCACCTCTTCCCACTTAGCTATTGCTTCTAGCTTCCTATCCCTTCTGCAGTACACTCTTTGCAGTGACCCAGCTCACACTGCTCTGTGCTCTGCTTATGCTTGCCATCAACTGTTGTCGATTTCCATCACCACTGATGATGAAAAGACTTATTTAATGACAGAGGGCAGTGACAGGGTGACAGAAAACCCCTCAGCACAGAAGAAGAGGTGCTGAACGTTGTGGATAGGAGTGGTGGCACCTGGCAGAGGAATGCACAGAGCAGGCCAAAGAAGGTGCCCGTGCTACTGTGGGGTGGATCCAGTCTTGTTCTAGGCCACATACAGCCCATGGGCCATAGGTTGCCAACCTCTGGCTTAGATTCATTCATAGATGTAGGGTCGGAAGGGACCTAAATTGATCTTCAAGTTCGACACCCCATCCTGGACAGGAGAGAATACTGAGCTCATATGACCCCAGGTAGGTAATTATTAAGCCTCCTCTTAAAAGTTCCTGTGAAGTCCTATGCCCCTGCAGCAAAAACAGCCCTAAAGCATTCCTGCAGCAACAGCCAAGTGCATGAACACTGTGTTGCTGTTAGAAGAGCAATAGCCAGGATACACAGAGTGGTGGTGGTTGCAGCAGCTTCTGGGGACTGATTTTGAGTCCCCAGCACAGATAAGACTCATGTCCCCCAACTCCTGGAACCACACCTCTCTGTTGCTTAATGACACCTTCCCCTTCCTCACTCTCCTGCAGGGCAAAAATCCTGCTCCTTACACCTGTGAGTTACCTGTATTATATTAAGTCATTACATTGAGAAATGAAGGAACTTAAGGCAGAGCAGGCTTGCAGAACCCCCTAGCTCTTCATTTCCAAGCTCCTTAACACTTGCTCTTCTTTTGAGACCTGGGATTCTTGCAAAGAAAGTATAATTTTTCTGAGGTGTTTGTTTGACACCCAATCCCACTTCTTAATTTAGACTACAAGTCTTTGGGGAGATCCTGGAAGTGCTGCTAAGAAATGCACCTTGCCCACTCATGCCTGATCCCAGAGTGACCCCGAAATAGCATCTCTTGGGTTCTCCAGGACTTTTACCGAGCTGACCAAGACCCCAAGTGCACCGGATTGAATAGTTCAGGAGGCCCTTTTCTATGTTACTAAATTTTCCTATGTTCCTCCGTTCTTTTTGGAACAGTTTCAAGGACAAACTAGCATGCATATATCTTAATAAAAGACACAAACAAAAAATAGAGTGGTGGGGGTGCTTTTTTGGGAGGTAGGAGATCTGGGTTCAAATACAGTGAGATCAGAAGAAGGATTTCAACTCACATCTCTTAGGCTACAGGATAAACTATGATAAACGATTTTGTAGCAGACAAAGTGCAATTCTTCAGATGTCCATGTCCATTCAGGGCGCCGCGCTTCAGGAGGGATACAGACAACATGGAAAGGATCCAGAGGAGGGCCACCCGCATGATCAGGAGTCATCAGGGCAGGCCCTATGAGGAGAGGCTGAGGGACCTGAACCTGTTCAGCCTCCACAAGAGAAGGCTGAGGGGGGATCTAGTGGCCATTTAGAAAACTAGTCGGGGGGGGACCAGCAGGCACCAGGAGAGTCCCTGTTCCCCTGAGCACTCCCAGGAATGACAAGAAATAACAGTCACAAGCTGGCAGAGGGTAGATTCAGGCTAGACGTCAGGAGGCGCTACTTCTCTTGGAAGTGCTGCTCTGCCCTGACTGTGAAGTGGTGCTGGCTCCTACCCTGGGGGTCTTCAAAAGGAGGCTGGATGAACACCTGGCCGGGGTCATTTGACCCCAGTACTCTTTCCTGCCATGGCAGGGGTTTGGACTCAACGATCTGCTCAGGTCCCTTCCGACCCTACCAACTATGAAACTATAAAGACCTGCAGGGTAGGAGCCAGCACCACTTCCCGTGGAAGTTGGTTCCAGGTCCTAGCTGCCCTGACTGTGAAGTAGTGCCTTCTAATGTCCAGCCTGAACCTACCCTCAGACAAGTTATGGCCCTTATTCCTTGTTACGTTGGGAGGTGCTCAGGGGAATAGGGTCTCTCCCATTCCCCGCTGGTCCCCCCTGGTAAGTTTATAGATGGCCACCATGTCCCCTCTCAGCCTTCTCTTGTGAAGGCTGAACAGGTTCAGGTCCCGCAGCCTCTCCTTGTAGGGTCTGCCCTGCTGTCCCCGGATCATGCGAGTGGCCCTCCTCTGGACCC
Organism: Caiman crocodilus; assembly: GCA_030014935.1. NCBI lineage: Eukaryota > Metazoa > Chordata > Crocodylia > Alligatoridae > Caiman > Caiman crocodilus. Next base: position 1,438,233 of record JAGPOW010001711.1, on the reverse strand, counting down.
TCTCGATGCTGACCACCTCCCTTCTAAAGTGCGGCGCCCAGAACTGGATTCAGTATTCCAACTGTGGCCTGACCAGTGTTGCATAGAGGGGGAGGATCACCTCCTTGGCTCTGCTTGTGATGCATCTGTGGATGCATGGCAAGGTGTGGTTAACCTTACTGACTGTGTCCTCACATTGGTAGCCCATGTTCATTTTGGAACTGATAATGACTCCAAGATCTCCTTCAGCTGCTGTGCTTTCAAGAAGGGAATTTGCCAGCCTATAGGTATGCTGCTGATTTTTCCTGTCCAAGCGCAGTAGCCTGCACTTGTCAGTATTGAATCCCATCCTATTCTTAATTCGCCCACCCCTGTAACCAGTCCAGGTCCAGTTGTATCCTCCCTTGTAATGTGCCCACCTTGCCCCAAATCTTGGTGTTAGCATATTTGACCAGGGTGCTTTTCACCCCATCGTCCAAGTCACTAATAAAGAAATTGAACAGTACAGGCCTGAGGACTGAGCCCTGCGGGACTCCACTGCCCACATCCCTCCAGGATGAATATGACCCATCCACCACCGCTCTCCAGGTGTGTCCCACTTACCAATCTGCAACCCATCTGACTGTATAGGCATCAATGCCACAGTTGCCTAGCTTTTTAATGAGAATGGGGTGGGAGACAGTATCAAAGGCCTTCCTGAAGTCCAGAAAGACTACATCCACCACAACAACTGCATCCAATGATTTTGTGACCTGATCGTAGAAGGCAATCAGATTGGTCTGACAGGACCTGCCCCTAATGAACCCATGCTGAGCATCATCCCCCCTGCTGGTCCTTCACAGATGTGCTCCTTATGCTATAGGCTCTATGACAAGTATTGCTTGGAAGGCAGGGTAGATATGCACCTTTACAGATTCACTAAATAATGAATAAATTCATAGATTGTAAGGCTGGAAGGGACCTCGGAAGATCATTGGGTCCAGCTGCCTGCACCAGGCAGGAAAGACACCTGGGGTCAGGTGACCCCAATGAGGTGACCATTCAGTTTCCTCTTGAAGATTTCCAGGGTAGATGATTGCACCACTTCTGGAGGGAGATTATTCCACAGTCTGGAATGCCTATCTGTATTAGATTTTTCCTAATGTTGAGCCTGAAATGGTTTTCCAGGAGTTTATGGCCATTACGACTGGTTTTCCTCAAAGGTGCCCTGATGAACAGTTGTTCACTGAGCTCTTGCTATACTCCCCTGATGTAGTGGTAAGCCACTATCAAGTCCCCTCTCAGCCTTCTCTTTTTCAGGCTGAAGAGTCCCAGGTCCTTCAGCCTTTCCTTGTATGGCTTGCCATGCAAGTCTCTGGTCATTTGGGGGGCCCTTCTCTGAAGTCTCTCAAGCTTTAACACATCTATGACAAAAATAGAACCCAGAAGTGAACTTACCTGGGGTGGGGAAGAAGAATAGAGCCAGCACAAAGCCACACTGAGCCAAAGGAGCAGTGGGTGCAGAGCTGCGGCCAGAGAGAACACTGTGCCAGAAGAAAAAAAAGAAAGCAAAAAGCAGCTGACCTGGGAGGAGGAGGGACCGGCTCCTGTGTCAGTGTGGGCACGTTTTATGGCTGCGTGTTGGTGCCAATTCACCAGGCAGCCCATTGAAAAGGGAATGAAAACCCTGCTGGACATGAGGCAGGGGGAACCAGAAGTGGGTTCCCCAGCACGCAACAAGCAGCCCAGAGTGGAGCAAAGCCCCACTGAGGGAAAGTGGTGGCAGCCAGCCCCAGGAAAGGTCTTTTGGAGATAATTCAAGCCCAGAAGGGCTATATTGTTCACCTGAAACAAAGCTGTGGACTCTTGATGTCTCCCAACTGAATTAGACCCACCAGGGATCTGAGGAGGGAAGTAGGGACAACTGTTCACACCACAGTAGCTACAGGCCAAGGAAAATGGAACCAACGCTGAAAGACAAGGTAGCTTGGGGCAGGAAGAAGCTAGGCCAGTTCCACTATGGCCTAAGCAGAGTGAGGCCAACTGATGTACAGATACGTTTGTATTGATTCAAAAGGTCAAGACACATGTACTAGTATGATAACCAAACACAGAAGACCAGGACTCAACGTTATTGGTTGGTGTTAGGTGGGGTGTAGGGGAGGCAGAGCCCCAAAATGGGAAGACTGATGGGAGAATTGAAGGAGGGGACCAGGAGGGACAGAAGATGCATCTTCCTCCCTACTAAATACATTTATTACAGGGAAGACATTTCAGGAAAGAACCCCTGAGGACCCCCTGGAATCTGACTCGATAGTAGGCCATCTTTTCCTTGAGCAATGGCGACATCCAAAAAATCCATATGAACCAGACACACTGGTGAATGGGCACAGTTGATTAAAAGCATCCTTGTCAAAGTGTGGCACCCAGTACTGGATGCAGTACTCCAGCTGTGATCTCACCAGTGCTGAGTAGAGTGGAGCAATCACTTCCCTAGTGTCACGGGGCAAGGTCCTGGAGGATGGCGGTGATCTCCCCAAGCCCCCTTACTTTGCCAAGCTGGCCCAATGGGCACCCTCGATCCTCACCCACCATGTCTTTGATGATAAAATATATATTTGGGTGGCTGCCTTTTACATCTCTTGGTCATGTCTTGTTGGACACTTGGACCCTGTGGATTCCCTGACCCTTTGTGGGTCCTACTCTGCAATGGGTGCTTCAGGGGCACCCTGGGCTTATGGGCTATGTGTGGCTCCAACCACCCCTTTACCACACCCCAAGCCTCACAGATGGAATTGATGTTGTTTGATCATGGCCTTGTCATAATGTGGCCCCCTCTCTCTGATGCTTCTCAAGAGCTGCCCCCTCTCTCTGGTGCTCCCCATACCCATACTGGGGCTTCTTGCCAATGCCCCCTCTCTGGGGATTCTTGCTGCCCCCCTCTCTGGGGCTCACCACACCCACCGTGGGGCTTTTCAACTGCCCCCTTTCTGGGGCTGGGGTCAGTACACCTCAACTGATGTACCCTTGCTGGTGCTGGGGTCCCCACACTGCTGTGGGTCTCCTATGAGGCCTCCTCCAACCACTAATAGCCTCACCCAAACCACTGGTATTAAACAGTAAATAAAATGAAAGCTCCTTGGCTATAACATAAACTGGAGCCACCTGGCTATAACCATGTTACTCCAAACACTCCAGAGATACTCCATCCTTTACCTGGCTTGGGCTGTACCTGTAGTCAGGCCTCTCCTCTCAGCTTTTCTCAGGGAGAGCTCCTTCTTCCCTGACTGTTAGCAGGGAACTGTCAGCCTGGCCTCAGCCCTGGGGTTTATATGTGCCAGGCCCGGCCTCTCTCAGTCAGCTGACCGCTGGCAGGTGTGGGCACTAACTACCCTGGTTTCCCTGGTGATCAACACCTGTGCTTCTTACTCACTGTTAGAGCTCTTTCCCTAGCAGTTTTTTCCTTCTTAGGAGCAGGGCACCTAAGTGCTCTGCGACACCTAGTTTTGCCGGAGACTCATTGATTGATGCATGCCAGAGTATTATTTGCCCTGTTGGCTATAGCATTGCACTGCCAGCTCCTATTCATACTGTGGTCTATTATTATCCCCAGATCCCCTTCATTCGTGGTGCTAGTCAGTTTGACATTGGTAAGCCTGTAGGTGTATAGGGGGCTTTGTCCCCATATAGAGCACTTTACACTTCTTGATGATGAACTTCATCTAATTCCAATCTGCCCAACTTGCTAACCTGTCTAGGTCCACCTGTATCTGCAACCTATCTTCAAGCATGACCATGCTTTTCCATAACTTGGTGTCATCTGTGAACTTGGCCAGTGAGCTCTTCATCCTCACATCTAAATCATTGATTAAGATATTGAAAAGTACTGGACCAAGCACCAACCCCTGAGGGACACCATTGGTCACTTCTCGTCAAGATGACACAGATCTGTTCATTAGAACTCTCTGGGTCCTACCCTGCAGCCAGCTCCCTACCCACCTAATTGTCTCATGGTTAAGCCTACACTCCTCCAATTTTCTCATAGAACATTGTGGGATACTAGATCAAAGGCCTTTTGAAAGTCAAGAGATACAATGCTAACCTCCTCTCTCTTATTCAGGTGGTGAGTTACCTGATCATAAAAGGAGATGACCTGATTTTGCTGACCTCAGGCTTTCCCTGTCTCAGGAGCTGGAATTCAAATATATTTTGATCACTTCCTCCAAAGTTACCCATCACCTTCACATCCTACACCAGTTAGTCCTTGCTGGTCAGGACAAGATCAAAGATAAATAATCCTCTAGTTATATCCACAACCTTCTGCAATAGAAAGTTGTCCTCCACACAAGTGAGGAATGAGCGTGACATTTTATGTTTGGTTACATTGTTCTTCCAGTACATGTCTGGAAAACTGAAGTCTCCCATCAGTACAATCCCACAGCTTTGGATAGATTTGTCACCTGCTTGAAGAGGGCCTCATCCACCTCCTCTTCCTGATTAGGTGGTTTATAATAAATTCCCACCATTATATTAATGCTGCAGCTTTCACTTTTCATCTTCAACCATATGCATTCTGTTTTGCTGCCTTCTTCCTCCTGAACCAATCACACTAGTGAGAGGAGAAAATAGGAGTGGAGGACATGAAAGTACCATAATAATACAAGGTTATGACACATTCCACACTTGGGACTAACTGGAGGGATTACAAAGACGATTTTAGAAGAGCAGGATAGATGACAAACATTGCACTAAACCAAACCAACAGATAAGAAACACATGGGCCAGGAATTTGCTGTATTCATAGTAGGTGGCAAGTGGATACATAAGGAAGCCACCAGACATAACAAGATGGGATAAAATAATATAATGGTTCCTGTGCCTACTGGAATGTTGAGGATGGGGTTTAAATAGGAAATGGGGAAGAGTGAACCATGAAATCTTGTCCCCACTGAGGTCAATGGGAGCTGTGCCTTTGTGAATTTTCTTCCTTGATCACATTTAATTTAAATTGATTATCTAAATGAAAATAAGAGACCAGACAGGGAGAAACAGTGAAAAGGCAGGAAAGGGAAATGAGCATTAACAGTGTACTGAAGATATTTTAGGCCATGAGCAGAAAGAACCTCTCTCAATGAGAGAAAGAAAGATTATTATAGCAAGATACTTTGAAAGATTGATCAAATAAGTTAGAAGAAAAGCAATAGAGTGCAGAGTTGGGGAAAGCAGACCTGCTGCGGCAATGAAGAACAGAGTGATCCACAGTGTAAAAACAGCTGCTAACTCAAAAAGAGATGAGAACAGAACTGAGACATTTGGATTTAGCTACAAGCAAGTCATTAATAACTCCAGCGAGGGCTGCCTTGACAGAATGACCAGAACAAAAGGCAGGCGGGGAGGATGAGTATAGAATGCTGAGCAGGATAATGAACAATGTGGAGAGAGGCAGAGCTGCCCCTGGATTTCAGAAAGGAATGGGAGGGGAGTAATAGGATTGTAATTGGCATGGAGGGGTATGATCAAGTGAAGGCATCTCAGGACAGGAGAAGTGGCCACCTCTCAGAAGAAAGATATGTCAGAGCTTGAGAGCAGGTGAGTATTAATGAGTCTGCAACAGGGAGGAAAACAGAACTCAGATTCTGAGTGTGTGTAAGTCATCATAGCTCTATTGACTTCCATGGTACTATAGTGTGTTGCCAGCTGAGGATCAGGTCCCAGCATCACAAGCCCTTGGGTTTGTTTAGACAGTTGGAGAGAACATAGAAACAAAAGAAGCTGAAAAAGGAAAGGTGAAAACAAGGACTGAGGGGGATAAAAGGCTAGAAGTTTGGGAATAAAAATTACTCTCTTGGCAAATACTAAGTAGACTCAAGGCAGGTGTGTGTCAGGACCCCTGGGGCTCAGCCCTAGGTCTTCTGGGCTCACCACCAGGCAGCTGGCTGGGTACTGAACCCAGCCCAGTCTGGGCCCCTAGTATAGGGAACCATATGACCCAGGGAATCAATAGAAGCTACTTGTCCTTGAGGGGAGGGCTGTAAAAATGTTCCCATTTCCTTTGGGGTCTTGTCCTGGCACCAGTGTTTGTAGCCCTGCTATTTGGGACCCTCCTGCCTTGCTCCTGTCTCACTTCTGCCTTGGATGCTCCTGCTCTGTTTCCATCCCCACTCCAGCCTTGGACCCATATTCCTGCCTCATCTCCTTCCTTTGACTCCAGCATCTTGTTCTTATTTACGCTATCATGTGTTCTGAACTTTGTGGCTCCTGACTTCTGGCTTGGCTTTGAACAAAGACCAGTCTCAATCCCCAATGTGATACCTTGGATTTGGACTGACACTTGGTATTATGACCCTGGGTTTCAGTTTTTGGACCTGTGGTATTGTTGACCCTCAGCTTTTGAACCCAGATTTTCCACATTTGACTCATACCAGTGACAGTAAAATTCAGCAGTACGTGAAGGAAGCTGGTGGTGAATAGAACAAAGGAAATGTAAGAACAAGGGTACGTACATTAGAAATTAAATTCACACTTGGTACAAACACTGGTCAGCTGGTGCCAGATGTGGACTGGAGGGAAGGCAGCTATACAGACAAAGGATGGCCATCCTACTGAGAAAGCCCCCTTTTCCTCTTGCCTGTATTTGCTCTCCCCTCTTTGGATATGTTTCTCTTTTTCTACCTTTTCTTCCTTCCTCCCTCTCTCTTTCACATTAAGATAAGGAATTGTGTTTTAAAATTTGTATGTGTGCATTTTGTATCTCCCCTTGTATTTTGGTATTTTTATCTATTAGTGTGCCATGGCATTTGTAGCTTATATCTTATACGCCTCACCTTTCAACTTTCAGCTAACTGTGTTTTAGTAAGTTATACATTGTAACAATGTTAACAAGGGTAGGAATCAAACTGCCCTTCCTTGTATCAGGCTGGCCTCTGAAAGAGGGGTGAATCAGTGATTGAATGTGTAACATGATTGAATGTGTAACATGGAAGCAGGCAGCAATTAACACCTGGGAAGCTGCAGATCAGCCAACAGAAGAACTCAACAGAAGACAATGTAACAACTGGGAAATCTCTAAACGTCACTGATCAAGGGCTAGAAGCCCTGGTCTGAGTTAATCAATGCAGGTGACCAACTTTTGGGCTGAATATGTCCAGATTGACCACTCCCAGAGCCCTATTCTAAATTCATCAATGGACTCCCAAACCTGCACGTACGTGCGGATGACTCCTGGGGCTGACAGATGCCGTCCAGTAGCCACTAAGGGGTGGAGGGAAGTCCCATGAGGGTCAATGACCCCTGGATTGGGCAAACCTGAAAACTGGGGAGTCACCAAAGTCTGCCAGGGACAGATAAAAGGCAGTGAAAAGT
>JAGPOW010001711.1:1418059-1430813 GCA_030014935.1 Caiman crocodilus | reverse complement strand
GCAAACCTGAAAACTGGGGAGTCACCAAAGTCTGCCAGGGACAGATAAAAGGCAGTGAAAAGTGACCCTCAGTGGCACCCTCTTGATCTCCAACTCGACCAGGCCTGTCCAGCCAGAAGGACCAGCTGGCGACCCCCTTCTGGAAAATAACACCATGCTGAAAGAAGCCTCAATGACAGACTCCAGCGCTTGTAGGATAGGTATACCTGACTCTGAAGCCTGCTACTGTGTGTGTGCATGTGTGTGTGGGGGGGTGGGACCAGCCCCAAGGTTTATGATTCCAGTGTTTTAATCCACCTAATAAACTGGAATTTTAAGGATCCCAAGTTGGACATTTGTAGCCAACACTGGAGTCTTTGCCTACAATGATCTAGGTCACAGGGGGGAAACCATTTTGGCAAGCCTACCAGAAATTGGCTCTGCACCCTCCTGAAGTATCAATCTGATCTCTTTCTGCTACTTGATCTGCTACTTTGCTTTTTGCTCCCTGGCCGTGTCTACATGAGATGCTGACCATGCAGTAGCTTATTATTACTACACAGTAGAGTTGCATGGCATGAAGCGTGATGCTACACTATTGTGCAATAGTAATGAGCTACTGAGCAGTCAGCATCACCAAAAAGCCATTTGGGGATGCTACTGTGCAGTAATGCTGTTTATAATTTTGGTGCTTTATTTGGAATACTGTAAAGGGGCTTGTTTCCAGAGGTAGGGTGCTATTAGCATGAAGCAGTAAATTCCAGTGCATGCTCCCTGGCACTGCATTTGAACATGTGCCTAGAAGCACAGCACAGTTGGAGCAGTCTCAGGCTGGCAAGAGGCCTAGAGGTTCAGCCTGCTAACCTAGGGCTGCTCCAACCTGACTCACTTTGCTGTGAAGGGGCTGGCTGGGGCCCAAGGGTGCTCCAGAGTGGGGCTAGCCAGCAGGCAGCCCCCACACTGAAGCACCCTTGTGCCTTAGCTAGCCTCGTCTCTAAAGAACTCTGTTGCAGGAGTTATATTTACAAGTACTAAGTTGCAGGGGAGACTTTACTTCAAAGCTAATTAGGCAGCTCTGCAGTAAATGTCTCATGTAGATGTACCCACTGAAAAACAGGTGCCTATATAGGATCTCAAGTTGGACATCCAAAGTCAGTAGTACCTTTTGCCAAGGGAAGGTGTCAGGTTGACTAAAAGGGAAAGGCAAAGGACTCTGGAATCTCCAAAACAACTGTGAGTAAGGTAGGGTTGCCATATGTCTGAGTTTTCCTGGGCATGTCCTCTTTTTTTGGTCCTCTGTGCTGCGTCTGGGCAGGTTTTTGAAATAAGAGCCAAATGTCTGGGGTTTTTGCTGTTCCTCTGCTCTCCTGGGCTGGCCACTTAGGGATTGGCTGTCAGGCTTAATATGCTCCCCGCGTGGGCTCCAGTGAGAGAGAAAGAGTGAGCAGATGCTTGTGCAATGCAGGAACTGCTTGGGCAACAGGGCTGGGAAGCAGAGGTCTGTGGGTTGGGAGTGAGGGGCACTAGCAGGGCCAGGGTGGGGCAGGGGCTGCAGGTCAGGAGTGAGGGGCACTGGCAGGGCTGGGGGACAGGGCAGGGGGCTGCAGGTCAGGAGTGAGGGACATCAGCAGGGCTGGGGGGCAAGGGCTGTGGGTCAGGAGTAAGGGGCACTGGCAGGGCTGGGGGGGGGTTGCAGGGGGGTAGGGGCTGTGGATCAGGAGTGAGGGGCATGGGGGAAAAGAGAGGTGACTGTGGGCTGTGTGTCCAGGGCACTGGCAGGGTGGGGGTGTGTGGCTAGGCAGTGAGGGGCAACAGAATGGGCAGAGGCATGGCACTGGCATGTCACTGCTCCCTCATCCTACCCCACAACAGGTGTTGTCTTTTTTGGACCTGAAAATATGGTACCCCTAAGTAAGGCTTTGAATTTGTCACAGAAGTTGGAGAGGTCATAGACACTGAATTTGTGGAAACTCTTTGAAGTCTTACAAGTGTCTGTAATAATGCATCAAATGTATCAGCTTCTTATCTCTCGCTCTCTTTCTTATTTATATATAATATAAAAATATACTCCATGTACATTTATATGTATATACTTTATAGTGCGTGCTTATTCACACCTCTCTCTCTCTACATATATAAAGAGAGAGATGAATGAGCACACACCATATATATATGTATATATATAGAAAGAGAAATACATATATTTAAATAAGTGTTCTTCCTGTCCTATGATATAGTTGTAGCTGAGTGACTCATATGATGTGCCCCACCACCAATGAATCCAAGGGCTGTCCACATGGATCAGAGGAGATATAATTTAGCTTGGGATGGCGGTGTCTCTCAACAAATGAAGGCATGATACCTCATATTACAACTCCTAAATGTACTACAGGAGGGAAATAGATTAATCACTCTTAGTGTTTATCCACTCTACATGTTGGTGTAGTGAAAACTACAAAAACTAGTAACCCTCCTATGAATATGTTTTTTCCCCATGTATCTATTGTAAAATTTATTTAAAATTACTGGTCCCAAAACTACCCGGCTAGGGACAGACATTCAAAAAGCCTGATCCTGAATTGATTAAATCTTTGCAAATTAGTCTAACCTGCAAAGCTTGAACTGATTTGGAGGTGGATAGACATTCCCTTTTCATTTCAGAAATGCAGGCACATGTCTGCAGTGGCTCAGGCTAGAAGCTTGGGGGTGCTAGAGCAGCCCTTCCTTCCCTTCTACAGTGCTGAGCTGAGGGCTGGGGGTATGGCCAGGCCCTGGCAGGACACTCTAATTAGGGAGGGCTTCTCCCCTCCCTTGGAGCCCAGTAGGGAGTTGATAACACAGTGTTTCTCACCAGTAACTCCATGTTTATCAGCCCATTAAGAAAACAAAAGCTTTTCTCATTAGTTTAAGCTCTTCTTAAACAACTTTTTCCAAGGAAAGAAGGGAGGGTTGTTACTAGCTACCTATCAATTAGCTTCAAAGGGCCTAAGCTGGCACTATGCTGTCTACCTTTTGTCCTGTCTCCCACAGCACAGACCATAGCCAGTGTGTGGTATGCTAGCTAATGCTAAGAGGTGTTTGTGTAACATAGGGAGTGGTGAGGGGCAAGTGGGGGAGTAGAAGGAAGCTAGGCAGATACCCTGTACCTGCACTCTCTGTTGGAGCTGCAGCCAGGGAGCAGAGGGGAGGGGCCAGCCCAGCTTTCTGGAGCGGAGAGCCCTGCTCAGCCCAGCCCAGAGACCTTGCTGGGATACTGGGGGTCTCTGTTTTAACTTAAACCAGTAAGGTGTCTGGGACAGGCATTTCATAAACTGGTTTGACCCAAATCAATTGAGGTTGATACTACATTCAACCAGGTTTATCTCAAACTGGTTTCAGCCACTTTCAGATTGGCTTATGTGCACTGAACATTTGTTTTGTTACAGGTTTAAACCAGTTTCTGACCACTTCTGATCGCAGTTTATGTGTAATGTCTGTCCCTAGCCCAGGTATTTAGGATCATAATTTTAAGTCTTAGCTGAAAAATGGCACTTCTCTTAGGGTAGAAATAGATGTTGCCAAATAAAATGGATCAGCGCTGCTGGGATGTGTCCCAGCACAGTTGATCTGCTTCAGTGGATGAAACACATTTGCTGTTGTCCTGCCCATTCATGCTGTGGGAAAAAAGGCAACATTCTCTTGGGTCTTAAGGCACCTTGTCCTGTGCACCCCAGCAATTCCTGTGCAGGATCAGGTCCCTCAAGCTACCAAAGCACCTGCCTGGGGCAGCTCCAGACTGCCTGCATTCTTATATCATAAAGTAAACAGACATCCATCACTAAATTGCGGCACAAATTGATACCACCTAAATTGTGGCCCCAATTTCTGGCTTAGCAAGGGGCATGGGCATCTGTTTGCTTTGTGTTGTCATAAACATTTTTATGGCAGCACAAAGCTGACAAAAAGTGACACTGTTGATACTCTTAGCTACTCAGTGCAGTACTGCCATATTGCTTCACTGTTGACTTAAAAGGAAGACTGTGACCACTGAACCACCAGCAACACTTTATGTGTCACTTTGATGCTTCTAAAAGGAAGGATTCTCAAACTTGTACACATAGCATCTAGCAGAGTGAAGCCCTGACCTGTGACTGTGTGCTATCACAGTACAAGCAATGTATAAATAATATGTGGACCGTATACTTCTAGTGGGACTACCTGATGGATCACAGCATATTGACTATTTCATGATTATAAACTAAACCTATGGAAAATACTGTCATTCCATAAAACAGAAATATGTGGTGTACGCTTAGTTGCATTTCAGCTGGAAACAGGGAGGACAGTGGAACTAGTCAGCACACTACAGCCTGCCAGCAGGCTGAATAAGTTGTTATTCATCCCTGATTGACAGTAACAGAGAGAAGTGCTACAATCCAATGCAGTCTATTGTATGGGCAGAGGGTACAGGGAGCTTGACCAAATATACTGGATGCATCTACAAATGCTATTAAGGTGCAGTGATAAACTCCAGAGCTGTTTCAGCCAAAGCCAGCTACTCCCGGCACAACATGTACGCATATTCCCAGGACCACAGCACTTTGAGCCAGGGTGGAGCAGCTCTGGCATGGCGGGGGCCCAGTGGAGGGGGTGGTGGGGGCAGAGGTTGCTAAAGTCACGTGAGGGTAGGCGACAGGCAGCCCCCACATTTTAGTCACCTCATGCCCTAGCCAGGCCCTGCCACTGTCTACACATGTGTTTTGGCAGAGTTAATTAATTTACTGCCCCTTAGTAGTGGCGCATGTGTAGACTGTGGTGCTTTACTGTGGAGCTAATTAGCCAACTCCACAGTAAAGCACACATGTAAATGTACCCACTGGTGAGCACCTTTAATTGTTGGGAAGGTGGAAAGCGGTATTAGCAGTTGAAATTTACCACCATGCTACAGTGCCTCATGCTGGTGCTAGGTGCTGATTAAAGCTCTTTTGGAGCTGTAAGTTTTGGATGCCCTTTACTTTTAAGAATAAAATATCTATCATGATATTATATATTCCCCAACCTGTCAGAAACATGCTTTTTCTTCCCTTTTGCTTGTACTGGGTTGTGCAGAACAACTTCATCAACTTGGGCATGGGTTCCTCATCAATGGCCTTAAGATATTTATTGGTGCAGCAATTTGCAAAATCTTAAAATGCTTCTGCACTGTCTTTGTGTTAAGCAGCACTTGAACATCTAGCCTAGCCTGGTCAGAACCTGTTTTACCAGCACTAAATCCACACAGGGCAAAATCCATCCTTGCCCAGAGGGTCAATATGAGGCTTATATGTCATTTAATCTGTTTATAAATGGGACTTAGGGGCTGGCCTTCTTCAGGCAACAAATTCCACGCTTTAAAAAAGGCATTAAAATAAGTTCACTCAATTTTATAGTCAATTAAATCAATAGACTGTACTGTGATTACAGTACATTTCCTTTGCAGTCCAGCCATAATTAATCTGCTAAGACTAATACCTGAAAAGCACACTTAAAATATTAATATATTCAAATAGTTATTTTCTAAGGATGAAAATAATAACAAAAATACACATGGAACAATTCAGGGAATTATTCTACCCCCTCTGCTTCCCCTCCCACCCCAACATGCTGGTTTTAGTTTTGTAACGTATATTTGAGTCTCTCTCACTTGGTACCTAGCCTATTATTGGCTTCAGCCCTTTCTAAGCCTATTTAGAGCAAAATGATCCTGTCTTACTGCAACAAACTTGAGATGCTGCCAGATATGACTCTGTAATGTCACGGTTATTATCACCAATTAAAAATTAAGCAGTATCTAGGATATACATTGCTTTTTATTAGAGCTTGTACTTTCCCATTACAAGCATTACTACAGTTGAGGGCCCAAATATTGAAATTGAGAGTCCTCATTCATAGAACTAATACATCTAGTGTAGAGTGTCTGTCTTCTGGGAGGTCACATGATTTTTTTGTGTACTGGGACACCATGATTCCTCTGAATTTACCTCTGATGTCAAGAGTTATTTTTACTATAATACAGAACCTGTAACAGGTGGGCTTTTAGAGGACTTAACATATGATAGATAACACAATTTATGCTGCTCCTGGATACAATTCATGGAATGGCCCCAGACAGCAGATCTCAAAACTATATACTTTCCAGATTTATAAGTGTAGGGAAGGGGCTGGGGAGAATGCGCAGAAGGAGCTTTGAGGCTATCCACCTACTAAAATAATTAAAAAAAGGTTAACTGACCATGCAGATTGGGTACCTGTGCATCCAAGTGACCACTTTGTGCACAATTACTTTTGTGGGATGGTCAAATGTGGTTTTTGTAGGCCCATGGGATACATTCACATCTTTGTCAAAACATCTGTTGCCCTGGCTGAAAGACTGGATTGTGCAGATGGGCCCCATCTGCATATCTCTGCTGGTCTCATCAGATCTTGCAGAATTTCAGTTTTCATTGGGAAACAATGCTTTTCTGTCCATTCTTACCGTGAAGGCATATTTCATGCTGGGAGTGGAGGAGGTGCGGTTTGGCTGCATTTACAGGCAAGCCTGCAGTAAAAAAATGAAGGGCATGTCTGTACTGGCTCACCACTATGCTCACAGGCTCAGCTGCTGCCAAAAACGAAGTCCCACTTCATTGCTTCTGCTCCACCCATGCCAAAACCAGCGACCTGGCATCAGTGTTGTTCTTGGCATGTCTAGTGCTGCTGCTCAAGAGATCTTCCAGACATGCCTAAGTGTTTCTAGAGCATCCTCACTGACTGCCTCAGTTCACAGTACCTAGTGTATGGAGTGGAGTCCAGGATTTACTTTTCTGTGACAGCTATGACAGCAGTATGGGGCCAGCTGCATCTCTGTAGGTATGAGCTGAGCTGTTCTCCTCAGAAACTGAGCACTCTAGGGTTCAGTGGTGTCGGCTGAAATAGCAGTGCTGATATCAGTTCATCCCTGATCAAAATAGAGAAAATATCCAGATTTTCTGAGAGGAGCCAACTATTACCTTACCTCATTTTTTCTGACAACCTTGAATATATGGGACCTGACCTGAAATGCTTCACATTGATTTCAAACAGGTAGGGATGGGATCAGACCCTTGTCAGTGATTGTCTCCAAACTTCCACGATGTTACATCATTCTATTCCACACCTTCCCCATTACTTCCACTTAATTTGATTCTTTCAGTTCCACACAAAAACCACATACAATGTCTTGGATCTGGCCTCCCACCTGATTCTGCTATGGCAAAAAACCTGGAGTAAAGCCAATGAGTGACAAAAGGAGTATGGCTAACTCTTGTGATATTACGATAAATGCCATATTATGTGTCTTCTTAAAATCCCAGCTCTTGGAGTTAAGTGATTCTGTAGGAATCTCAGCTTTCATTTTAAAAACTGAAGAACTTTCCAGCCCTCAAATTGCAAAGAAAATATGACTGTCAAAAGCCTCAATACATTTGAAGCTGGTATTTTCACTTTTTGAGGGGTTAATGGTTTCTGAATGGTTGTGGACATGGGTACTGTTCATGTTCTCATGATTCTGATGACTATGTCCAATAAAATTTTACATGGACTACATAGTATTGTTTCCATGGGGCCACCTAAATGCTTTAGTCTGTTTATTTATACTCATGGGCTATCTGTATTCTGTATCTAGTTCAGGGGTGTTAAACATAAGCTCTGTGGCTCAGATCCAAGCTGCAGATCTGGGTCATCCAACCCACAGCTTTAATGTAGGACCTTCCTATGATGGCAGCTGAGTGCCTGGGCGAGACCTGTGGTGCTAGAGCCCCAGCAGTACCTCACTGTGTTTCCACAGCAGTAGGTAAGCAGTGTTGTTGGGGCTCCAGCAGCACTGCTATTATGTGGGGGCTTAGCAGCCAAGCCAGCAAGAGCTGCAGTGCAGGCCCCCCAGCTCTATCACGAGAAGAAGCCCAGCACCCAGCCAGTTCTTGTGGCTGCAACCAAGTGCCGAGGATGTTGCACCTGTTCCCTCTGGTTCCTGTATGAGCCTGAGATGGTGCAGGCACCTGATCTGCCCTGGGGGTGGAGGGGCAGGGGGCTGAGGGCATGATCAGCCTACAGGGCTTTGTGCCATTCATTTGCCCCATGGACCAGTCCTGTACCACTCCTCTGATACATAAAAGGTTGAGAACCACTGGACTAGATGACCTCTGGAAGTCCCTTTCAGCGATACTTTTCTCTGATTCTGTAACTCATATTAACAAAGAGGCATGTTGCCTCCCCAAGGAGGATCTGGGCCATGTGAGATGTGCAGGATATTTAGTATTGTTCTGTGCAGAGGCCAGCAGAAGGTGTGTGCAGTTTTGTCTCATACTTATAACCTTGTTGGAGGGATAAACTTTACCCACAGGGGAGCTGTAACCCCAGCGAACAAGAGGGCTGTTTAAATTGGCCATACGGTTGTGTTAGGGGTGCTGACATGTCCTGCTGTGACACCACCAATCCCTCCTAAGCCAACCTCCATACGGTGAAGCATGCTACCACAGGACCACAGGTAGCACAGAGTTCCTCAGGCCAGAGGCCACTGATCTGGCAAGTTAGATTGCAATTACCATTACCAGCTTCTTGCCAACTTTGCACCTCCCCCACCCCTGTCATCAAGTTTTCTTCCATGTTTCCTGTAATCTGCAATTTGATGCACCTGTTTGGGATGTCAACAGCAGGAACCTTCCTCCTGCTCTCCCACATGTAAGAGCATGACCCTTTGTTGCCTGAACTAACAGACCCAGCACTCTCAGTGCCTCATCAACAGCAGTGCTGAGCTGTAATACCATCCACACCCAGAAGGGTGACAGAGAGCCATTGTGTCACAGTGGGTTAACAGTTCCCCAGCCCCTTTCTACCCACAACCCTCACCCAGATCCTTCTGGGTGACTGTAACAGGGAACCCTGGCCCCAGGTTAGCTGACTGGGGGCATCACTAACCAGAATAGGGCTCAGGCCAGAGCTATATAAACCCTGGGATTGGGACACTTAAGGAGGCTGGCCCTGCGAGCTGTGAGGTTCGTGGCAGCAGCAAAGCAGGGCCCCTGCATCTACAGTGGGGCTGGAAGAAAGCAGCAATGCAGGCCTGGGAACAAGAAAGAGCTACCTGGGGTAGAGAGAGAAAGAGACTTGTTATGTAAGCAAGTGGCCTTTTGTTAAGCCTGGCGAGGGTTTGGGTGCCTAACAGAAGGCTGAAGTGTTTTAAGTTACTGTGGTGGCTTGGCAGGGACTATAGGGGTGGTTTGGAGGTCCCATTAGTGTCCTAGGGGCACGTGATTGTTTTGAGCCCTGCTGGGGGTAGGTTCAAGACAGAGCAGCCCCAGGGGCTGGAGCCAGGCAGGGTATGGAGCCACAGGGCCCAGAAAGCTAAAACCCCAACAAAGGAAGGAAGGCCTGAAGTGGCATGGAGATATAGCTACAAGTGTCCCATGTAGGTAGTGACTTAAAACATCTGTGAGGCATCAGGGATGGTATAAGGAAGGAACGGGAGCCATGCAATTAGCCCTTAAGGCACTGACTCCCAACACCTGGGGCTTATTAGTGTAAGATCAGGGCAGCTTCCTGTACTTTAATAACCATTTACATCAAAGTGTGGTGGGCAAAAGAGGGGTGGACTGCCCTGAGAATGGGGTATAAGGAATTTGCTCAGCCTCCAGGAGCTTCATGGTCACCCATGGAGATGGTGCCCTGTTACAGTGACACATTTACTCTGAAGAGTCTTTGAAGCTGATTTCTCACAGGACGCTGCTGAAGTGCTCTAGGAACAAATTCACAGGCTGAAAACTGCCCTGTCCCTCAGGGCCAGCATGGTATTGCCCATATAGGCATACTTGTGTAGTGGGATGGAGGGGGAAGAGGTAGAGGAGGTGGCAAATAGCCTGTTGGCATACCAAGGCCTATCACAATAGCAGTTCCTACTCACAGCTACTCATCCCATTTGGGAGAAGGGGCAGCCTGAGATGGAGACTAAGGCTGCTTACAGTTATGGGGGGAGCAAGGGGGAAGTGGTTTACTGGAAGAGGCACTGCGTCAGTTTGACTCAGCTCCCCAGTGTCCATATGGATCACACAGTTCAGCAGGGCTTTTTGGCGCTTTATCCAATAGCTGATTCAATTGGTTATTAGATAAAAGTGCCAAAAAGCCCTGCTGATGTGTGCATGAACACCATGTGCTGGGGGAAGGAGGGGGGATGGTGACTGCCTGCAGGCAGCGGTGATGGTGTCGGCGGTGGGGGTGTGGTGGTGGCGAGCAGGGAGCTCCTGCAGGCAGCCACAGCAGTGTTGGTGGCGGTGGGGAGAGCAGGGGGTGGCAAGTGGTGGCCACCCGCAGGCATCACCGGCAGCATCAGTGGTGCTTTTCACAGGGTGTGCACCGCCAATCTCATGGGGTGCATGTGCACCCCCGTGCACCCCCTATGTTGCCAATGGAAGCGTGTGATCTATACAGACACTGGGGAGCTGGTCAAATTGATACAGTGCCTCTTCTGGGCATGTACTGCATTCGGTGTGTGGGCACATTGAGCTGAAAGTAAAGAGCTGTTTTTTGCAGGAGGGGAGTAGGTTCTCACATTTGTTAGCAGCCTCAGCTCTCCTTTACACTGCCTCAAGGGATTAGTTCAATGGACTCTGGGGTGGACCGGCCTGGTGCATTCCTGCTTACATGGAAGAGCCATTGGGAGCACCTTGTGTCTTCTGAGTTGTGCACTTTCCCAGCACTCCTTCAGGCATCCTCCCACACAGGGTGTTGTGCCAATATCCTGGATCTAACCTTACCTTTCAATGAACATGGCAAAGCCAACTCAGTTTTTGAACTTAGTCCCTTTATTCATACTGGTGAAGATGTTTTTACTAAAGCACATGTATGTAACAACTCTGTGTTTTCTATATAACACATAGTTAATATGCTGCAGCCAGCCCTGTTCTGCTCTGGCCTAAGCAGACCAGAGCTCTGCCTCCCAAAATGGAGGGCAAGTTCTAGTTCCTGTAGCCATGGCTTTAGTCTAGCCATTCCTCACCAATTACATCAGCTCCACATGGCAAGTATTCACAACAGATACCCCATTGAGTTAGATGCCAACACTCTTCCACACTTCAGCTCTTGCTGAAGTCAATATAAGGTGCTACTCAAGGTGAGTAGACTATGAGACTCCCCGACATCTGTAAGATTCCTGCATCCTGGCCTTCCCTCTGC
The DNA here is from genome assembly GCA_030014935.1 of Caiman crocodilus. NCBI lineage: Eukaryota > Metazoa > Chordata > Crocodylia > Alligatoridae > Caiman > Caiman crocodilus. The sequence goes on along the minus strand of JAGPOW010001711.1, from coordinate 1,419,632 downwards.
TCTTCTTTTCTGAGCTGAAATGTTCCATTCAAATCCCAGAGACAGAAATCAGTGATTCCTTTTTCTTTAATTTGTTTGTTCTGCTCCAATAACTCAAAAAGGGCCCAGCTGAGTTTGTGGTGCTCACAGTCTAGGGGAGAAAAAAACCATGTTGGGCTGAGACCAGAATATTTCAGCCTCAAATGGATTTGATTCAGAAAGTTCTAAGCAACCACCAAAGAGACGTTAGGAGGGAAAATGGAATTTAGCTCCAGCCCATAGCAGATGCTGCCTGTGTTCCTTTTACTATTTGCAGCAATGGATACAGCCATTATTTTTACATTTCCTGTGCATGCGTGTCGGTACTTGGCTGGGTTGCACAGAGCCCCAGGCAGGGAAGTTAGGAAGCCACAGGGAGAGGTTTTGCTTCCTGCAAACTTCAGGTGCATAGTTCAAATTAACAGTGCCAGGTGTTGCAAATGCTGGCTGAAGGCATGTGAGTGGACACCCTTGACGACCTGGTTTGCTGCTATGCTTGAGTGGCTGTGAAGGGCATCTGAAGTGCCTTCACCCCTCCCCCTCCCCATTTTTGGGTTTGCCCCTTTTTTCAGGAGTAGGTGGGCAGGGTATGTTAAACTATGTCCATATCAAAGAGCACCAGGGATATGGTGCAGACAGACCCTCAGAAAGCAGACCTTGGGATATGCCAGGTCAAACTTGCACATCAAGGTTTAGGTCTCCAGGCAGCATAAAGTTATAGACTGCAAGGGTACATGTGCATATACACAAGGCAAAAGATACTTGCTGCTGGTATCCGTGGGTCTTGGGTGCATGGGTCACAGGCAATATACACCTGAGCCCTTACTGTTACTTTCAGGTATGTGTACCTATGTTAGAGCACAAAGAGATTTGCTGCGACTTCATACAGCAGATTGGCCATGGTGTTAGTTAGGAAGCATTTTTAAAATTATTTAAGTTAAACCAACATGTTCTCTAATTTATAAAATACTTTGTTCAGCCCATACCTGTGGCTTCCCAAACTGATCCATGCGACCTCTTTAGTATTTCTCATGCACATTCCCTGCCTCCCTTGCCACCTTCAAAATTTTAATTGAAAAGGTAGGTGATAAGGCCTAGGGCAATATGTGACCCATTTCCATAATCTTATGGACCATCAGTGGCCTGTGGACAAGTTCCTTTTTTCTCTAAAGGGGGTTTCTCCCAGTAAGTCCTGTTCAGTGTGCTTGGCATTCTGGCTCAGTTTCTGTCGCACGTTCTGTGGCTCTGTTACTGTCTTTGCAGCACACATTCATTTCCCTCACTTTCTGGTTTGGTTGGGCAGTGATAGTACCATTTAAGGCAGTATTGGCCAGCCTACAGCGCATTTCATAGTTTCATAGTTGGTAGGGTTAGCAGGGGCGATCTACTATGAAACTAATGAAGCTTAAGCTTCAGGGCCCCTAATCCCAGAGGGGCCCCAGATGCGACTTTAGTTCACATTGCTTAAAAATTTTGGGTCTACTGTATGAGAAGGGGTTTTTAAAAAATAATAATATGAATAATATAGTGTAATTCAATACAAAATAATAGTTAA
>JAGPOW010001711.1:1405969-1417959 GCA_030014935.1 Caiman crocodilus | reverse complement strand
CAATCGTGAGCATGCACTCGATGGTGCAGCTGCAAACTTTTGGCGGGCTCTGATTCTGCACCAAGGACTTTTCCTGCCTTACAGGGAAAATCCCTGCACCGGGGACTCGCAATGTGCCTAACACTGCTGTGCCAAGGCATCTCTTAACCATTCAGCTCTGACATTTGTTACTCCTGGTAGTTCTTGGGGGAGCAGGGACTCTCCTATTGCCTGCAGGTCCCCCTTGGCAAGTTTGTAGGTGGCCACCAGATCCCCTCTCAGCCTTCTCTTGTAGAGGCTGAACAGGTTCAGGTCCCATAGCCTCTCCTCATAGGGCCTACCCCGTTGCCCCCAGATCATGTGGGTGGCCCTCCTCTGCACCCTCTCTATGCTATCCACATCCTTCCTGAAGTGTGGCACCCAGAACTGGACACAGTACTTCAACTGCGGCCTGACCAATGTCGTATAGAAGGGGAAGATCACCTCCTTGGACCTGTTTGTGATGCACCTATGGATGCATGACAAGGTGTGGTTAGCCTTCCTGCTTGCCTGCCTCCCTGTGGGGAAGGTCCCCACATTGTCAGCCCATGTTCATCTTGGAATCAATAGTGACTCCAAGATCTTTTTCTGCTCCTGTGCTGACAAGAAGGGAGTTCCCCAGACTGTAGGTATGCTGCTGGTTCTTCCTCCCCAGGTGCAAAACCTTGCACTTATCCATATTGAAACCCATCATATGTCCATGTACCACAAGTTGCATGGTCAGCCTCTGTATATGGTGTTCAGCAGACTGGGGATGCAGCATATAGCAGAGTGGCAATCAGTAGGAGCTTTCATTCATTTTGGTGGGTATATCTACATGAGACACTTAATGCACAATAGACTAATTCTACTGTACATTAGTATGTTGTGGCAAAATGCACAGTAGAATTAGTTTATTGCACACTAAGTGCCGCAATAGTGTCAGCTATTGCGTCTTTATGCGTCTTTTATAACCTCATATCAGAGGTACTAAACTTTTAATGTGCAGTAGCAAAGGTGCTTTAATGCATGTGTAGATATGTACAGTAGGTCTCAGATTACATCTAAAAGATGTATTAAATTTAAATTATTCTGGAAGAATCATAAGCTTGAAGGAAATGTAAGAAAAACTGGCTCTAATTTAGAGCAAAACAAGTTTCAAATACCACTGTCCAAGTACAGCAGGCTTCACTTATATACTTATGTTTTGAAATGAGCTATCCAGACTCTTTGGTGAATGTTAACAACTGTTTCATTAGAAGTTTGAACACTTAGTCTTAGTATTTTGTTTAGTAGTGATATGTCCTCATGAGTGTGAATGCCGAGTATGCACATCTATAGCAAAATCAGTGTGAACCTGCTTTTAGAAGATGTCAAACAGAAGGGAGTATTAATGTCCATCAACATATCAGAAACTTAACTGGTCAGGTCTGGGTGCCAGTGCCAGTTGTGTGGCTAGCTGTTAGCACTGACAACTGTTATTTTTCAACTCCCCATCCCCCAAAGTTAGCACCTGGGGCTGCTACCCTGGTTGCCCCTTTTTAGTTACTCTACTGTAACATCCACACAGCTGTGCTGCTGTCATTGCTGTATCCAACAGGAGTGGTTTTAGGCAGGCTGTAAACGAGATCCTCCTCCCAGTCTTGTTTTCCAGGTGGTTTACACATTGCCCCAGCCTTTTCACTTTACCATGACTGTTACTCTTGCTGAGGACAATCAATGTACACCAATGAAATCAGCATAACAATCAGGAGATGGTAACGAATACCACCCTTATTAAAGGTGTGCACTGCTCCCAGGTCTACACTGCTCCATTCATTCCCAGTCCTGGACCTTGAATTGTTGTGGGGGTAGCTTCACCAGGCTGATCACCTCCACAACATACACACCTCCTGAGATTCCTGTCATCCTCAAACCTTCTGGCATCCATTGTCTATAACCAACTGTTCTGAGGATCTCTCTTCTTCTCGAGTCAGTAACTGAAGTCTTCAGTGGCCTTTGGCCTGCTTCTGGCTTTATCCCATTGATGGCTGTTCAAACTGTCCCTTAGGATGTATTCAGTCTCTGGCATTCCACTTCAGACTGACCTTTGCATCCTAATACTCAGTTTTTATAGCCCTGGGACATACATGACGCATAAGTGTGACAGTGGGAGGGCACAACTCCACACCATTGCCACCACCCCTGCTGCTGCTGGGTGTTGGCTCCAGCTGGGCTGCAGCCCTGCATGCTGCATCCTACCATTGGTGCAGAAATCTTGGGGTGTAAATGCCTCTACTCCTCACCCAAGGGGATATATATATAAATAGAGAGAGAGTGATCAGGTTGGGCAATGTTTTATTGATATATCTACAATGTTAAAGCAATTTGGTAGCCTGCTGGTGTCTCTATCATCATAATAAAATTACTGCTAAATACCTACATGTTTTGCTATTTGCCTTTGGTTTTCTTATTACAGAGCAGTTAGATGAGCAGGTCTCATCTTGTCTGGCAGCTGGGCATGCAGGGTGTGCTCTGTGGGGATGTGGGGTTTGCAGGAGTGAGGTAAGAAGGGAGGTGGGGGGATGTGGGTGGCTGTGGAGGGAAGTAGGGGACTGTGGGGTGTGTGGGTAAGTGTGGGTGGATTGTGGCAGGGGTGGGGGCTGCTCAGGATGGGTGGGTCACCTGACGCCCGCAGGGTGCAGCCCCTCCCCATAGCTCATGGACTGCCCCCCCACAGTGCCACAGCCCCTTTTGGGGAACCTTTTTTTTGTTCCTCATGTGCCGCTTGCAGCATCTCAAAAGGCTTTGAGATGCTTTCTACAAATGCCTTTGATGTGTCTTTCTACAAGTAATAAACAATAGCTTCTCAGCCTGAACAGTAAACAGGGCAAGATAAAATTAAAGCGGGGAAGGTACAATGGAGGAAGTGGGAAAGGAAACAGGAAATGGCTTGTGTCTCTGCTTCCTTGCATCTGCTAATTGTCAATTCCAACATGCATCCTAGGGACCACCTACTCACTAGTGACTCATTGCCAGATTCTGGGCCTCAGCTCTGGGAAGTTTCACACCTATTTTCTATTCCTTTTATTCCTGTGTATTTGCTCAGATAAAATCTTAGACATTTTTAGCTACACTTATGGGGAAAACAAAATGATGTTTTGATCAGAGACCCTACTGGTTGGACTGTGTGCCAGCCACCAGGCAAGTGGGCAACTGCTGCACAGTTGGCAACCAGATCGTTGCCTGCCCATGACATGTTCTTGGCTATTTTTGTTCATCGTTGTATGTCAGCACTCCAAATGACAATCCATATGCAAACAAATCGAATTGTCTAATCCTAATGCATTTGGTAGGTATCTCACTTTGAACTCTGCTCGATAAAATGTTGTTGCTGCCAACAACAACAACTTGTTTTACTGTTATACCATCTAAAAACCCAGTGATGGATCAGGTCCAGGATGTGTTTCACAAGGTGTCGTACTAACCCGGAACAAAAAGATGGTCCCTGCCCTAAAGAAATTCCAGTTTACATTATGAGGATGCTTTCTTCATTCCAGGACAGGAATGCCAAAGATAAGATAAGGAAGAGAAAGAAGATGTTTAAAATATCAGCCACATGAAAAGTGCACAGGTAAGAAGCACAGAAGTGGGGATTGAAAACTGGGAGCTCTTTGGGCACAGACAGAAGTGACACTTGCCACATGATCGGCTCCTTGAAAGTACTCTACAGCCAGGTCCTGACAGAAGTGCCTGGTTGCAGCACACTTTAAAAGTGCCTGATCACATGACAAATTAACTAGCATGTCATGAAGGTTCAGATGGAAGCTCCAAAGCGGAGTGCCTTCATTAACTTTGATCTGTCCCTGTGCAAGACAGGGGCTGGGCTGATGCAGCTTAGCCCTGCCCCCAGTGCTATCTGAAGGAAAGAAGGGGGAGAAGGGAGGGGAAGCTGCTGCAGGTTGGGGTTTGACCAGCCTGAGCTGGAAGGAGATGGGTAAATTGGAGCCCGCCCCCCCCCCCCGCTTCAAGGGTGGGGGTGGGGGGAGGCTCCAATCCATCCACCCCCCCACTCCAGCTTAAGCTTGGTGAACCCCAGCAGCTTGGAGCTCCCTCCCTCCCCTCCCTTCTCCCCCTTCCTTCCTGCAGACAGCAACAGAGCTGGGGTGGGGGGGGATGCTCAGGGAGAGAAGGTGGAGACATCTTTGTGATCTTTAGCAAGTTACCTCCCCTCTGCTACCTCAAAGGTAAAATGAAGACACGAACATTGACTACAGCTCTTGCACCTGGCAATGAGGCCTGCAGATATAAACGTGCCTGGTACTGCAGAAGGAAAAGGGAGTCGTGTCCACAGTTAATGTGGAACAAGAATTCCTGTTGTCACCTTACCTTCAGTTGTTCAGAGATTTTCTCTTTCAGACTGACATTCTGGAGAAGCAGTGGAAATGTGGCATGGCACTGTGGCAATGACTGTCAGAAGACTTGCAGGCTCTTTCCTCACTAAGTAAACATTGTTTTTACAAGCACCATTTCCAACCCCAAGTGTTCAAAAATCATGTCAAGTTGTCCCTTTGCCCTCGCCCCGCCTTCACCAAACTTGAGACTGATGAAAAATCATGGTAGGGTGCACTTGGAGACCTGCTGACCCTTCCTTGGAATTACTCCAGACGGGCTAGGAATGATTTCTAGACATTTCTCAGAAACACTAGGCTTGTTCAGACAGATGCTGGTGGTGCTCCAGCCTCCTGCTCCTGTTGCTCTGCTCACTAGACTGCATGACCTAAGGAAATGAGTACAAGGCTGACAGGCAGAAGGGCCTCAGTTCTTTTCCCCACCTTTTTTTCCATCCAGTGGTTTTATTTCTTTAACAGTTGCTGGATTAGGCTCTCGCATCACTTAAAAGCAGCCCACCAAAGGGAGGCTGCTAAATCCTACAGTAGATAACAGGGTCAGAAACCTACTCCAGAGGTGCTAAGAGCCTACAATGCCTCTGGAAATTAATGACCTCTGTGGCTGTTCAACACCCGTGGAGGCCAGTCTCTAAGGGTGTCTGTATACATGCTCTAGGGGGTGGGGAATGGACATTAATTAGAGCAGCTTGGAGAGCTGCTCTAATTAAAATGCCCTCAGTGTCACGTCTGTTCAGCATCCTGAGCTTCAAAATGGTGGTGAGGGTGCTTGAACTAAAGCTCATTCGACCAGCTTTAGTTCAAGTGCCCATGCCACCATTTTGAAGCACAGACACTGAATAGCCTTGACAAGGGGATTGCGTGAGCACGTCAATTAGCATGCTCCAGCAGACTCAATGAGTTGAGTCTGCTCTGACACGTGCTAATTGGCAAACATCAGAGCAGACATCCAGCATGAGTACAGGTGCCCTAAGGGTTTGCCCAAGGTTTCCCTCTCTCTTTTTTCTTTCTTTTGTTTGATTGTAAGATCTTTTGAGTTAGCCCCTATCTCCCTATAAAAGTGCTTGTAACTTTTACACTTGAACAGTTTTTTGATTTGAAAAAAGGATTTGTGACTTAAACAAACATTTCCTGGAAAGTGTCTATTTTCTTTTTTTTTTTAGCAAAAGAGGGAGTCTACATTTTTTCACACAAAACCAGACGTTTTCGATTGATAAAGTTTGTTCTGTTTTTCCATAAAGTTAACTTTTTCCACAGAGAGAAAAACCACCACATTCTGATACTTTCTAAGTGAGATTTGGGGCACTGACTCTATACTCTGACAGAGTACATCAAAAATGAAAACTAGTAACTAGTGTGTGATTTTTTTTTTTAATTTCAAATATTTTTTATTCTGTGTGCCAAAGAATTTTTTACTCTAAGTAAAACCTCATTGTTACAGAAAATTTCTGATTTGGAAATTTCTCTTTTTTTCAATTTTTCTACTTTGTTTACCTCATCTTATACCAGTCTTTTTCAATTTTTGCATGAAATGCAATAGCATTAAATAAATATGGATTTATGTCCCCTTTTTCTTTATTATTGTTACTTTTCCTTTGCCAGTCAGTAATATTTAGAGAGCTGGGAAAGTTTGCAAGTGACACAGTGAGGAAAGAAAAATAAAAAGCCCAACCTTCTCCCTAAAAAGAGAGAAAAGGAAATGACCTCCTTCTTCACCCTCGGGTGTTGTTCAGTCTGCTGTGGCAACACAGAAAATCATAGTGGGGGAAGGGTGACAAGAGAGAAAGATGAGCAACCAAAACTGGAAGAAAACTCTCTTAAAATTATTTGTTTACTTTTGATTTAAAAAAGGCAGTTTTTCAAAAGAAACGTACTTAACATATTTTGGACAGGTCCTTATAATAAACTCCAGGAATCGGGCTTCCAGGAATCTCCTCTGTGACGGTGTGACTATGAGTCTTAGAGAGAATGGTGACGCTTCCCTGCCTGACCATCCACACAGGGGGGATGTTAACATTTTCTCGCCTCACCAGAGGGCTGTGAAAAATAAAGGAGAAGGTTGGCATTAATCCTGGATGAGACCAACCTCTGTGTAAGGTGTTGCAGTTCAATATTAGCACTATCTCATTGTTCTGTTCCTTTCAGCGGAGAAGCTGACTCTGCAAAAGTGAGATAACTACTCTCCTCTGTCAGAGCTCTCTTGTCTTCGTGCTGCTAAGGAGGGGGTGGCTCAGGCAGGTCGGGGCATTCCAGGTTGTTAGGAGAAAAGCAGTAGTGTAACAAGGGTGGAGGAAGTAGGGCATCATCCCTGGGGGCGGATTTGGAGGGGTTGCAATTATGTCCCCATCCCCCCAGAAGTCCTTACCTGGATAGAAGCAGCTCTGGCTGTCCAGCCATAGGAACTGGGCAGGCACAGGCCTATGCCCCAGAGGAGGCATAGCCCCGTGCCCTGGGGGACCAAACAGGGTACCAGGAGCAACCCTCAGGGACCTGTTCCCCAGTGGCAACAGCAGCTGCAGCAGTAGCATCTGCAACTGGGTTGAGGGGAGCCAGGCAGGTAAGAAGGCTCTCCCACACCTTTGCCCACCTCCTGCTCTCTAAGGATTAGCACAATCCCTCTCCTCCCCAACACACACCGATACACCTCCGCTCTGGATATTGAAAGAGCCAGCCACATTTCTGCTAAAGTGTAGCTCATGTCAAGCATGCCCTGGCAGGTCTTTGGAAAATGTAATCCCACATGGTTCCATTATAGATTTCATAGATTTTAGGGTCAGAAGGGACCTGTTGAGTGGTATGGAAGCCAGTTGAGTGATATTAATACCAGCTGAGCATCTGGTCCTGGATTTGCTCAAGTTGGCTTTTTAGGTCAAAATGGGATTTAAGAGTATCCGAGCATTGTCTTCTTTGCTGTGGAGACAGTGTAGATGGAGGCTACATGGCTTAGTAACAGCAAGCCCACATGCTTCACGGAACTACACCCAGTTTCAGTCAGCTGGAGAAAAGCAAGTACAGGCTGCAGGAAAGGTCAGAATGAGATGATAAAAGAGCTTTCCTCTACCCTAACACTTAATGGGATTCACTGAATGTGCTCACTGATTTAATTTGCTGAGCAAGGATTTCAGCATCCCAATGAAACGCCCCTCTCCCCTGGGCTGACACTCCTCTGGGAGGTTCCAGAGCACCTTTTATTCCAGCAGGGTTTTGTGCTCCTGGCACACAGGGCAGCAACCTGTATATCTGACTAGAAAGCACTGCACAAATAAAATCCCCATCTGACCTGTTTTGTGGGATCAGTTCCAGCATGGTTGCATGACAGGACTCAGGGGTTTTTTTTCAGGACGTGTGAAATGGCCCAGTATTTCATCTGTCAACCACTGTTGTTATGCAATTGCTGCTACTATTATCATCAATGTCATCATTTTTCTCAGTTACAACATGTTTATTTAAGACGTTGCTGTAATGAATAAAGTCACCCTTTTTACTGGGAACAAAGAATGCAGCGGAGTGTGCACTCAATGTGACCATCACTGTATGGAATAAAAGGGCAAATAGAAGTACTGACAAAGCTGTTTTTTATGGGTTTTTTTCTTAAAAAGTGAGGGGTAATGACACTTTTCATGATCAACTCATTCCAGCTGGGATATGGGCAAAAAATCACATTAAGGAAGTTAAGAGAGTCGGGGGACTTTTCAGGGTACAACTGAAGGGAGATAGCTGTTCATGTGCCTGCAATTTCTCTACAAGGGAAAGCTAAACCAGGGCAGTCTACCCCTGAGTGAAACGAAGCGAAGTCACTGTGTTTTTTTAGCTCTTGCTTGCTGTGGAGTAATTGTAAGCAGATAAACATGTACCATTTTTTAGATATTCCTCAGTAAATCTATACCCCTTCTTACCTCACTTTAATGTGACTATTTGTTGATGCCCTAAGACACAAGGACCTTGTGTGAAAGCTAATCCAATGAGGAAGATTCACTACCCTGACAGCTTCCTTATTTTGCTGTGGAGTCAGAAGCACAGTGTATATTTTTTTAAAGATGTATTTTGATTTTTTAGGCATATTTCACAATCAAGAGATATGTTACATGGATGTGTAGTGATTTTTTGGGTTATTAAAATGTGATCCCCATATGTACATAATTGACACAGCACTGAAACATCCCTGTTCCTGTTTGCAAACAGCATAGACTAAAGCACTGTCATGTTAGTGTGGTACCTTTGATGAAGGAGGCTGCTACCCCAGCACCTGCCCCTCCCTTACCCAGACCCAGTGGTCTGACCCACTTGCCAAGTCTTTCTCAGCCTCACCTTGCCTCCAGTTTCTCACCTTTGATGTCATTTTGCTTATTATTGGGACAGGTGTTCTCTGGGGTCAGGAGTAACGTTGCTGGTCGTCTTGTCTGCCCAGCCAGGCCATCCCCTCACTTGGGGGCCTGTGCTCTTCCTTGAATGCTTCCTCTTTAAGGTAGTGCTCCCATAGGCTTCTGAGCACGTGCTGGGGCTTCAGCTGTTACAGCCTTAGCTCACTTTTTCTTTGGGGGCATCCGTATCCTTAGTCCTCTGTTTAAGATCTCAGCTCCCAAGTATTGCCCCTGCTTTGGGAGAAGCTCCTTCTGGGATTCCAGTCTCACCAGTCTCATTCCCTCTAGCTTGGGGCTAGCTTCTGGCACCTATAGCAGGGGCCTGCCATCCAGGCACCCCTGGTCATGGCCTCCTCCATCCCTGTAGCCACAACCCAGCCTAGGTACAGAAAGTCAAAAATCCTGAAGCTAAATCAATTCAGTCTTTGCAGATTAGTTTAAATGGTACAGATTAAATTGAAACAGAAGTGAACAGATATTTATTGATATGGGAAATGCATCCACATGCCTGCAGTAGCTCAGGCCAGAAACCAGCGGGTGCTAGAGCAGGGCTTTCTGGCTGTGTGTTTGTTCACTTCTTCTTTTTGCTGCCCCTTGTCTGTGCAAAACAGTTAAAGAGATGCCTCAGCACAGCTGTGTTGAGCACATTGCGAGCATGGATGCAGGGATTTCCCCCTGTAGTGCCGGAAAAGTTTTGGTGCACGGTCAGAGCCCGCCAAAACCTTGCAGCTGCACCACCGAGTGCATGCTTGTGATTGGCTCACGTTAAATTATGCATACTTGTTGGTCGGCAATTGTCTCGCTGACCGAATAAAGAGCTTGGGCGATGCTTGCCCAAACCAGAGGAGAGATCCTGCGTGTGTTTCCAAGCTACGAAGGAGGCCTGATCAGCCGACAATGACTCCTTGCCGGAATCATCCGATGCCCCATACCCCGTGTAAGAGTGAGCTTCTGTGTGCTTGTGTTCCTGTTTAAGTTTGTAACTTCAAGGAACGTGCCTGCGGACTACAAGTAAAGTTTTTTTTGCTTCCAACAACCTGCGTGTCTAGCGCCTCAATTCCGCTCCATCAGCGGCCCCATTCTGCCAGCGTTTCTCGGCCCCCACACGGCATCACGAACAGGATCAGTATGCGATGGAGCTGGAGTTGGTTGAGGGTTGTCCCTGGCGCGTTGGAAAATGTCACGTGCTAGACGCTGCGGAATTGGAAGCGCACATCGCTACCATCAAGCGGGTGGGACGGGTAGAAGAGTTGTGAGCGGTTGCCTTTTGCTTGAGGGAGACGGGGAGCCTGTGAAAGAGTGGGAAGTGAGCCTCCATCCGAAAGCCTTCGGATGTGTAATGGGGAGTGAGCGGGTTCGGTTTAAACCCTGGGAGCAAGGGGGCAGCAAGTCCTCAGCTGGACAGAGGTCAAGCGAGGAAGACGTGGCTCTCAGTCGGGAGTTCATTCGCTTTGTGTGCTGTGTGTGGGAGAGTAGAGGACCAGCGCTGATTGATTTAGACACGCTGTTACCGGGATCAGGGCAGCCGGACCTTTCGGAGCTCCACGGAGAAGCGGAGGAAAGGCGCTTAGTATCTGAAGGGACTGGCACGGTGTTAGAGAAGGGGAGAATGCTGCGAATAATATTCAGCACGGTCACGACCCTTATACGGGAAAGGACTGAGTTGAAAGCCCTATTGCGCGCTGTACACGTGGTCAAGCAGGTTGCAGCTATGGAGAGCCAGAGTCCCCCATCATCACAAGATGGTGGCGAAATGGACGGGGGCCGCCACGGCAGGGTCGAGAAGGAGGGCGGAGTTACCCACAGCGGGGCGGAAATAGCGACTCCACCCCAGAGCATTCCCATGGGCCCACCCCTGGGCCGTAACCAGGAGGCAATGGAGAGCATCCTACAAGTGAGTCTCTCATCAGACACAGTGACAGCTCAAGCAGCCAGGCACCCTATGGCGACGGAGAGTCGAGTGATGAGTGCGGCCTGCACTACTGCCAGCACCTATCACGCCAGAACCTGGACCGTGTCAGAGGTCTAGAATAAGAACAGCGGAGACCTTAGCTACGTGGATCGGATGCCTGGTTATGGAGTTTGGATCTGACCTTGTGGATCAAAATGAGGCGAGCTTTTTATTTAGATGAGCCTCATGGAGCGGAGGACATGCTGCTGATGTCGGCATGGTGAGGTACAATTTTTACTGGCCAGTCTTGCTTCCAGCACTTGTTGCAGGTCAAGCCAGTCAGGGAGCCTATGCGCGGCATGAAGGAGGACAATTGAGGGTCAGCGTGGAGCAGATCTTACAAGCGATCATTGGAGTTTCCTATTGCACGTGGAGTCCACGATGGCACGTACTGGGACTGTCACCAGCCCAGCAGCAGGAACTGTGGCCTCACCGTTACCTGCAAGATCCGGGAGCTGTTCTGATCACACGGACAAGTATCGATGTTTGTGTTAAAGTGTACGGAGGAAGAGCTGCAGTTATCCTCTGAATTTTGTTAAATCCCTTAGCCAGACAGCCTGCAAGTGATTTCTTGAGGCAATTACCGCGACTGCAAGCTCTTGTAAAGCCAGGTCAAAGAGAGTTCAGCGACCCAGAGCAGCATCGAGCACACAAGTCAACCCTGTGACAATTCCAACCGCCGCAGAGGACGCTGGAGGAACGCGAAATGTGTAGGTTCCTGATGCGGTGCTCCAGGCTCACCGAGCAGCAGGTGAGAGTGCTGGGCGATGAGGGCCAATGGAACCTGGCCTATGAGACGGGGTTCCAGTGCCAAGATGAACCAGACGACAAATCATCTTGCGAGAATGATTAATTTTTCTGTGAATAAGCTGATTAACTTTTTCCTGAGAGTTTCTTTCTCTGCAGGTCCGCCGGAGCGTGTAAAGACCGGATCGGAGAGAGAAAAAGATTTTTGAGAAGAACAAGTTATCTCTGCAGGTCCAGTGAGAAGTGTGTGCAGATCAGACAAGAGAGAGCATTTTGAGAGGGAGAACCTCTAAAAACCGGGACATAATGACGCCCAATGAGGTTTTGATGATCAAACTGTTCATCACAAATTTACTGATGTGTAGCTGTTTTTTGTTAGGATGCTGTTTGATTAGATCTTTGGAGAACAAACTTGCTTCGTTGTCCGCTCTTGTCTACGCTCATTTGCAATGTGAACCTGTTCAATGGTGTGAGTGCGATGTAACCGGTCCGAATGTGCTGCGGACACAACTGTGCCTTCGGCAAGGGGGCATGTCTGTGCAAAAC
>JAGPOW010001711.1:1395813-1405869 GCA_030014935.1 Caiman crocodilus | reverse complement strand
GAACCTGTTCAATGGTGTGAGTGCGATGTAACCGGTCCGAATGTGCTGCGGACACAACTGTGCCTTCGGCAAGGGGGCATGTCTGTGCAAAACAGTTAAGGAGATGCCTTGGCACAGCTATGTTGAGCACATTGCGAGCACGGATGCAGGGATTTTCCCCTGTAGCACGGGAAAAGTTTCAGTGCATGGTCAGAGCCTGCCAAAACCTTGCAGCTGCACCACCGAGTGCACGCTTGTGATTGGCTTGCATTAAATTATGCAAACGTGTCAGTTGGCAATTGGCTTGCTGACTGAATAAAGAGCTTGGGCACTGCCTGCCCAAACCGGAGGAGAGATCCTGTGTGTGTTTCCAAGCTATGAAGGAGGCCTGATCAACCGAAAATGACTCCTTGCTGGAATCATCTGATGCCCTATACCCTGCGTTAGTGTGAGCTTCCGTGTGCCTGTGTTCCTGTTTAAGTTTGTAACTTCAAGGAGCGTGCTTACAGCCTATGGACTGTAAGTAAAGTTTTTTTTGGCTTCCAACAACCTGTGTGTCTAGTGCCTCAATTCTGCTCCATCAGTGGCCCCATTCTGCCAGCATTTCTCGGCCCCCACACCCTTGAGGTCTCTGGAATTCGCAGTCCAGAATTGCAGCAGCAGGATTCTGCAGGGTTGCTCTCACTTCCTTATTCTGCTTCCAGGTGTCTCTGGGATTTGTAGTCCACAGTTGTCACCAGCAGTAAGTTTAAGTGGGGGGGGGTGTTTAACCTCCCTCCTTGGCCTCAGACCCCAGCTGTGGTTTGCCCTTCAATATTCCACTTGTAGACTGGGCTGCATCCCCAGCCATACTTGCCCTCTCCCTTGTCAGCCAGCTCTCACTGCTCCAGGTAGAGAGCAGAGGGGCAGGGCCAGGCCTGCTCTCTGGAGCAGACAGCCCAGCCCAGGGCTGCAAAATAATTTAACTTAAAGGAAGGGTTCTGGGACAGAAGTTTCATAAACCAGTTTGACCCAAATCAGTTAAGTCTGATACCACATTCAGCCAGGTTTATCTTAAACCAGTTTCAGCCATTTTGAAACTGGTTTATGTGCACTAAACTTCTGTTCTATGTTTAAACCAGTTTTTGATTTCTTAAACTGTTTTATATGCAACTTCTGTCCCTAGCCCCAGTCTCCAGGTCAAGATGGAACAACCCCTCACCCCCCAACAAGCCCACAAACTAACTGCTTCACAAAACAAATAGTCTCCCTCAGGGTAAATGTTGCCTATAGGCCCTATCTCTATTACAGCCATCTCATCCTATGTCCTCTGGGTGGCTTGAGTGATTGACTCTCCAGGCCCTCTCTCCCAGGAGCTCTTCTACTAACTGCATGTAGAGGTTATCCTTTGCATGGTCAGAGGCTGGGGTTATTTATATTTCCAAGCCCATAGGTGCCGACTGTGGGTGCTCTGGGGCTCAAGCTCCCACCAGAAAGAATTAGTGAGTGCTCAGCACACATGGAGCCACACTTGTAGACCTTAAATAAAGAAAAAAACAATCCCCCCACCCAAAAAAACCCAAAACAAAACAAAATGCTCTTTACTGGAAGCAGCAGTATGTTACTTCAACCTGGCTCTGCAGTACCTGTAAAGACTCAATCAGCTATTAGACAAAAGTATCAAAAAGCCCCACTGAAGTGCCTGACCTTTACAGATGCTGCAGAAAGTAATATGCTGCCTCTTTTGGGCACATGCATCAGCACAGGAATTTACAGCACAGGGCTCAGCACAGGAATGCATCCAGCTAAAAGTAAAGCGCTGTGTTTTTGTTTGTTTTTTTTAAATTTGTTTTTTTTTTTTTTACATTTGCAAACACCCACCAGCAGCACCTATGCCCAAGCCCAGCTTCCTTTGGGCCATATGACCTGATCAGCTGCATTCGGGGAGCAGGTGCAGCTAATTGCCTCATGAGATGCCTGGCTTTTTTAGTGTGTAGCTCAGGCCACTTAGGTTGCTACTTACTGCCTTTGGTCCCCAGTTTCCTGTTCTGTCAGGTCTTCCTCATGACAGGGGTAGGGGTTCTTTGTTGTAGCTGGGAATAGAAAGCTGCCTGTTAGGGCATTCTCTGATAAGGTGTAGTACAACGATCAAAGACAGTCAGGGGTCTCTAACAAAATTCAGGGCTGACTGCTAATTTTCTGTGCACAGTTAGTATTTTACTTGCATGTGTTTTGTTACAGCTTTCTGGAACACACTTGAGCTATGGATTATGGCCAATTATTTCTAGCACATGTTCAGGTCATTATGTGACATTTGGAATTTACTACTGGAACTTTGACTGGTTGCCTAACTTGTATGGTATTTTTTTCTGTTTCCTGACTGACATAACCCAATTCTTTCCCCTTGTGGAATCAAATGCTTAGCCTTTGATTAAAATGTGTCTTGGTTAAGGACATGAAATGTTATTTCTGTAAATGTTTGCATGAACTAAACTCTGATAATACATACAGAAGTGCATGAATCAATGCCAGTAAATATGGTCTATGAATAGGTTATATTAATAATAGTCAATCATAGAATATTAGAATTGAAAAGCAACTGAAGATTCATTGTGTCCAACCACCTCTTGCACAGTTGCTGTATTTTTCTATTCCTAAAATTTTTCAGAAAGAATGAAGACATGACTGTAGTGTCTGAAGGTGTGAAAAATAATCTGATGAATAGGTTGCACTTGATACAATAGGGTAGCTGAAGTGAAAGCTAGTGGATTTATGCCGGTTTCCAGCAGGCTGGGCTACACAAGAACCGGCTCTCCTGTTTTGGTTGGAATGTAAATGTCAAAAAGAGTCTTATGGAAAATTCCTCTCCTCAGGGAAACCTGTCTGCAGATAGTCTGACTTCCTACACACACACAGATTTGGCATCTTCTTTCTGTGCCTAGGCTAGAGGTGTTAGAGTTGGCTGTAGGGAAAAAATATGCAGATCTTCATTTCCAGTGGACAAAGTCAGCATTCAGTTCTTCTACTAGCTGTGTCTTTGAAATGTGCTTACATGCTTGGGCCCAAACTCTTCATTGTCTTATTCCAGAGTTGTCAAATATAAAGCCCACAGGCCAGATCCAACCTGCAGAGCCATGTCCTCTGGCTCATGGAGCCAACATCCATCATATGAGGCTCTCAACGGGGCCAGGAATTTAGCAGTGAGAGGAGCAGTGGCTTCCATGGCTTCAGAAGCAAGGACAATTAATGCTGCTGCAACCATGTTGCCAGCCTTACATGCATACAGATCAGATGGTACAGCCTCATAGAATCTAGATGAGACCGCCATCTGAAGATCTAGGCCATACTCCAGATCTGGCCCCCTGGATCCAACCCTGCATGCCAGATTCAGTCCAGCCTATCAGCCTTGTGCTCTGGATCCAGACCCAGAGACTGGCCCCACGCTCCAGGTCTGGTCCACAGGGTTAGTCGAGTTTGACACCCCATATTATACTATGCCATAACATACCATGTGTGGAAAAGAGTCCTTCTTTCAAGTCTAACTGGGACTAGAATGCCAGTTCAGTCAAAACCCTTTGGAATGCTGGGCCAGCTGACCACTGTCTTTATATACAGATTTTGATGCTTTTAAGCTTATCATGAATTATTAGAGTGGAGTGTAGATGATGAACTGGAAAACTGCATTCTTGTCAGGGGCCTTAACAGGCAGACTAGCTCAGACCAATTTCCCAGCTGGCCAGGTCTACCAGAGGCTCTAACTAATAGCCCCACTCTGGCTGATGAACCACCTGGCCTCTGTTAGGGCCTCCTGACTGCCTGATGGGGACAGCAGCCTCGCTATTTAAGTCTATTTGCGGCAGCAGATGGCGGGCTAGACAACAGTTCTCTTTGAAGATTTGCTATGGTGAGCATCCCTAGATCTTATGTGCTCTGGTTTTGTGACTTTTGACCCTGTTTAGCTCTGCTACTGAGCTCTGGCTTTAGGAGCCCTGCTAGCCTTTGGTAATTTGGTCCCTGGCTTCAGAACTCCGACCTCACCTGCGACTTGGACGCTGCCTCTGGAATTCCCCTGTGAATTTGGTAACTCATACTCCAATTGCGGTTCCTACTTCTGTGAGACTCTTGATCCCCTAGGTCCTGTCTGTAGCCTTCCCTTTGTGGCATATTCACTAGGCCAGACTGCCCTAGTGCTGTAGCAGGGGCGGAGTGGGGTGACCGCCCTGGGTGCTGAAGCGAAGGGTTGCCGAGAGGTGCTGTCTAGCTGGGCAAGCGACTCATTTGTGGGGGCATGGGGATGGGGGAAGGGCAGCTCCCAGCACTGCATGCACTCCCAGGCAAGCATAAAGGGGTGGGGGGGTATGTGCCCTTGGATCTGTGTGCAAGGTGAGGGCGGGCTGTCACTGTGGGCTTTGCCCCGGGGGCCAAACTTTGTTGCTATGGGGTTGGTAAGGACCAGATTGTAGGCATCAAGAGCAGATGTGGAACTAGGCAGAGACCAATAAACACCTTCCTGAAAGGCTAGTTTCTATGTCTTTATGTGATAAAGGGGCCCTAGAGCCCATTTAGTGGAAGCAATGAGTACACACTTCAGCACTTGGCTCCATTCTTAGTTCCATTTTCAGGTTGCCTCTAATAATCAGTGCCCACCCATTCACAGAAGGGCAGAGAGCTAATAGGGAGAGGATGAAGGCCAGGAAGAAATGGCCATTTGATTTGGAATAGAGGGATCATCAATCACAGTGAGTGACTGATAAGTATAGATGGAGAGGAAGGCAGACTATTCTTATTCAGTCTTAGCCATAGCATCAGTGGAATATTATTAAAATTCTTTGTTTAGATAACATAATTTATTGCCTGACTTCATCCTTCTCAGTTGTGATGTATCTCCACCAGATGCAGAGGCCTGGGTATATTTTAAGTGTTTTGAATGACAGACACCATCTGAGGCACAGAGAGAGGGTACCAAGTGTCAATAAAGGGAGAAAACTCGGGATTGGAGACTACTCTTGGCTGCTGGTAGAGAATAGTGATTAGTAGGGAAATTAGCCATCTACCCACCAGGGGAGGAAGGCAGTTCGCATTTGCACCGCCCTTTGATTCCTGTTCCACCCAAAGTTTAAAACCAACTGCTTGGCGGTGGCAGTGGCATTTCTAGTCAAGCGGTGCTAGGGGGGGTCACTTGCCTTCTGTAATCTACCTGGTCCCTTCTAAACTCTTCATTCCACAGGTGTTAATGACCCTCTCTTCTTTATAATGGCCTTGACATTTCACCAATCAAGCTATCCTTTAGCTGCTCCTAGTAATGCAGCTCCTGTTTCAAAGCCTTGAAGATTTTTTTAACTCATCCCAAGGAAGTTATATTTGTTTTTGCTTCAATCTTAATTACAGCCCTAGGCCCCTAGCATATTAGTGAAGCTTCTACTCCATTTTTAACTGTAGAAAAAATGTGGTGTTATGATGCATGTCATCATCTGCACTTTACTTTTCAAATTTCTAGATCTACCAATGCACTGAGGCATCATCAAAAACACCTCATCATCTTACCTGACCAGTCTGTAAGTTTTTTTATGGAAGAAGGTGTATTTTTTGTATGGTACATTAAGTCATATACCAGTAGCTGGAACTCCAACTCCTAAATCACCTGGATGCTTTTGAAAATCCATCCCTAGTTTTGAAAATTCTGTATGTCTAGATAATGGCACTGCTAGCGTACACAGAGCCTGATGCAAAGTCCATTCAATGGAAAGACTCCCACTGATAGTAAAGATTTTAGAAAAGGCCCTTCATCATTAGTCATTCCATAGTTAGTCCCATACGTGGAATTCAAGTATGGGTGACTTCTTTTCAAGGCTCCTTGGCTTTATTGAGATAGAAGGAACAGGCAACAAATAGGGGAAGAGAGGTGAACTTACTTATTTGTAGGTGGTACTGATGAGCGACTTAATATACGGGATAGTATCAGTTGGCATTAATTTCAACAGAGTTGGATTCTGTTACCTGAGGTTCTAGGTCATGCCATCTGGATACTGTACAAATGGGCATACTGGAGGTATGCATGTGTGCATGCATGTGTGTGTATTTTGGAGTGATGTGTAAAATCCTGATAAAACCCTTTCATTCTGTATAAGTGTAAGAAACAATCACGCCCCTTTATGGAATCAGGTAGCCAAAGCAATAGGAGCTAAAACCCAAAACACTGGCACATGGCAGGGCTGGAGTAGAAACTGAACCATGTAGTTCCCCTGAAAACTGATCTAGGTCTGGGATATTAACTGAATGCCCATATTTATAGATTCATAGATTGTAAGGTTGGAAGGGACCTTAAAAGATCATTGGGTCCAGCCCCCTTCACTAGGCAGGAAAGATAACTAGGGTCAGGTAACCCCAGAGAGGTGACCATCCAGTCTCCTCTTGAAGATTTCCAGGATAGGTGATTGCACCACCTCTGGGGGGAGCTTATTCCATCGTTTGGATACCTTGACTGTGAAGAAGTTTTTCCTAGAGTTAAGCCTGAAAGGGTCTTTCAGGAGTTTGTGGCCATTACTCCTGGTTTTCCCCAAGAGTGCCCTGGTGGACAGTTGTTTGCCTTGCCGAGCCCTTGATGTAGTCCCCTGATGTTGTGGTAAGCTGCTACCAAGACTCCTCTTAGCCTTTGCATGACAGAAGCAGCAGAGAAACACAGAAAGAGCAAAAGAAGTTTCTGTAGTGGGATCCTGAGAAAGAAGGCAACGAGAGAGCACTCTTGGGCAAAGTGTTAGCTAAAAGAGGCTTGAAGCCCTTGTCTGAATCCTTCTGTGTTCAGGGAAACAGTATCTTCTTTTTTTAAAATAGAAAGGATTGCATCCCAGTAATACCTAACCCCATTATCAATTTCTCCTTAAAATAAGGGAACTAAGTTGCAGGGCTTTAATGCTCTATTGGCCTGAGATGTTAACCAACATTATCTATTTATGAAACCTATGGGATGTGCATAGTCATACATTTAAGTATCAGACTTCTATCTGATACAAAATTATAGTGTATGTGGTTGCAGAAAATATATCATCCCTGAGTGCATATAGACGAGTGAACAACAGGCATGGTGTACTGGTACATGAAAGTTCAGAGCCATATTCCACCACTTTGCTCACACTGAGTACATCTGACTCTCCAAAGAGTCCCATTTATTTTAATAGAGTTAGGTGTTCTGTCACCTGGGAAAAGGTGACTGAAATGGACTCTAAAAAGAGAGCTCTTCTTACAGCACTGGTTTCACTGTAGTTTGTGTTGTAATCCTCTCCTTTCCCATGTGGTTCTAGCTTCTCTGGGAGGATGAGGTCATTGGGATGCTACACTTTCTCTAATCTTTTCTGCTTTCTCTTTTGCGCCAGGCAACAGAACTCATTGTTGAAATGTTGTTTAGGTTATGGGCCTGTTTTTCCAAGCCTCTTGATTGGTGAAAAATGCCTAATGAAAGGATGTAGACATATCAATTGTTAACAAAACAAAAATCCTGGTTTTATCAATCTATACTTGACATTAAGCGTGCTGATAATAGCTCATGGGTAAAGAGATCTACTCATGATTTTTGTAATGCACCAATTAAGGCCGAATGGCTGTGTGAAGCTTCGGTCCCTGATTCGATGGCCAAATCCAAATTGAATCAGAGGACCCTTTAATCTCTCCAAATCGATTTGGAGAGATTCAGACATAGAGACAGCTTTAAGTGTTTTTTCTACATACCTCTAGGTAGCAGGGGCTCATGAATGCTGCAATGGTGGGGCGCATGGAGGGCTCCCCAATGCGCTTGGCAGCAGACCCAGAAGTACTTCTGGTCCAATTCTGGGTTCGCCAGGGAGCACGCCAGGCCCTCCCACTGCGCCCCCTGGCTTGGTGACTGGTGCCTCCTGGGTCTGGGGTGGGACAGGTGAGGTCCCTCTGCAGCTGACTGCTGGGCCAGGAGGGTGTGGGGCAGAGGGGGCCCCACATGGTCCCTGACAGACCCAGAAGTGGACTGGAAGTACTTCTGGTCTACTCCTGGGTTTGCTGCCAGGCATGTGGAGGGCCCCTCCTCACTCTTATGGGACACTCCATGTGTTCCAGCATTGCAGTGATCACAAGTCACACCTGCTACCATAAGGTATGTAGAAAAAACTTTTAAAGCTGTGTCTATGTCCTCATCACTTATTCTCCGAATTGGCTTCTAATCTTCAGCTTCAGATTCGGCCAAATTGAATTGGGGACGATGATCTGAATAAACTAATCAATCACTGTCCCTGATTCAGGCTGAGTCCGAATCGAATAGAGCCTGCTTCATACATCCCTATTAGATGGGTACATGTATGATGGCATGGGGCAATATATTGTTTACAGCAAAGGTTCTTTCCTGTCCACTGTGTTCAAGATCCCAGCATAGCAAGGTTGGGAGAGTGTGTGTGTGTGTGAGACAGAGAGAGAGAGAGAGACTGGTTACAACAAACATACTCATGTGTTGCCTGGGCTGATGTTTTATCCAGTAATCAAACTAGCTCAAAGGAGATATGGGTTCCTCTTCAGCTTTGCATCAGCAGCCACAGCTGGAAGAACCGTAGAGGCTGTGCTCTTACTCTCACACAATGATGGTATGTCTGAAACTGAGTGCATTTGCTAATGTATCACTCCATCCTCCTGTTTTGTCCTTTTGAAGCAGAGAGGTGCTGCTGTTACGCTTCTCCATATTGCAAGGTTTTGTCCAATACTGAAACTGAAGCTCAATGACAAGGAGAAAAGCGACGTATTCAAAAAGGAAAGTGAACATCCAGCTTTCAAAATGACCTTGATTCCATAAAGAGCTTGGGGACACTGATTGTTTCCTGGCTTGGGTGTATGTCCTTTCCCAGACAACCTGTTTCAGAGTGACTGGATTCTACATCTAAGGTAGCAATGCTAGTTGTGAAGCAGCAGTAAAATAGAAATTGATTTACTGGAGTCCTCATTTATAGCAAGAAATCATCCCTCTGCTGTCAGAATCCTGGTTATCTGACTGAAAAAGAAACATAATCATTAGAGATGGATTACAAATAAAGTAGGAGAGCAGGTAGTCCTGAATATCAGCTCCATCAGACATGAACCTCAGAGGGCCACACGCGCAGAATGCTTGCATCGGATATTAGCTGAAGGCACTATGGAGCAGGGTGCCTTGGAACTTGTGTTTGCTCAAAGGTTAACTTTTTTGCACCTTTGTGGGGCTGGGCTGAGTGCTCCTGCCTGCAAGGACTAACTCAGCGCTTGGCTTTGCTCAGCTGTAGCTGTAGCTGGATGCACACAACGTCAATGGTGAAACCAGGACGGGTTGAAAGGGACAGCCTATTTTTCATAAAGGTAAAATAGCCTATGAGTAGAAAATAAGCATAAGTGGAATGCTGGGCATAAGGTTAAAGCCCTGATTTATGACAGCAACGTCCAGGTTTTTGCATCCACAATTTGATGACAAGGAAGTGCGTAAGTGGAGTTGAGGCAGATCATGCTGGTGGTTTGTAGGAGGAGAGAGAAGTAAAGGACGTGAAGAATTCTCAAGGGAAGTGTGGACGCATTTTGAACCTTCAGCAGGTTAGAAAAGGCATAAGCCACACTAACAAGTATGAATTTTCACCTACTGCCCTAGCTTTTGTCAGGGGCCCCTTCTGGGTCAAATGTTTAGAAGTGAGGTGTATTGACACGGATACTGTTTTGCCTTTAGCTTTGTCTCGGCACCCTCCCCCCTACAACTCATGATACTTAAAGTATCTCTGAAAAACATGAATCCTTTTCTGTTAGAAAATCTGTCCATAAGTACAAACCGTGCGTGGTGAGTGGGGCAGAGCACACCTGAGGGACAGGATAGGGGTGCTTACACAAGTTACCTGTTTTGTGCAATTGGCCCTTGAAAGGGCTCTACAACTGTGATATAATACATGTGCTGAGCTGCAGAGCATTTTTAAAATGGCTGACTGCATGAAAAATTAACCCTTGATAAATCGGATATTAGCTGAAGGCACTATAGAGCAGGGTGCCTTGGAACTTGTGTTTGCTCAAAGGTTAACTTTTTTGCACCTTTGTGGGGCTGGGCTGAGTGCTCCTGCCTGCAAGGACTAACTCAGC
>JAGPOW010001711.1:1385378-1395476 GCA_030014935.1 Caiman crocodilus | reverse complement strand
GGACTAACTCAGCCATGCCCCCAGGGATGTCAGCATGGGGAGGGAGCAGCACGCAACTGCTGGCTCGGCTTTGCCCAGCTGTAGCTGGAGTAAGGGGCAAGGTGAAATGGGTTGGGGTGGGGCGGAATGCTTTAACTCATGGCACTTCTTGTAAAGAGCCATGAATTGCAGCACACCCCCTAATGTTTGTAGGCACCCTATGTAAAAGAATAGTTTGGAAGTAAGCAGAAACAATCTGAATATTGCTAGGCAAAGTTCATAGAAGGCCTCTTGCTTGCCTGGACCCTAATGCTGTGGGCTTGGTGCCATTAAGTACATCCAAGGGGCTTCTCCTCTTCACTGGCATCAGGCAGAAGGGGTCCCTTGGGGTGCAGGGCCCTCCTGAAGAGAAAGATAAAGGAGAAGCAGCTGACTATTGCTCAGTAGTGGGGATGGGAAGTGAATGGTGGGTGCTTGGAAAGGAATGGTCCCTGGTGAAAAGTCCATCTTCATGTGGAACAGCTGGCCGGCCTCATAGCCATTAAATCCCAACATTAGCAACAATCACTCTGCAGTGCATTGTCCTCTGAGCAGGCTGCCAGGGGCAGCTCACAATGGGCTGACCTAACCCTGCCACAGAGACTGTAAGAATAATTTGCAGCACACAAGACATGTATGGAGGCACACCAAATAGGGCAAAAGCAGTGCCTCCCAGCTCATGTGGACGAGCTGCAGAGGCCACCACCAACACTTACATTAAAGAGTCCTTAATTGTTTATTGAAGCTGATTGGATCATTAATGAAGACAACATAGTCTGCAAAATTAGACGTTTGGTAACTAAGACACATGCCTGGAAAAACAATGTCATCAGGAAATGGTGATTAAACCCTTCTCCTTTCTGGTGCTTGCCAGTCATAGTAGACCTTCTACAGGTTGATGGGGGGGAGGAAAACAGAAAAAAAAAATGGAGGAATAAACACAGACTCTATAAAAGTGGCAAGAGCATGGTTACAGCTCCTATTATTATTGTAATACAGAAGCACTGGGAGCCCTAACATGCTGGGTAAGGAGTGCACAATGTGAGAGAGTGACCCACGCCTGCAAAGTTTCCAATCTGGATAGACAGGGCAGAGTAGGGGTAAGCAGAGACGTAACTAATGAGTTTTGTGCTTTGGGCAAAATCCTACAGAATAGGGTGGAGTAGGGATGGTCCCAGGGGATAGTGGTTGTGTTGAGCATTGGAGGGGAGGAGATTGGTCTTAATTGCCCTAGGTGTTACTATATGTGGCTCTTCCAGTTGGGCAGGACACTAATACAGATGGGAAAGGAATGACTGTCTAGACTGCAGTCTTGCAGAGAAGACCTTAGGAGTTACAGTTGACTGGAAGCTGAATATGATCCAACAGCAGGCTCTTGTTGTAAAAACACCCCAACTGTATCCTGGGTCATATTAACAAGTGTCACTTGCAAATCAAGGGGAGTAATTCTTGTTCTATGCAGCGCTGGTGAGGCCTCACCTGGAGTACTGTTCACTTTTGGGCCCCATGCTTCAAGAAAGATGTGGACATGCAGCAACCACCAAAGCCCAAAAGTATGGGAAATACGCACAGCATAACATAGGCATAGATACACTTAGAGCATCCCCAAACACTGACTGGTCAAACTCTTGAGCACCTCCAGTGATAGAGAGTCCATAATTTCCTTAGGCAGTTTATTTCACAGCCTCACTGTTTTAACAGTGAAGAAGTTTTTCCTGATATCCACCCTAAACCTATATTTGCTATAACTTCAAGCCATTGGTTCACATTCTACTTTTGGCAGCAAGAGAGAAAAGGTGCTTTCTCTCTTCTTTATAGCAGGCCTTCAGGTATTTGAAGACTGCTATCATGCCCCCTCTTAAATGCCTTTTCCTCAAGCTGAATGCACCTAGCTACTTAAGCTTCTCCTGCTATGCCTTGCTTTCCAAATGACCTCCGGAGTTCTCTTCCAGCCCTACTTTTCTTTGATTCCATGATTACCAAGGTGCATAGTATCTATGCCTACAAAAGGTGGTTTTGGCTTTGCTGTGGGGATGCTTAGTGAACATGTAAAGTGGGTGCCAGGTTGATGTCATGGAGCTATGCTCAGAGGGGCCAGGTGAGTGACTGGCTCACTCTCTCCACTTCGCAATTCCTTAAAACCACCAAGGTGCTGACACCCAGGGATCTTCATCAGTGGACCACCATGCATCATGGAAGATCATGGACTGGGAGACTGTGGGATGCTGAATGAGCCAAATGCCCTTAGTAAATAGAATCTGTGAATTAAAAATAGCAAAATTCCCTTCTTTTGAGTGTGAGAGTATGTGTGTGTATGTACACATTTTACATTATATACACGCTAATAAAATATACATGATAGAGTGAGTGTGTGTGTGAATGAATGTATGCATGTATAGCAAGAAGTTCATCAGATCTGAAATCTCCTTCATAAATAACATCAGGTTTGCTTTTTCTGGAAAGCAGTTTTTGCCTAAGAGCAGGCACATTTGTGGTTAATTGGGACAGACGTCCCATTCTGCTCACTGCAGCTTTGAGTCTTTCGTTCCCAACCCCTCATTAAACATGGACTCAGCAGCATGGTGCTCTTCCCTGCAAAATGCAAATAGCAAACCTGCTCTGTGGCTACCTTAATACTTAGAGTCCTAATGTTTTTTCATGCCTTCAGCTCACAGAAGAATGTTAATCATGTGAGTGACTGCTGTTATAGGTTTCATTTTGAAAATATGCCCTGATTTATGCAGCAAGAGCTGCTTATTTCTCAGATACTCTCCCTCCTCCCTCCTCTGCCCTCCGTTCAGGCAGAATAACACCAGATTCTGATTTACTAATGAGAAATTGGAAGTCATTGAACAACATTCCTCGTATGACTTATTAATGAGTCTTCCAAGTGTCAGCAGCAGGACTGCATTTTAGCAGCTGGATCACTTGAGGAGGAAAGGAGTCCAGATCATGCAGAAAAGCTTTATTTTATAATTTGGTACA
This sequence comes from Caiman crocodilus, assembly GCA_030014935.1. Lineage (NCBI taxonomy): Eukaryota > Metazoa > Chordata > Crocodylia > Alligatoridae > Caiman > Caiman crocodilus. Next base: position 1,392,473 of record JAGPOW010001711.1, on the reverse strand, counting down.
TTCCTGATGACTTTAGATGAAAGATGACACTTGGATGTAAAAAACATCATGTGTTTGTGATGCTTTACGTTTGAATGTTTTTCTTTTCTTTAGCAGCAAACCATCACCACAATAAAGCCTAATAAAAAAGTTTATAATAAATCTCACGTGCATTAGCAGTCTTTCTGTAAAACATGCCGATAGCATGATTAAAAGATTAAACTCCCTGTCTCTCCTGGCCTTACTGAGATCAGAAGGAACTAATGTGTGTGACCAAGTGCCAGTGTACTGAGAAATCAGAATTGTGAATTGTCACAAATAATTACAAGAAAATAATATTTTCAAAGGAACGCGTTTAGGACATGATTTAGAGCAAGTAAATTGCTAATCTTTTAAACTGCCTCTGTTTTATCTCCTAAGGCTTTTCTGTCAGCTCCAGTGTAATGGATGTTGGGTTACATATTCTCTCTGTTCATTTACCTCATACAATAGTTACCTCGTTGAGACATTTCCCCCAGTCCCATTCCATGCACTAGGGAAAGTGATGCAAGAAGCATCACTGCGCTTTCCTTTAATGGAGTCAGAGCTCTGCAAGCTCATTATGTGATGTTTTCCAAATGTACTTTCTAGTTTCCAATAAATACAATTTAGGGAACTTGATTCTTTAGTGGTCTGTCCTTTGTAGAGTTCTTAGCACTAATATGCAAAACTTGCCTGTTCTGATCTGCCAGCACTTTTTCACAGATATAAATGACCATACAAAATACCAGGGCAGTGCAGAATCAGGCTGTATATGCTTAACCCTATATGCGATGTGCTTACAGTGACCAATGTGTCAAGACACTGATATGGAAAATCATAAAGGTGTGTCTGGCCAAATGGATGCACATCATTTATGTACAAAACCGGATTATTATCACTTTTGCATACAACTAATAGGTTATATATATATACGAAAACATTTTCCAAAGCAAATAAAGTTTGGTATTATTTAACAACTTCATTAATGATTTGTATGACGGGATTGATGGCATGCTTTGCAATGGACAACACTAAATTGGGTGAAGTTGCAGATATTTCAGAGGGTAGGGCTTGGATCCAGAAAGACCTGGACAGACTGGAGAAATGATCTGCAATCAATCAGATGTAATTCAACACAGAGAAGTTCAAAACCCTGACTTTGGATGGAACAATTGCACGTACACCTAAGAAGTGAGCAGGATTAAACCAGTATTTCCTGGCTGGCTCTGCACAATGTTTTAACTACCACACCACAGGTTAGACTTTTTTGCAGCCTTCTTCTGCTTTTGTTCCTCAGTCCCTCAGGACCTCTTTAGAGGCTGGTCTTTTGGGAAGCTAAGAGAAGGTGATATGAGGCGGGAAGGGTCTGTGGCTCATTGAAGTGGCTGCTCTGAAAGGGAGAAGCTTCTTGTTTTCAGACTGGACACTTGCTCCCCACCACACCGCTCTTTGTCCATTTTATCCAGTAACTATTACATGCAAGGGACAATGCTCAGCTTCAAGAGGAGTGCCAGAGAGGTGCTCATATAATGCCTGACCTGTGATGTGGTGGCTGGAGCACTGTGTTGGGAAGTCAGAAAAATGTAAGCCCTAAAATTGAAGTCTCCCACTTCCTGGTGAGTGCCCTAACCACTCAGCTACTGGGGCTAAAACACAAGAAGGCCTTTCCCCTGCTATCATTCCTTGTGGATCTTATGCATGCACTTGCTTAACATTCCTATCCCTTATTTTTAAATAATATATTTTTAAGATACCCCCATATCTTTTATCAAAGGGAAGTTGAAAGGAGACTCTAATCAGTCTCTTTGTATTTAGATGGGAATTGGACTTCTGACAGCAGAGGGGTTCTTCATTCAGTAGATAAAGGTAGAACAAGATCCTAAGGCTGGTCAGTAGACCCAAGCAAATTCCAGCTGGGAATAAGGTACAACATCTTGGGGCATTTAACCCCTGGAGCTGCTTACCTGGGGAAGCAGAGTCTTTTTCACAATTTGTATTTTTTAAAGGCCGTGTCAGTCCCTTTCTAAAATAATGTTCTTGTTCAACCACAAGCTATAGGCTGGCTACAGACATGACTGGATAACATTCTCCGGTCTGTATTATGCAGGAGGTAAGACCAGCTGATCATAAATCTCCTGGCCTTGAAATCAATGGCACACAAAAGGCAAGAATCTTACTGAAGCCAGTCTTGACTTCCCTGGTATAGGAGACTGTCCAGGACAAAGCTGGCCTGGTTGGGTCTGTACCACTGGCTGTCTGGAGCCCTGCAATAGAGACCTAGTGAATAACTGAGACCTCTAGCAGGGACATCCAGAAGGGCTTCCTGCAGGGATTGCCATGTGTGGTAAGGGTCCTTCCTTAGCAGTATGAATGATTCTTGAAGGAGCCTCCTCTCCAAGATTCTGCATTACAGGTGTATACAGTTCCCAGTACTGAAAAGAACTTAAGCATATCAGTCCCTAAACACAAGGGTATATGGTATTTATTCTTGAAGCCATGAACTTCACTTGTCCCCATCCCAGACCCCCAAACTGCTTATACACTTCTTACAACATCAAGGTACTTATGGCTGAGAGGTTTTGACAGGGTCATGGGACCTCAAAGTTCTGGTATTCTTCTGGTATGAGAGAAAGGAGAATCGGATCTGCCATGGATATCACTGGTATGACTAGCCTGTTTTGCAAAAGTATGTGTTTTGGCATACTTTCTTTTGCATTAAAAAAAAAACCTTCTAATGTGCTTCTGACCAGCCACTGCTGTGTCAGAAGCACATTAGAACTCAATGGCAGTTTATTCTGCAACTAATGTAGCACCTTTTAATCCATTATCCAGCGTGCAGTTTACTTATTAAAACATAGGTTACCTAGGAAAGTAGCTAAAGAGCAAGCCTAAGAAGCCTGCTGAGACAATGAGATTCTTGGTGTGATCAGCAAGGTCAGGGAAAAGTCTGGAAACAGTAAAGCCATGTATATTTTCAAAGTAAATTATAAATTAATTAATTATTTTGGCATCTGGTGGCCTCCCAGCTACTTGAAGTACTTGTAAGACAGCACCTTATTTTACATCATTGGCTCATCTTTGAGTGCTTGCCACTTTTAGGGTTGAGTGAGGCAGCCAGCAGGTGCCTGACTGCATTTTAGAACACAGGCTAGCTATATAAAGACAGTAGTTTGCTGCTGGCAGCAGGCAGAGCTATTGCCTGGCTGAACTGCTGTACGGAACATCTAGCAGGTAAGAGCAGGTGGTTCTTGGTCCTGGGCATGACCTAAAACTGCACCCTGCTGGGGATGGGTAGCCTGGTGGGGCACTTAGTGGTGTGGGAGCCCCCAGGAAATGCCAGGGCAGTTACCACCCCGGTGAAAGGTAGGTTAGTGCACCTTAATACCCCCAGCTCCCACAACTGGGTGGGTTACCCCACAGTAGGGCCCAAGAAGGCAGACCTGTGTTAAAGAGTGTGGGCTAGATGCTCAGAAGCCTGACTTGAGGAACCCTTGACTGGTCAATGCTGGGGCTGGGACCAGAAGGGTCAAAAGGGCCAGGGGCCCACTGACAGGGATGCCCAGAGACAGGGGCCTGGGGTTCTGACTGGCCTTGGAGGTGAGGCTAGGGCCTGTGTGGCCAAAAATCCTGGGGGGCCACACCTGAGAGGGGGAAGAGTGCAAGGAGCTAAGCAGGTCAGAATGAGGACAGAGTAGGCCACCTGATGGGAAGAGATTTAGTTGGGCTACAGACTGGAGGTTATGGGGTCCAGTGTGGGGCCAGAAATGCTAAGAACTGAGATGCCATCTGTGAGGCATTGGCTACGGTTTAGGGGAGGTTCACAGCTGCAGATAGTGCCCCCTGGCATCGGAGCTGGGAATGGGCAGCTTCCTGCATTATGCCACCAGCTTATGGGAACAGCCATGTCGTGGCAGGAGAGACTGGGCAGACTGCCCTATAGAAACAGGTGGGCGGGCCAGCATGAGACCTAGTCCTGAGTGTGCCCCTGTGTCACAGTTGGTTTGTGGAAACATGATAGAGCGTAAAGTTAAAATAAAAAGAGAAGAATTTTTAATGGCAGAAGAGCAACTCCTTTGATTAATGGAATTGTCAGTGAGTTCTCACTCTCTTTCATGGTCCACCTCTCTTGGTTTTGAATTGGACACATCCAAGATATGACAGTTTGTTGCTCCATTTCTGCTGTAGATGTATTTGAACTTCCCAAAGCTTTAGAAAAACCTACCATTTTTAGTGCATGGCAGATCAGAGGCTAAGTAAATCCTACCTCTCAAATGACAGCATCCTGCATCATCTACATCTAGGGCAGAAACTAACAATTTGGCTTTGATGTCCTACAGCATCTCTGACAACTTCACATGCTTTACAGTCAGAAGTTTGCAACGATTGCTCGCTTCACTTTAACTATTGTGTGAGCTGCAGGAAAATAAGAATGCAATTACTGTGTGTGAATGAGGATAGTGAAATGAAAGATATGGAGAAGAAAGGAGAAAAGCAGCTCACAATTTCCTCCTGCTCTCTGTCTGGTTGCGCTTCATCCATTCCCTCATGTTGCATGTGGTTTTAAAATTCCAATTTATTTCCTTATCCTGAGGGAGAAAGAAGAGTGTAATATAATTAGAAGCTGACAAATCAAGAAAGTCAATATGTGCTGCGGGTTGGCAGGAATGAAGAAGGGAATTTGGGAGAAGAGGGGCATGCAAAGGTTAAATTCTGTGCGTATTGAGTAGCAGACCTTTCTGTCACCTTTGTCCATGCTCAGGACTGCATTGCTAGTTTTGCTGGAGCCCATGGGGACTAAGGTGCTCTTTGGTAGGAGGTAAGGTATTGTGCTCCCTTCCCCTTCCCTTTCTCCTTCTCCTCCTCACACGCACCTCACCTTGTATGTTTTGATGTAGTTGCCAAAAGCCTGACAAAAACTGTTGTGTTGTAATGTAGGCTTTTAGGAGCTACCTTGTTCCTCACATCACTTGTACACAAAGGCAGGAGAGATGGAGGTGGAGGGGAGAGGACCTGGCTGACTTGGAGGCATATCACTGTGCTAGGAAAGACAGGAGAAGCTGGGGGGCCTTTCAGGCTGTTGCTATAGCACTGGGCAAAAGTGTCACACATTCTGCTACATGGAGACAAAAGAACAAAACAGAAAAACAGGGAAATGACTGAATGAGGGTGGGACTTCCGAAAGTGTCTATATGACTTAAGAGTAAAAGTCCTATTAAAATTAATGGGATTTGCTTTGGAAAACTCTAAATGCTGGGACAGCAGCAATTTTATGACCCCTTCTTTTCTTTACATTAAATTAATAAGAAGAATGGTTTTGGTGCTGGAAGCTCATGTTCTAACTCTTCTGTGTCATGGCATTTGGGAAGCTGATTTCTGCTAGTGCTTTCCCTGGCCACACACAAGGACTGTTTTTTGCTACCAATAAGAAAAGCAAAAAAAGATATAAAGCTTTTGAAACTAAAATTTTTATATTTAAAGTAACTTCAGAAGGGATTTCCTGAAAACTGAGCATGCTGGGGAAAAAACAGCTGAGCAGAAGGAGGGGTAATACATTTTGCCGAGAATGCTTTTAGTAAGTCATTTTCCCTTGGGAAGCAGCCACTGTCATTCTCTGGGGGATTTTGCTGTTGGCTTTCATACTTTCTTTCTTTGCCTGTTTCACTTTGATCTAGTCAGGGTCCCTGGTACTGGATCATCCTGAAACTGTCTCCTTACAGTCTCCCATGTAAGGCTGCACTCATTGCCTCTTTTTAGCTCTGTAACTGGACACCCTCTCGGCTATGGTAACCGCCTGTCTTTTTAGTCATCATCAGCTGCCTTTCGACTGGTTGCCAAGCTATTTGCTGTAACTAGGGCTGGAACTGTGGAGGGAATGGATTACTGCTGTCATGGTCTTTGGCCTTTATTGAGGAATCTATCACCAGTCATTTAATGCAGAATATGGGGAATGCCTCCAACTAAATCAGGCCGTATATAAGCAGGTTCGATCTTTTGGGGATTTCTGAAATGGAAGGTGTTTATCCAAAGCAGACAAGAAAAGGAATGGGGCAAGGAAGAACTCAGTATTTTATGGACCAGTCACTAGAATGGATGCTGGGCTTTCATATAGACAGTGCACTAATGGGATTTAGCCAGTGGGACACAGGACCATTAATCAATCCATCTTGCTCAGAGGAAGGGAAACACCTCCCCCACTGCCTGTGGGAATTTATTATTATCATATAGTATGCCATTTGCACCCTATTGTATAAAGTTTCAATGTTTTGCAGCCCAATCAGGGTCAGAACACCTCCTTGCTTAGTACCACATACCACATCAGAAGACACTATCCCTGGTTTGTAATCTACTCCAAGAAGACGCAACAAATGCATGCAACATAATATGTGATGGGGAGAAAGGCTGTGCAGGGCTGAACACACCATTAGAAGATTCTGAATCACATATATGCCCTTCAGGGGCAAATTCTGTTTGTGACTGTGCCTCGTATTCAATTTGTCCTTTGCAGCTTAAGAACCTATAATAGCCCTTAGGGATGTTCTAACCTCATTAGTGAACCTTCTTACTGTGTGTACTTCTTACAGACTAGACAGTGTGCTCCTCATGCACGTTGGTGACTTGTTAGGACCATCGAGTGGGTAGGTGCTCCATGATAGGAGTGAAGGTCTCATAGCTTGGCCTAAATTAAGTAGATAAGCCAAGCACACTCCAAGATCAATCACAAAATTCACAGAAATCAGGATCTGTTTGATTTCTCTTTAGCAAGAACATGGGCAAGTCAGGGAGGGGAGAAGAACACAAAAGGAAAGCTCTTGGCCCCTGACCTCTCTTGTACAGCATGACCTCTGCCCCTCTGAGTCTGGCACCTCCAGAGGAGATGATTGTGGCTTGAGGCTAGGAACAGATATTACACGTAAACTGGTTTAAGTGATCAGAAATTTTTTGCTTTGCCATGCTCCAGAGACCAGGGCTGGCCCCACCCCTCTGCTCCCTAGCCAGAGCTCTGGCAGAGACTGAAGGCACAGATGGGTCTGCCTGGCTTCTCTCAGTGCCCCTCCCCTCCCAGTTTCCCTCGGTGTTGTCCCTTGCCCCCCCCCC
>JAGPOW010001711.1:1370165-1385278 GCA_030014935.1 Caiman crocodilus | reverse complement strand
CCATCTCCCACAGCATGGACCCCAGCCCCACAGACCCTAACCAGCATGTGGTATGCTAGCTAATGCTGAGAGGAGTCTGTGTGTGTGTGTCTCCATTTTCATTGGGACAGGACAAAGGCAGACAGGACAATGTCTGCTTCAGGCTTTTTGGAGCTAATCAACAGGTCACCAGGTAATGTCTCTCTGTTCCTTCCTTGGAAAAAGCTGTTTAAGAAGAGCTTGAACTATTGAGAGGCTTTTGTTTTCTTGATAGGCTGCTAAACACTGTGTTACCAGCTCCCTCCTGGCTCTCTCACCTGTCAGGTTTGCTGCATAAAGTAGGAAGAAGCGGGGAGAGGGAGGTTGAAAAGCTCCGTATCATCAACAGATGCATGCACTGCACACATACCCTTTGCCTCAGAGTGCTAGCTGTGGGCTGGCAACACTCCTGCTCCTTGAGCAGCGAGCAGGGAAAATCCTAGGACTGTGCAGACCAGGGTGGGGGTTTAAACTCCTCCCTAACCAGAGCGTCTTCCTTGGCCTGGCAATGCCTCCCCTCAACTCAGCACTGTAGAAGGGAAGGGCGGGTTGCTGTAGCACACCCTGGCTTCTAGCCTGAGCCAGTGCAGGCACATTTTCTCAGTTCAAAGGGAATGTCTGTCACTTGCAAACTGGTTCAGCCTAGGGACTTGCAAACTGGTTCAGCCTAGGGAGGTTAGACTTTGGGCAGGCAATTATTTTGGGTGGAGGGTCGCTTAAAAGTTTTGGTGAGCTGTCAAGAGCTGCACGGGGGAAGGCAACAGGCTCCAGTACGCAGGGCTTCCCTCCCATGCTATGCAAGCACAGGGGCTGCGAGTGGCAGGGAGTGCTGGCGATACAGACAGCCCAGAAGAGGCAGCGCTGGCAGGGGCTGAGCCCCACTGGGCACCTGTGATCTGAGTTCCCCGCCTGTTGCTGCTGCCACTGTCTGCCAGGGCTGCATGCCATGGGGGAAGAGTGGGGTGTCTCTGCACCTCCCACTCTCCTTCACACCCACACACTGCCCACCTCAGCTCCATGCTGCTACTGCCCCCTGCCCCCCTGGGTGTGAGGTCTGCACTGCCACCAGCACTAGCTCCACACTCTGTGCTCCCTCCCAGATGAAGCCCCACCCCTGCTGCTTCCCTACCTGCTGCCCAGAGCAAGCAAGAGATCAGGGAAGCAAAGCAGGTCCTTGGGGACTGCAGCAGCAGAAGCATCCCTGCACAGCAGCTGCATGCTGACTGGCTGATCCCTTCTGTGCATGAGGGTGGAAGTCAGGTAATAGGGTACATTTTGGGGCTGTGTATATATGTGGGTGTCTCGCTCCCACGCTATGGGTGGAAGGGCTGGGTGGGATGCAATTTGTTGGGGGGCCCTGTGTGCCAGATGAAAGTGCTTAGAGGGTTGTATCTGTCCTGTGGGCCATATTTTGCCTATGCTCCCTGCCACTCACGGGCAGCCCCTGCACTTGCCTGAGAGCCTAGGTTTGTCACACAAGCTGCAGTTTCCTCCTTTTATCTCTGACAGCCTCCAATTCTCTACCTAGTACTAGCCAGGAAGGCTGCCAGCCCCACAAGCAATATGATGCAGTGCCAGTATGATACGCTGCAATGTGGGGCTGCTATGTTGAAGTGGGAGGCAGAAAGCAATGCAGTTCTTTCCTGTCCAGCAACACTGACATGTCTTAAGGCCCACAATGCTCACGTTTGCATGCTGCCCTTTTGCCTTTGGTTATCACCACCCTTACTGTTCCCCTAGAGAATCTGGGCTTGGAAACAACAGAGGAAATGGCTTCTGACTTGCACAAGCTGCTGCTGCAGAGCTGCTAGGAACAGGCCCTCTGTAGTCACCACAGGAACTATTCTCTTCCTCTTTTCACACTCTACATTATTAGGTGGGAGCCTGGGTATGATTCCTAACCGGTGCCGGCAAGTTAGGGAGTACACTGAGACTCTCTGCAAAGGGAAAAAAGTGGGTGGGGTGGGGTGGGGGAGGGGCAGAAGAGGGGAGGGAGTAGATGGGAGAGGGCAGTGGGATGGGGACCCTGGAGGGCTGGGGCATTCCTAGAAGACAAATCCTTCTAATGACACACTGCACTGCAATCAGTTTACTTAAGGTGTTGTAGAAAACACCCCTCATTTTTGCTGAACAAAGAGACAATGCTGTATACCAGAACCAGTGTTACCCCCATACTTTACTCCTCCCCCAAGCCCAGACATTAAAGTATGTCTTTGGGGTTTGCTAAGTAGAGAGGACAGCAAACCTCCATCATTTTTCCCCAATTGCAAAATCAATGGGTAGTGCCTGGGGAGTGAACAGGGCTGGCTGTGCTGTGTGCTATAATCCAATCTGGGTCTATAATTCAATACAGTCGCACGTGAAGTCCAGGCAGCTATGCGGCTCAGCTCATGACCCAGGAGCCTTAAGATAACAGAATGTAAAGGTCTTGTCCCCTGTGTCCCTTAGGCAGTTTCTGATGGATAGGGAGCTGCCTGGCTTGCCAACAGAGACACGATAATGGGATCAGCTCCCGCACTGAAGGAAAGGCACCACCATATTCAGCATCTGCCTCGAAAAACATTTTGCTATTTCCTGGGTGTTTAAAGGAGTTGGCGGTACAGCATTGCCCCTTCAGGGGCAGCTCTAACATGTAATATGCAGCCAACATCCCTGTGGGCCTTAGGAAACAGTAGCTTGTTTGAGCTGTAACAGTGCACGTGTTTTGATATGCCCTATGCTGAACCCCCTGCTTGGGGGCCATCTTAAGGTGCCTTTAGGTTGCCAGAAAAGGTGTCAAGGGGCCTAAGCAGAGCAGAAAACTAGGTCTAGGATTTTTTCTCATACCTGGCCCGGGAAAGAAAGCAAAAGCCCCCATTCCAGTTGCTTGTATGGGAGACAGGGAGAAGGCTATCCTCTACTTTTTCCAGGCACAACCCCTTCCCCAGCATAATTCCAGCGAGATGGGGAGCTGAAGAGACCACAGAGATGTACAGTGAAATACTCCAAATTTAGGTGATGCCAAAATGTGCCACCTAAGCACAGCCCCCCCCTTTATGCCCTATTGGGCAGTCTTTTAATATTCCATTGTACACTGTGATTTCTCCTGGACTCCTGTCTCAGACAGCTGATAGGTTTAAATGTGGAAGGCAAGAAACATGATGAGGAACACAACAGAGCTTGCTGGATTTAACAAGAATTTTAAGGCATCAAAATAACTCTCATAAGAACACAAGGAAACTCTCCACCCCATGAGCTTTTGCCCCCCGCCGTAAGCTACCTACCTTTGTCCATTTTAGCACAAAGGATTGTTTCAAAAACACTACAACAGACTTCAATATAATGGGAGAAAGGGAGGGTTGTTTGTTTGGTTTATTTTAACTCTACATATTTTCAAATGGATAAACCATTTTTACTCAGGCTCTTGGGCAAAGTGTACCCCTTGTTTGAGATTAGGGCTTGAAAATTTCAGTTTAGTAAATAACATTTTTAAAACGTTATCAGGGCTTGAAAACAAATGCTTAGAATGGAAATGCTTAGGAAACCTTAACACTAACTGCTGCTAGTGCTCCAACTTTGAGGCTGCTTAAATCAGAAACTGAAAACTAATTACATATATAGCTGGTCAGGGATTGTGATCTAAACCTAGGAAAAAATGCAACGAACACCAGAACATTTTAATTCTCCTTGACAATTTTCTTTAAAAAGAAATCAGATTTTCATCAGGAACCCCAAACCTGAAATATATAAGCAGTAAAGGTTTTAAGCAAGGAAAATATAAATCAGTTTATGACCAATCGTTTGAAGTTTTAGTTGCTGAAAATTGATTACTTTAATCTTTTATTTGTCATTGTATCAACAAAACCTGTAGAAATTAGTCTAACATAGACATTTCCCAAAGACATTTCAAACAAAAAAAATATTTTTGGTTGAGAAACAATTTGAATGAAACATTCTGACCAGCTGGATCTACATTTATCTTTCTCAGAATTACTAGAAGGGAGAGAGTTGATTATAGCATTAGTATTTAAAGGAATGCCCATTTCTTTGGTGCCTGTTATAATTAGGTTCAGAGGAAACTAGACATGCAGTGAACTCTCAAAGTTACTTGAAGCATCAGTAAAATATAGCATCATTTAATGCAGACTGCTTGGTGTAAAGAAATCACTGAGAAGTAGACACCTGACCCTGTCCAACACCTGAGCTCACTTGACTATAAATACGTTGCATCACATTATGTTAATATGCATCACAATTCTCTCAAAGCAGTCATGAAACCTTGTGCCTGAGACTGGATCAAAGCACAAGAAAAATTAGGGTCTTTCAGAGAGCATTTCTGATCTGCATGATGCCAGAATTCTTCTGGGATTTCACATGAAGTGCTAGAAACGCCAGTGCAAAGGCAAAAAAGAATCAAACGTGCTTTGCAGTAGGCAATGGGATGACCTACCTTCCCTATCCCAGAGCTCAGCGGCAAGCTGGTCCTTCAGAGGGGATGATTGGGCTCTGTATTTGGAAAATGTGGCCATATTTCAGTTTACGTTTGGAGGTTGATTGCCAGCACAGAATAGAGTTCCTACTTTGACAAGTGCTAACGTGACATTTCGCCATTGGTAGACTGGACATAATTACTGGGCATTTTGTTTAGGACCCAGCAAAAGGGGAATAACAGCAGGGAGCCCACCTACCCAGATATACCTGCCTGATGAGACAGTGACAGTCAAGAGGAGGGATTTGTATTGTAAGCTTTTCCCACTGTCTCCTGTGAGTCTGAGGAGATTAGATTGTCATTTAATTGACCAAGTTCTGAAAATATTCTCCTGCTCTTTGGACTACAGCTCTCCTACCTAATGAGAAAAGTGCCTTCTTTGCATTGGGCCTCATTGCTGGATGCAGCGTGTGTGTTCTGTCTTAACATTCCTTGGGAGAAGCTATGGCACCAAACCTTATTAAAGTGGCCTCACTGTGTCTTCTTCAGCTTTCGTTCATGACACTTTACCTTTACCAGCTATTGATTTTTGCGTCAGCATGCATAATACAGTGCAATCCTGGGGCATTTGCAGCCCTGTATGGGTTTTAATATTCTGGTAGGATTCATTCTAGCTGAAGAAAGAAGAAGCATTATTTGTTTAATTTTCTAAGGAGAGGAGTTTTTAGAAGAAGCTCAAGTGCATTGAGTCTGCAACAACGAGAGAATTTTTCAGGGCCATGCAGTTCTGACAGTAGCTGACAGGGGCACATCTGATGTGCGATTCCACTCATTCTGCTTCACTGTTTTTGGGTTTTGAAATGAAACATTATTTATGAATAGATATACTGATTGTTTAACATTTAGTGCTTGTTGTAACAAAATGAGATGTGGCAGTGATAGCATCTGCCACAGGCGAAGTACTGCCCATGGACTTTTGAGTCTACTTTGTTCCCTCAAATGATATCTCATTTCTATGTGGGGAAATGAGGTCAGTAAAGCTCGGTACAGATGTTCAGGGAGGTTAGGGGGAGGTTAGATCATGTTAAACATGGCCATCTGATCTAACTTAGTTCACCCAGATGTGGACCCTACACTTAGATTTTACCTAAGTAGGCATTTAAATGTGAATTGTACAGATGTTCCGGAAGATCAGTTCAAAAATGGACAACACGGCATCCAAGGTAGTCTGACTTGGATTCGGTCCGGTGTGACCAATCTAAATGAACTTCTGTACAGTTCCCAGCACAGCCCCGGGGCTGGAGAAAACCAGCCACTGCCCTGCTGGCACTGAGCTAGTTTTATCCCAATGGCCCCTTGCCTCTCCCACAGGTGGACAACCTTCCTCTCCCCTGCAGATCAGTCAGGTCCCCTGCCCCAGCCCGCCAAACCCCCTCATCCCGCAAGCCACTCCCCATGCCAGTTTTACCAGTGTTCATTGGTGCTGGGAGCCAAGGAAGTAAGTTGGGGTGGGGGCAAAGAGTGAGTAGGATGGGATTGTTCATTTGGGGGTGGAGTGAGTCAGGGGCTAAAAAAAGCCCTGGCTCCAAAGGAGGGGAAAGAGACCCCCAAATTAGGATTGGAAAGGATATAAGGTAGGATTTTCAAAGAAGTCCAAAGGAGGTAGCCTTCCTAGCTGTACCGACAAACTCCATTTGGGGATTAAAACAAACTTTAACCAATGGGGATTCATACACTTCTATGATTATCCCATCACTGCACATGACTGGGCTATGGCCCTTACCACTGAAGAAGCTGGTAATGACCGGGAAGCTTGGTTTTCTCTGATTAAAAAAAAAAAATTACAAATTCCCTGATAGAAATTGCAAATTCTCTAATGATAACCCCCAAATCTGCGATTAAAACTAAACATCGCTATTTATCTAGATATCAACTGAGCATAATGTTTTATTGCTATATTCACAATTTTAGAGCAATTTGGAAGCCTATCAGTGCCTCAATCACTATAATAAAATAAATTCTAAGTACCTTTACATTTTGGTATTTGATTTTGGGGTTTTAATCATGGAAACTCAGAGCTCCCCATGCCCCTTCACTCATCAGGGCCCAGGTCCAGGCCCAGGCCCCTTACTCCTAAGACACAGCCCCTCATCCCTGCTTGTGCCCCTCACCTCCCATCCACAGCCCTATAGCTCTGCTGATGTCCCTTACTTCTCAACCACAAGCCTCGACCCCAGCTGCTGCCCTTTGTCCCCCTAGAACTCTGCCAGCCTGCATTGAGCTCTTTGCAAAAGTGGAAAATCCACATGCTTCTCAGTTAACATGAGAAATCTGTGTTTTTCTCATTTAAAAGGGAAACATCTTGTTTTTCTCCCCGTTTTCCCATGAGAAACAGAAAACCCAGATTCCTGCTGAGTACTGTCACTCTGGGGTCCTTATCAAGTCCTCATATTTTCTAGCACAAACTAATATGACTGAATGTGCTGGGAATGTAACTGAAAGCAGCATGTCTCTCCCTATGTTCACTTCCTTTTTTTTCTCACTCTCCCACACACACACACACACACACACACACGCATGCATGCATGCATGCATGAACGCACACATGTGCAATCCTCCCAGTTGAGCTCCAAGCATGAGTGAATTTACAAACCCACATACAAAAATATATTGTGGAGTATCATGCACAAGTCCCTGTCCATCCCCAGAACATCTTTTTTTCCACCTTAAGTCCTGTGCATTTCTCCACTGAGAGGTTAAGGGTGGACGGGAGAATGTATGAGGAACAAATAGGGAGATGGAGCTGAGGCAAGCCTGCCTATTGAGAGGTCTGGCCAAGTTCCAGTTCACTCTAGAAATATGCAGTTAGGAACTGAAAAGCCTGCAGAAAGGCTCCTAGAAAAGAGCTGTCTAGGCCTCTGCACGAATGCAGATCTGAGTGTAAAAGTGCTTGGTGTAGTGCTATCATCACTGTCAGTGTTCCTCTGCTTTCTGAGTTATGACAAGGCTATGACACTATTCACGTGGAGCCAGTGCCAAAATCTGGGGCCATACTAGCCCCCATTCACTTATACTGCAAAGGATGCTTCTGCTTTTATGACTATATCACTGTGTGGTAGGTACCCTGCAGTCTGCAAGCACAGCACAGACCATGTCTTAATATTTAAGTTAAGCGGTGGACAAAATGTTGGGCAAATGGGAGAGAGTAATCTGCCATCTCTTAGCCCTTTGTTATTTTTATATCACCCTGTGGCAGGATGGTGTGGCCTGAAGCATCCCAAACTTGGTTTTTAGCATTGATTCTGCTGGAAATGAATTGAATGGATTCCAGTGAACAGAGGTGACTCATTAACCCTCTTGGATGAAAGGGATCTGGGAGAAGCCTTTTGGAGACAAAGGATCTAAGTAATTATAGGCCAGTCAGTCTCACCTTCATCCTTGGAAAAGTCTTTGAAAAAATTATTAAGGAACATATTTGTGTGAGTCAAGTGGGAAAAATAATGCAGCAGGGCAACCAGCATGGATCTGTAGTAGCTAGATCATGCCTGAATAATCTGGTTTTGTTCTATGACAAAGGTCACAAAACGCTTAGACACAGAAGTAGAGATGGATGTCGTTTACTTGGATTTTAGGAAGGCTTTCGATACAGTATCTTGTCCTGTTCTCATAAAAAAAAAGGCTGTGACTGTGACCTAGTTGATTACACAGTCTGGTGGGTGGCAAATTGGCTTGGGGGTTGCACCCAGAAAGTGATATTGACCTGGAAGGATGTGGGTAGTGGGGTCCCTCAGGACTCAGTCCTTGGACCTGTGCTCTTCTATGTCTTCATCAGTGACTTGGATGTGGGTGTGAAGTGTATTCTGTCCAAATCTGCAGATGATACTAAATTGTGGGACAAAGTAACCACCTCAGATGGTAGGGAACAATTGCAGACAGTCCTAAACAGGTTGGAAAAGTGGGCAGAACACAATAGGATGCAGTTCAACAAGGACAAATGCAGAGTGCTGCACCTAGAGCATAAAAATATCCAGCACACCGACTGGCTGGGAAGTGACCCTCTCAGCAGCACAGAAGCAGAAAGGGATCTCGGAGTCATAGTAGACTCCAAGATGAACATGAGTCGTCAATGTGACGAAATCATCAGCAAAGCTAACTGCACTTTATCATACATCAGCAGATGCATGACAAACAGAATCAAAGAGGTGATACTTCCCCTGTATGCAGCATTGGTCAGACTGCAGCTGGAATACTGCATCCAGTTTTGAGTGCCATATTTTAAGAAGGATGTGGATTACCTGGAGAGGGTCCAGAGGAGGACCACGTGTATAGTTAAGGGTTTGCAGACTAAGTCCTATGAGGAGAGACTAAGAGACCTGGACCTCTTTAGCCTCCGCAAGAGAAGGCTGAGAATTGATCTTGTGTCCGCCTACAAATTTATTAGTGAGGTGCAGCAAAGAACTGGAGATGCTCTGTTCACCAGGGCACCTCTTAGAGTAACAAGGAACTATGGTCACAAACTAACAGAGAGCAGATTTAGGCTGGACATCAGGAAAAACTTCTTCACAGTAAGGATGGCCAAAATCTGGAATGGGCTTCCATGGGAGGCGGTGCTCTCCCCTACCTTTGGGGTCTTTAAGAGAAGGCTGGTTAGGCATCTGGCGGGGGTTGTCTGACCCCAGTATCCCTTCCTGCCCAGGCAGGGGGTTGAACTTGTGGGGGCCGAGAAACACTGGCGGAATGGGGCTGCCTATAGAGCGGAATTGGTTGGACGAGAGGCAGCAGTGGTTGAAACAAAAAAACTTTACTTACAAGCTGTATACACGAGGTATGCAGTGTAGGCACAGTCCGTAGACAGACAAACAGAACTGTAGACAGGCACACCAATGCTCACATTCATGTGGGGATGGGATACGTCGTGGTGACTGCGACGGGGAGTTGTTAGTGGGTGATCAGACCTCCTCCGTGGCTCTGAAATACACGTGGGGATCTCTCTCCATGCACATCCGAGCGCTCCTCCAATTTGGGTGGATATCACCCAAGCCTTTTATGCGGCCAGCGAGCCAATTGCCAACCGCCATGTGTGCATAATTTACTCCAAGTCAATCATGAGCATGCACTCCACGGTGCGGCTGCAAACCTTTTGGCGGGCTCTAATCTTGCACCAAGGACTTTTCCTGCCTTACAGGGAAAATCCCTGCACCAAGGACTCGCAATGTGCCTAACACAACTGTGCCGAGGCACCTGTTTAACCATTCTGCTCTGACAGAACTTAATGATCTGTTGAGGTCCCTTCTGACCTTAGCATCTATGAATGTCTGACCTGGGGCATGGGCTGAGCTATCCTGTGGTAGGAGTCCTGAGAGCTACCAGGCTTTTCAGACAATTGGAGCTGATCCTTATACCTGACTGGGTTTTACTCTGCGTATGAATTCAAAACCCTAGGGGAATCCATGCCCTGTGTTTTGCATTTGTCAGGTTGACTTGTAGGTGTTGCTGCTGGGGTGATAAACATGGAAATATTTTACTGTGTGAAGACCCATAACTATTCCTCCTATCTGTGTTTTCATGTGTGATGCGTCTTCTCTGTAAATGAATTCTTATAGTCTCATGTACTTTGTTGGTCTCAAATACACTAAGGTCTTTTTCAACATTAATGTCTTTGAGGTAGCATAGGTTAAAAATAGGCAGCAATCCCTGTGGATATTTCTGTTGACACTGTAATTTTCTCTTGGTATTTCTAGCCTCTTTGCATATTATTTCTTTGTCCTATTTGACCAGTGATACTAAGACTGCTTTCGAGTTACACTGGCTCCTCAGCTTAGCACATAGTAAGATTGTGTTTAGCACTGACTGAAGGCATTGGCTATGTCTTCCTGCAGTCAGGAAGAATGCAAAACATCCAGCTACCTACTATCATTTTTTTTTGAATTGGCACGTGTTTGCCATGATTCACCCTGGGGGTGTATGTGTTGTGGTGGCTGTTTGGGTAACTCGGACTGTTCTGGTGGCTCGCAGGAATCACTGTACTAGACTATAAGATCCATCGCTTGTTCTGTGTTTATACAGTGCCTGGCATCCTGGATTTTAGCTAGAACTACACACTACCATTTTGTTACTAATATATCTGCCCACTTACAAGGGGAAAGGGTAAAGAAAACTGCATACTAAACAATCACAGTGGTAACACTGTCACCAACTTTGTCTTCATATTTAAGAAGCAGCTTCTGTTAGCTTTGTTAAGCCAAGTTTGCAAAAATGTGCTACTCACCATGACTAACAGGGACAGGACCCAGCCCCAGCCAACACTACAGGAATCAAAAAAGCCCCAGATACTCTCCATATTTCACAAGCTGTTATAAAAGACATCCTGCAGCTGCAGAAGGATCTCTCCCAATCATTGGGAAAAATCTGTACTGACACTCAAATGTGTTAATGGGATAATCAACTAGAAAGATTCATGTGAATAAGCTTTGAAACCATAGTGGATGAGAACAGTTTGTATTTCCAGATTGCAGACATATCTTATAATTAATAGACAAGAAACTCGACAGTGATTAGGCTACTTTAGTGCTGACATTACTATCAGGTTGACTAATATACAGTCTCCCTGTTTCTCTGTACTCCTCTATCTGTCTTTCTCTGATGTTTCTTAACTTGCACATTTTTGGGGCTGGACGGGGGGAGGGATGGGCTGTCTTTTTGTTCTGTGTTTGTACATTGCATAGCACAGCGAAGTCCTGGCCTTCAGAAAAATCCTCCCAGGGCTTGTCTACAATGTGGCAGCTGCAGGTTCTGGCAAAGTAGTTTTGAGCATGCCACATTTATGCCCCACCTCTACAGGCCCACAGGCAAGGAGGTAGATTAGTAAGGCCTCTATAGGCCTCTCTATCTGTTCTTGCTCTTGAGCCTCCAGTCTGCGGCAGATCTGAAAGCAGTGGTGGGGAGGAGCCTGGAGTGGCTGCACTGGCAAACTTTCAGGTTTGGAAAATATAAGTGAGAGTAGCTGGTTAGCACTTGGGCTCGGGACACTCAGGCCCATGGTTGCTGGGATGCACCATTGCCATGATACAGACAAGCCCTTAGGTACCACAGTAATAACAACAGATAATAGTGACCAAGATTTTGATTTGCCAGACTTCTCTGTGCAGCACACAAGTAGGCTAGTTACAGAAATGCATGTGAGCAAAAAGAAGAGCTGGAGCTATCCTATTACTGCCTCATCTATCCAAACCCATACAAGACATGCTCTTCATTTATTTCCTCTTGCTTGTTAAATGAAAGAAAAAAAATTGTATATTAGTACACTATAAAATCCAGTGAGGTTTTATAAGCATTGAAATTAGCTCAGAATTCTCTTCATTCTGCCCTTACTGCACAGAATGGGTCTCTCTGTCTCTACGGTGAACATGATCCTGCACTCCTTAATCATGCCCCTAAACATCTGCAAAAGGACCAGAATCTTTTTTCTAGGGATGGGACAGGATGATCTATTCATTCTGAGCTAATGTATTCAGCTACAGGATTTTAAAGATTTCAAGACACCAAGCAAATGCCATCCTGGCAAATGGTGTTTAATGAATTTAACTGTGTTGTGTTTCTGCAGGGAGCCTGTACATCTTTATAAGATGTCTGCTTGTCTGTTTTCCAAAACTGATGAGAGGTACAATATCAAACACTGTTGACATATAAAGTACCAACATTAGTACCTGAGTTATCCTGTTCAGTGAACCAGGGCAGCCACCCTCTCTCATAACTACTGTTTCAAGCCCCCTGCAAACACAGACAGACTTCTCTGCATTATACTGTATAACTTTGATCATGTTGGATCTTCTAAAAGTGCAGATCTCTATCATACAATATCTCTGTAAGGGCGGTGGACCAGCTATGTTATTCCAGCTCTAGACACTCATGGAGCTGGTGGGATTCCAGAATTTTTTATTTTTTGGGGGGGGGGAAGTTTTCCTACTGACTTTGGCCTGGCCAAATTATGGAATAGCACATTGACCTTAGCCAGACATAGTGGCACCCAGGAGTCCACTCCCATCACCGTAGCAGTACAGAATCCATAGTACATGAAGGATCTGAGGTGACTGTAGCTGGAAGAGGGTGGGTAGTTAGAGTACAGGTGACTGCTCCGGGTGCTGAAGCAAAGAGGCGCCAACAGGTGCTACCCAGCCAGGGCAGGGTGTGGGATGGAGCTGCAAGTGGATTGTTTGGGGATGCGGGGGGGACAGGGATGGGAGAAAAGTGCATGCACTCCTGGGTAAACATGGGGGAGGTGTGTGCCCCCCCCAATCTGTGCACAGGGTGAGGGTGAGCTGCTGTTGCAGGCTTTGCCTTGGGCATCAACTTTACTGCTATGGTACTGCATGTGCAAAGTACAGTCCAGTGGAAGCATTTCAAGTTGTAAATGGCCTGGTTAGCCAGGGTTGTCTCCACCCAGAAACTGAGTCATCTCTATTCTGCTGTGATGAGTTTGCCACTTCCTTTGCACACAGAATTGCTTGTATCCAGCATGGCTTGGGGTCTGCCAATTTAGTTGTTTGATCAGAGTTCAGGAGTGGGAAAGTGTCCACATCCACTGAAGCTGATGCAAGAACTTCCATGACTGCAATGCACTCACTGGGCATGTCCCCACGAGCATGCACATGAGGTTTCAGGTGTGCTGCACAGGTTGTTCGGAGGAGGATGCAAGCACAATGCTATGAACTGGACCAGTGCTCTTTCTGGTTTGTAGAAACCAGCCAGAGGAGGTTGGGGCCTGTAACAAGGTGGCCTGTCCCTTGAGAAAAGGCAGGTAGTTAGACTGAAGGGCTGGAGCTGGGGGAAGGCTAATGAGGGTGTGGTTTGCTGGGAGAGAAGAGGAAGAATAGAGGAGAAGCGTCAGAGGCAGGAAACTTCTGTGCCAGGAGGGAGCAAGCTTGGGAAAGAAGACTGAATCCATACCAGACACATCTCAGGAGCCAGGACAAGGTTTCTGTTTGCTTACTTTGTTTGGTGAGGGACTGTATATAACTGGGGCAGGCTGACAGGTGCTCTGGGTAGCAAAGTTCAGCAGGCTGAGAGACTGTGTAGTACTACGGCTACTGAAAGACACTCAAGGAAGGACAAAGCTTGGTTGAAAGGCTTTCAGGCAGCAACATGCTGCATGTTCAAAGGGTGTTCCAACCAGAGGTACTCGAGAGCAATAGGTACAGAGATACTAAAGGGGCCCAGTGTCTGGGATGAGGGGCCACTGACTGCCAGTCTGCATCCTAGAGTCAAATTCTTCCCCCAGTGGTCTGAAGTGATGTGATCTTAATTTCTAGCTTTACTTTCTGTACCACCTGGATCATGTTTTGTCTTCCGGAGTGGGGAATGGATTTACCCAGAAAGGGCAGTACAAGCCACAGGCTTGAGAAACTGGAAATTAAGTGTTAATAACTAAGAGGGCAAAGCCAGATGAGAAGAGTCCCAAGTCCTGTAGTACTGCTACTGGCAGATCACTTAGTGAGCTCAGGATCCGTTTCAGATCTGTGGAACACAACACAAGCATGTAAGCAAGTACCTGACCAGCTAGTCAGTAGCCAGTGGGAGGCAAGGTGTGAAGCAAAGGCCTTAAATTATAGCAAAATAAGTTTAGATTAGATATCAGAACATCCCTATTTATAATACAGTAGGACACTGGGACAAACATCCAAGGAAGCTGTGGGATCTCCTTCATTGGAGGTTTTCAAGAGGAGGCTGGATAAATATTTGACAAGGATGGTTTAGGATTAGCATTCCCACATTACTGCACAGGGCTGAACAAGATGCACCTTGAAGTGCCTTCCACACACATGAAGTTTATGAGTGAAGGGTGGAGCTAAGACCCCATCCAACACCTGTCTTCTCTGCTCTCGCTTGTGCAGATAGGGGGAGAGCTCTCCCAATAGCAAGGCTGTGTTTCATACCAGACCCAGGACTGAGCAAGCCAGGGGGGATTTCCTGAGGTGCCTAAGACAAGGACCTTAATAATCAACTTCACAAAAAGCTTCTTGAGAAGGAGAGAATTTCAGGATTTACATTTCCTTAAACTTACTGACTAGATTTCATTTGATATTTATCCTTTTAAAAACATTTAAACTTTATATGCATAATGATCTTTGCTTAGTGCCACTGCCCCCTTCATCATAATTATCTTTCATGCTCAGTTAACGTGGTTTGATATAGACTTAAGCACCTTCGTGTTGATGATTCCTACATGTAAGGTACATTAAGTTCTGTTGTGTTCATCAGATTTCTCTCTATTTGCTTTATGTACATTATTGTTAATTAAGTCAATTACAGAAGATTGAAAAAGGAAGCAGAGGTTGTAAATTCAATGCAGATATGAAGGGCATTAGGCACAAATGCGAGGAATGTTTCAGTAAAATGTAAGCTAACTCAGTTTTGCATCCTCAGGCTAAACTGTGTCTAGGGGAGGAGAAGAAAGGATACAGCTCACTTCAGGCAACAGAAGTTTTATCTTTCCCACTAGTTTTGTGATCTTGGGACTGATCACAAAACCCATCCACTGAAGCTGATGCAAGGATTTCCACGACTGCAATGCACTCACTGTGCATGTCCCCACGAGCATGCACATGAGGTTTGCAGTGCCTCAAACATTTTGAGGCACCGCAGATCACATGCAGCATGCATGTAAGCATTTGGTGTGTTGGTAATTTGC
>JAGPOW010001711.1:1312061-1354992 GCA_030014935.1 Caiman crocodilus | reverse complement strand
AAAATTAAGCTTGCAAGTAAAACACAAGGTTAAGAAGTGACAGGATTCCTTTGCCACCTTATTTTGCCCCCTTGTGTGTGTACATCATGTTGCAATCTTGAAGTACTTGGTCTCTCACATATTTTCACAAGCTCCCTGCCTCATTCAGTTCACAGGATGGAACTGCTGCAGAGTTGAATTACAGGTTTGTTCTGTTTTTTTCTGTTCCTCTTCACATAATTTAAGAGGGAAATACATAGGAACACAGATGGCTTCCATATAACTTCACAAAATCATGCTTTTGTTGTTGAAAGTCATACTACTTGTGCCGCAAATTCTAGCACTCTTGAAGTCAATGGAAGTTTGGCTTTTGTCTACAGTAGATCCTGCATTTTGCTCTTGAAATGTAGCAGAAGAGAGATCTTGTGTAGTTACTATAATGTCATCAGAAGCCCTGTGTAACATTTTATAGTCACTGGCAATTACAATCCTGAGTGATTTGTGATTTGCCCCCATTGATTTCTGTTCCTAGCTTGTCCTACATTATGACTACACCATGCCATAAGGAAGTTGCAGGGTCTCTGCTGAACCTCCGAAGGAGTACAAGAAACTCCCGTGAACTATGGCAGTTTCTTGAATGTAGAGGTATAGTGGAAGTTACTGATCTCCCTGCATGGGACTCAGCTTCACCTAGTGATTCAATATTATATATCATCATTGTCAGCAGTCCCTCTGTATGAGCATGACAGGCTTCCAGTAAACAGGGAAGTCATCAGTGAGTCTGTAGGTAACTGAGAAAGCTGATCTGAGACCTGCAACTGCAGACATGGCAAATAGTTGTGGGAGGAAGGATTAGATCCTGGTGATGTCAGGCAACAGCTCTTTCTCTTTTTCTCTCTTGTCTATCTGCCTCCATAATGAGGCAAGTCTGCTTAAAATGATTGATGCCTTGTTGTACATCATGGAGGCACTGGGAACATTCAGTGCTTGAATGTTCCAGGTATTTAGGTTACTATTGCAATTTTTCAGATTGGCCTACCAGGTGTACTTGAACGATTCTTTTGCCCACATCTGGAGTGGTGCCCATTGGTTAGTTGGGGGTATAGGACCTGTTTTGGGAGCTGGTTGTCAGTCATCTTTAGGATAGCTCCTGTCCAATGGAGATGTTGCCATTTACACCTGGCTTCAATGCTGGTGATGTTTGCTTCAGCAAACCTGCTGGTGTTCATTCTTTCGTCCTTCCAATTGATATGGAGAATTTTCCAAAGACATTGCTGATGGTAACATTTCAAAGCTTTAAGTTAGGTCTGATACCTTGTCCAAGTTTCACATCCATACAACAAGGCAGGAATGAAAACAGTCTGGTAGAATCAGAAATTTGATTTGGGTATTGATATCATGTTGAAGACATAATTTCAGAGATGTCCAAAGGCAGCACTGGCAGATTTTATCTGATGTTGAATAGCTTTGCCTATGTTTATGCAAAGGGATATGCAATGCCAAATGCACAACCCCTCTGCGTTTACTACACATATGAAAAACCCCAGCAACGCTTAGTGTGGGATACTTAGCATCAAATTTTCTTCAGTGGATAATAATAAACAAAAATCCAAATTTATCTTTTTTATTATATTAACAAGCACACATATGACCAAAGCCAGTGGAGAGCCAGGATCTACTTTGTTATCCAGCACCCATGGGGAACGGGGTGTGCCGGATAACAAAATATGCAGGTTAGTTTAGAGGCCCAAACAGGCATCTTTGCCTCTTCGGGCCACTGCTTCTCCTGCCATGTCTGGGGCATTGCTGCCCCTCCTGCCACATGCCAACTCTCCCGCAGGCCCCGCGGCGCATGGAGGCAGGCCCTGTGCAGCCTGCTATGCTCTAGACTGGGGGGTTTCAGCAGCACAGGCTGCTTTGTTCTGGGCTGTGGGGCTTGGCAAAACTGGAAGTGCCACAGTGGGCACTTCCAGTTTTGCTTTTACCTTATAAGCTGGCATGCCCCTTAATAGAGCATGCTGGCTTGTAAGGTACTGGTTGAGGCAGCTTTTACTATATATTAAAGCAATATATTATACTGCTCCCTGGTAGCAAATAAGTGGTATCCAGCTTTGCTGTTTCTTATACTTCTTGTATTTTGAGTCTGGTGAGCAGCAGATTGAATCCACCTTCTCTGAAGCCTTTGGGTGGACACAACACTCTTGTGTCACTTCTTTTTCCTAGCCAGCACTCAGATCAGGACACGCACCCTTTTTTAGCATCAGGAGCCAGAGCTCACACAGTCCTAATCACTCAGTGTTTCAGTAGTTCAGTCCATTTCAGTCCACCAGACCTTGTCCCTGTTCACAGAGAGAGTTACATTTGAACATACTCCTCAGTATCTTTCTAGGATATCCAGCATGGTTGCCAGTCACCCCTATTTACCCACTGAGGATGTTCAGGAGTCTCACTGACCTTCCTAAGATAGACTCATTTTGAAAAGTTCCCTTCTTAGTACAGGGGGGTTACACCTTGTTTGGGGAAGGTAGCTACATAGGTATGGGAAATGCTCAACATTTTCCAAGGATTGCCCCCTAATTGTAATAGGTGGAGGAGCAGCTGGTTGGTTTGTGGTGGGTTCTTGATTTTTGTGAAGCTGACAGTGAGTCCAAGTATTTTATAAGCTTCACAGAAACAATCAGGTGTGAACTTGAGCTCTTCAGCTGAGTGTGCATGCATGACATGATCATCAGCATATTGAAGATCACTAATGGATGTGTTTGTTATCTTGGATTTGGAACATAATTGGTTGATGTTAAAGGGATTCCCATCCAAGCGATACTGGATGATGACTCCAGATGGAAGTCTGTTAGCAGTGTGATATGGATATAGATGGACAAGAGTGTTGGTGCAATCACAAATCCTTGCTTGACTCCAGTGAGGGGAAATGTTTGATGCCAGCTATAGGAAGATTATTAGCACCGGTTTCGTAAGTAAGTTGGGTCTTTGTCGAACCTCCACAGGAAAACATGAAATCCTCATGGACTACAATGGCTGTTTGAGTATAATGGGCATTACTTATCTCCCTACATGGGAGTCTGCTGCTCTTAGTGATTCAGAGTTATTATACGAGGAACAGAAATGCCATTCAGCAGGAGGAACTGATTATATACCCAAGCAGCACGGAGACTGCGAGATCCAGGTTCTCTTTTATCCTCTCCTGCAGACTTCCTGTCTGAATTTGTTTGAAGTATCTTAAGCTTTCATTGTCATGATTTTCTCACCTTTAAAATGGGGAAGCCTACTGCTTCTACCCCACAGGATTTGATGAGGAGTAATTTATTAACATTAGTATGCTGCAAGTGCCAAATTCCAGGTAGCAGCGCACAACCATTTGTGGGTTACAATAAATATATCCAATCAGCAAAACCAAAATGGAGATAAACCACAGATTTGTATATATGGTATTCTTGGTAAGCTAAAGATTTGCCTCAAGCCACAGATAGCTGTGGTTTGCCATTGTTACATAGCAGCTTACCTCTTAGAGACATGTGGCTAAAAATTATCTGTGTAATGGGCCTGTCAGTGAAGGCAATGTCACACAATGCAATATGATGGACTATTATTAGTAGACTAGGGCATGGTGGTCAGAAAAATGCTTGCTTTACACTTAAAGTAAACATTAGTAAGGTACATCATGTGCTGCATACCTGAGTTTTACCTAGGTAATTCAGACTTAATTCACTCAATTTGCATTCCCTGGTAAAAACTTGGTACACAAGGAACTTGATTTTCAAACACTTAACCAAACTTATACATGCTGAACAGGAACTTCTATAGTAGGTGCAAGTGTCTCTTTATGATCATTTGAGCACAAAATGTTCCAGTGTGCATGCACTTATCACAGTGATTGCATATGAGATAATGAACGTACCGACACTATTTGAAATTCAGTCCCAAGATGGACTGTCCTTTTGCTTCCTGGGTTTCTTGAACCAAAATTATTCAAAATTGTTACTAATTTTATTAGAGCACTAACACTATTACTAGTGCAGGTCTTTTGTCACTACTCTGTTAATGTCAGCAGTGTTTACAGTGCCCAGTGACAAAGAGAGTCTGCCCTGGAGGGCTGCAAGGTTTGCCATTATTGTTTCTAGTAACTTGAATACAGACCCATCTTAGAAACTGGTAGTTCTATTCCTGGCCTCATGCTTCTGTGTGCACTTTTTGTTGGTCTGCTTTACAAAGATCAAACCATATAAAAGCCATTTAGTGCCTTTTCTTGTATAACAGTGACCTGGTCCCAAGGGGACTAATGCAGCAGTGACTAAACCACTTCTTTGTTTTGCTTGAGGCAAGCAGTACTAGGAAAGCAATAACCCATTTATGCATAGGCCTGAGAAGATGATGGCAGCTGCTCTCTAAGTGTCCCTATTACTGACCTCTACCCTGACCCGGAAAATACCCTCTGGAGACTGAGATGTGGTTGATTTTTCCAGTCTAGGTCTTTCCTGAGGCAAAGCACTCAATAAAGTTATTATATAGAGATATTCCCATTTACTTCATTCTTTGGTATGAGCCACAGTCTATACTGGTGAGCTGTTTTGAGGCCTAGAGTTGTTCTATTTTAATAAGCTTAGCTATGTTATATACAATGGTCATAAGGACTACATAGGATTGATGCTGGTTTTTGTTGCAATGGTGAGCCCGATACAAAAAAATTAAGATTAGTGTTTCAATCGGCAGGCTCCACGAATGATGCATGCCCTCAGCAGCTGAGGGGGCACGGCAGTGGTGGGAGCGCAGCGGCCGTAAGCAGGGGAACTCCTGCAGAGACTGCTGGTGCTGTCAGCGGCAGAGGGGTGGTGGGTTGGGAAGGGTAGCAAGCTGCGGTGGCAGTGGCCAGCAGACTCATGGACCACCTGCAGACACTGCCGGTGGTGTCGATGGCAAAGTGGCAAGCAGCGGCGCCTTTGTGTAGGGGGTGCACTGCCACACTCAGTGGGTACCTGTGCACCCATGTGCACCCCATACGTGTTGCCTCTGCCAGGTTCTATTCTGGATTCTCAAATTCCCACATTTGTAGAACTACCTTTCTGTCCAGAATGGCATCAGCTATGTTATTATACATGGAAAGGCAGGTTTGGAGAATTCATAGTTTCATAATTACCACAACTAGACTTTATCCTGTTATAATATATTGCTATATAGTATAGTGCTATTATTATGTACACTTATTTACGCATAAGGATGTCTTTTCTGGTTTAGCTTAGCCCTCTCTTTAAAGAGTTGAATTTAACTGCAAAACATTTATACTGTAATAAAAATGTCCTCACAGATAGTTATGCCTATGGAATTATTATCTACATTGAGTTTTGTTGTTATACTGGGATAGCTGTTCTGTGTATCAGAGCTCTCAAACACTGCAGAGTAATTCAGTCACATTTGCACAAACACATTCATGGCTCAGCTGCTTTTGAACAGACACATTGGGATGGAGGGCAGATCAAGGCATCTGTGGTGAGGGTAGGAGTGGGGCTGGGGATGGGGCAGGGGCAGGGGCAGGGGCAGGGGCAGGCACTGCACATCCAGGGCAGGGTGGAACAGCCACGAACAGCTCATCCAGGGGGCACAGGGAGGGAGGTGGCAGCTGCTGCCACTGCACTCATCCTGAGAGGGCATGGGAGCCATGTGCCTCTGGATCTGCATGTGGGGCAAGGGTGAGCTGCTGCTGTGGGTTGGGGCCAGGGCTACTGTAGGCTAGAGCCCAGGCTGCACTGGGCTCTTCATGGTGGTGGTGGTGGTGGTGGTGGTGGTGAGGGGGGGTTGGGCAGGGGCTGTGCTTGGGGTGGGCAGCAGCAGCAGATCTGGGGACCCCCTCCATTCTCTTCTGGGCTGTGCCTAGTATCAGGAGCTGCCTCCTCCCCAGTGAGTCGCTCACAGATCTGTCCCCTGCTCTGTTTCAGCTGTGTAGCTCCTTCCCTAGCCCCAGCCCCACTCCCTTCCTCTCTGCTGGTGCCTTGACCTGCCCCCCCCCGTGCCCCTTCCCTTCCCTGCCCCTTCCCTCACAACAGACTTATCAGCCGCACCCAGCTGCTCTCCATGCTGCCAGGCTGCACTCCTGGCCACCTGCATGCTGTGCTGTGGCTGTGCATACACGGGGCGTTTATCAGCCACATCAGCCAAAAAAAGCCAACCGCAAATACAGTCAATTTTCCTTATCTTGGTGCCTGTGGTAGGGCACTGTTGGTGCCTGCCACTTTAATGTCTGAGCCAAACAGCCAGTAGGTGCTTGATTGCAGCAGCCATTTTGAGACACTGGTTGCCTACATAAACCGAGCAGATTGCTGCTGGCAGGACAGGCAGAAACATTGCCTGGCTGAACTGCGGACTGGAACACCTGCAGGTGGAAGCAGGAGGCTCTTGGTCCTGGGCATGACCTAAAAGTGCACTCTGCCAAGAATGGGTGGTCTGGTGGGGCTCCCAGTGGTGCGGGAACCCCCAGGAAATACAGGCCAGTTACCACCTGGGTGGAATGCGGGTCGGGGTGCCCTAGCCCTTACAGCACTGTGGGTAGAAGTAGAGGCCAGGCATGGCTATGGCCATCTGAACCTCCACTGGGGAGGGAAGCCTCATAGCCCCACTGAGGGGGCGGAGAAGTGGGGCCCCATTGGGGTCGCAGGAGAGGCGCAAAGGACTGTACGTCTGCCACCCAAGGTATATGCTAGATAAAGCACATGGTCTAAGGGGGCTGGTCTGAGAGGGAGCAAGGCGGTATAAGTTTTCGGTGCATGAAAGAGACCCTGTGAGAGGGGGTGGAGCATTGAGAGGCCCTAGTGAGAGGAGGGCGGTATGAGTGCACGTATGAATGAGGCCTGACAATGAGGGCTAAGCTTGGTCCAGCTGTAGGCCGGGAACATTGTGTCACCTGGATGCCATCTGTGAGGCTTGGGCTGCAGTTTAGGGGAGGACTGGAACTGCAGAGAGCACCCTCTGGCATCAGGGCAAGCATGGGTAGCCTTCTGCCTAATTAGAACCAATTATGAAACAACAAGGCGTGGCCGAAGAATGAGGTGGCCAGTTAGCCCAGGAACAGGTGGCAGGCCAATGGTGGACCGGCCCTGAGAAGCCGCCCTATTACAGTGCTGATCTGATATGGGACTGATGTATCGGTGCACCTCTAAGTTTAAGAGCATCATTAGAAGCAGGAGTGAAGGGGCCAGAGGAGTGCCACTTAAGTTTGATCTATGATTGTAAAATAGGCAGATGTTTCTGCTGAAATGATCAATTCTGAAATAGTTAATTGTGCTGACAATTTGCCAACACTCACTTTTTTATTATGAGCTTTACAATACTTAGAGGATTTTTTTTAAGGCTCCGTCTTCTGGAGTCTTGTGATTACATGAGTAGTTCAGCTTTCACGTTAAAAAAAAAGCAAGTTTCTAGCCTTTCTTCAAGAAGAAGGTAATGTTTCCTTCTTGAGAAAAGGTTAGAAATTTGCTTTTTTAATGGAAAAGGCATGGAAAAGTCATCTATACTTGCTTCACTTACCTTCACTGAATTTAACAACATACGGAAATCAGAGCTAGATGGTAGAGAGACTCCAACACAAATTAAAGTCACTGGAGATACACCAACCTGTCACTTGACTCCACCAGAATTACAAAGAAGTGCTGGACATATTTGAAGTGAGCGCTCTGGATGCCAGCATGGACATCCCAACAGAAACCTGTCAAATGGAAACCAACTGGTGTAAGGAAACCAGGGCACCAATAAGAAACTTGGGAGACAGTTCTAGACCATAGACTCACCATGCCCAGCAGCTGCTCACTCAAACAAAAGGCATGTGCATGCTATCCTGCCAACCCGCATTGTAGTTGTTTGTACTGGATGTTGTGTATGTGCTGATTAGTACCATTAAGTGTCAGTGCTAATTACTTCAGCAATGGGCAGATGGACCTACACTGAATCCAGTCATGAGGGCCAGGAGTAACATACATGGAGCAGTGTAGCATATTTGAGGACACTGCTTAAAGGCTCAGTAAGTTTGTGGTAGAGACATGGCCTAAGAAAACATCATGGAAGGAACAGCATAGCAGCTGATCTCAACAAGACAGAGAAGGTGGAATTCAGGAGCAGATGATAGCGAAGAGTGAAAAAGACTGGTTACCACCATGTTCCCCACCACAGGAGGGGGAAGAATGAATTCTGACCCATGTAATTTCTTCAGAGAAAAGCTTTGAAAACACAGCTTCTAAAGTCCTAAAACCACACTGTATATATATAAAAAAAATCAGTAATAATTATTTTCTTAAATGGTTTATTCACCAAATCAAATGATTTTGAGAGCCTTATTGATGCCCTTGGATTACTTGGGAACAGTAAGACTAAGAAAATTGGTGTAATTTTGTTTCTGAGCAAACACCAGCCAAACCCAAATAAGAGTCCTGCCCCTCCAACCTAGTTTCTCTGTTAGTTTATAGACAGATTCTACAAGACAACACAGCATTAGTTCAGATTTTTCTCAGACCAAAAATGTCATTGAAAAATGGACCACCTAAATAAAAAAAAATCAGAAGGGGCTAATGGCAGAGAAAAAGTGCTGACATTGTGTTCTTAGAAAAAGTGACTTAGTCTTGAATGAAGACTAGTTAATGAAGCAATCAGCATACTGAAAATGTATACTGTGGGGATGAAGAAGAGAGACACGTATATCCATTTTTTCTCTTTGGAATGCAAGTGGGTCTGTTTTAGATTACTGTGATGAAAACAGGTTTCTAATTTTATAACACCCTCACTAGTGGCATCTAAATTTCAGTGATTCTTTAACCCTGAGTAATGATATTTTTTAGTGGGGATTCCTAGTTTCCTGGCTCCAGTGTATTCCTTCACAAATATGGCTCATCTAAGCCACATCACAGAAGCTCTCCAGACAAAGAAATCTTCGTGTTTTGGGAAGAAAACATGTATGATTCAATTATATGTAAGTGTGTGAAATAAATCAAGATCCTCATGAGGTAATTTAAGTGTGTTTGAACTAAAGCCTCATAGAAATATGTAATTTAAGTCGAGGGAAAAAACATAGTTTGGGATATGTATTGGGATTGTCATTGCAATTTTCTCATTTAAATGGGAATTTCAGATCAGCTTGTGCTCATACGTTCTGGTTTCATGTGTGTCTCTGTGGTCATATTTATGGATATTAAAGAATGCTTTGGCTATGAAAACAATCTTTCCATTTTGTCTGTGCTTTTAATGACTTTGTCCTCTTGGATGGAATTGGTCGTTTTTGGCCAGGATCAACCCAAGAAGTATGTCTCTCAGGTTCCCTGTGATTTCCATAGTCTGTAGTTAGAAATTATCTGCTTCCTTTCTGTGTCCTGAGACAGACCACCCATTGCTTCCTCTTTCATGCCATGTAAATCATCGACAGGGGAAATGTTTGAATGTAAAACAAAGGAACAAAACAGGATTCTCAGAAAAGATTTTCCCACACTTCATTAGGCCTCATTCCTCACGCTGTGGACCTTGTTTAGATTGTCACTTAGCTAATAGTAATTCATTTGACCAGTGAGGGGCCAGGAGGCTCAGTGCTGATGTTAAGAAAGCCAGAGTAGCCAGCACTAACCAGCATTGCTACTTTCTCTGCTTGAGGAGGATTGAGGGTCAGTTCAGTGCCACATTTCAACTTATATTTGTGGGACAAGTCTGCAGCAGCTGGTGAGGATATTGCAGGTGGTCTTCCTTAAAGGGGACCATTCCCACTAAAGACCGTAGTACTTTGCTTTGTTATGTATATAAAGGGCTAGATGCCTGTAAATCTGGAGTACACTGGAAGTAGGTTGGTTTTCCACCCATATCCAAGTAATAAAGTGGTGCTGCAAATGAGGCAGTTGGTACTATGGCATCTCTGCAGAGGAAGGTGTTTGTCCAGGGAGGATGGGTCTGTGTGTCATGTTTGAAATTTGTTGTTTGGCAGCACTTTCATCCAATTCAGATAATAAGCTGTGTGGTTTTGAAACTGGCCAGCAAATTTCATCCACCTGTCACCTCTTGTGGCTCAGTCAAACAGGCATTTATGTATGTAGGGGGATGCTTATGTTCACAGTTATCTATTTCACACTTAGAAAACAGCTGTTTTCATATGCGTGTGCACATACATACTCTCACGATTTGGAGTTACAGATTAAGTGGGCAGATTTGAAAGTCTACATATTTAGCTACATTAGAAAAAGCCATCTTGCTTTTTCTATTACCCATATTATTCATTATCCAAAGGCAGAAGGCAGCATCTTATAGATTAACCGAATTAGAGATGCATGAGCTTTCGTGAGCGAGAGCACACTTCATCAGATGCTGTCATCATATGAAATTCAGTTTGAAATACAGGAGACAAACTTTTTTCTTGCAGTCTTCTTTCACATTTACTGTCCAATCCTTTACACTGAATGAGGTTGGGGCCAAGAGAACGAACAATATATTCTCATATAAGTAAAACCGTGTCAAGATGCACATGCATCAGGGCAGAAAAAAATCATACAGGCCACCAGAGCCATAGCAGGGCAGCTCTGTGCCTGGGCAGCCATGATGCATGTGGAAGCAGTAGCTGCTATAGTGCTGACCAGGGTAGTGGAGTCAGCTGCCACTGCAGTGGCAGCTATTTTTGCACTCTCCCACAAAGGTAACACCAGGGGCTGCTGCCTTAGATACATTACTGCAGGCCATTGTAGCCATTTCCTAGCTCCAGTATTTGACTTTGCAACCTTGATGTTCCTTTAACATAATCAAAAACACCTGAAAAAAGAGCAACTACCGGTTGTGTCACTATACTGATCACAATCATCAGCATAACTGAGCAGCAAGGATAACATTCACAACCTTTATATTCATAGCACAGACTGTTGACATTTAATTTAGAAGAGTAGATAGTATCAATAGTATGCTGTTATCTTCCACAGCCAACCACTAGTGGGGGACTTGTGACAAACCCTCTGCCATTGACTTACCTACCTATTTATCAGAAAGAAGAGAACTGTTTTGAATCAGAACCGCAAGCTGTAGTCCTGTCTTTGAGGAGCAGTGTTTTCAAGGGTGTGGACTGGAATCCATGGTTCAGGAAGACTCTTTTAGTCCTATGCGTCTGTGTTGACAGGATGCACAGCCAAACACATAGATCTGCCCTGTTCATTTTAAAGAGGAGGGAGAGGAGCGGGGTTGATGGGGCACTCCATGACCTTGGCTGTGCAATGGAAGAATGATAGTTGCATGTTCTTAAAGGAGGAGAAGGAGGCAAAATTGGAAGAGCTGGGAGGTGCATAGAATTAGCATGAGCCACTGGAAGAACAGAGGCTATAATTTGTGTCTCTGAACCCACAGTTAGGTCAAGTTTAACTTCAAAGTGGAGTTCTGGCTCTGAGCTTCCCATGGGGGAAGCTGTGTGAAGTCAGGATGTATTCCCAGTGCCGTTTGGAGGTTGGGACTCTTTGGGCCAGACCAGACTCAGTGCAGGAAGAATGTTCATAACCATTACCAGTAAGTATCTAAAGTTGATCTACACAGTTTTGGTGGCACAACTCTTCTGGTCCAGACTGTGAAGAGGTGTAATTTAGGAACTGTAGTTGTTCTACCAAAGTCCTTCTGTAGAGGCACTTAGATTAGGAAAATTGCACTTTTGCCAGTCTGTGAGTGTTTGAAATACACTACATGGACAAAAATGTAGTTTTGCTGGTCTAACTTGTAACAATAGTAGGATTCCTTTGCTCATACAAAT
This sequence comes from Caiman crocodilus, assembly GCA_030014935.1. Lineage (NCBI taxonomy): Eukaryota > Metazoa > Chordata > Crocodylia > Alligatoridae > Caiman > Caiman crocodilus. Next base: position 1,343,264 of record JAGPOW010001711.1, on the reverse strand, counting down.
TACTGACACAATATCATAGAGTTGTCCTTGTCTAATAAACTGTATAGAGTGCATGCAGAGGTACAGTTTTAGAAGCATTCGATTCAGCTAAATCACATTGGTGATCACAGGATCAGGGTGAATTCCAGCACTGCTCCTAATGGTGCGATAAGCAGACTTTGAGACACGGGAGGAAATAACTGATTAATGACTATGGTGGATAATAAGGAACAAATGGTCCTACAGCCTCCTTTTTCTTAGAGGCTACTGTTCATTTTTAAGGGGGTTAAACAGCTGATAACTTTTTCAGAAGGAGAAAGCATGCAGTACTCTACTTCCATTCAGCTGGGATGGAAATATTCAACCTTTGATTTTTGTCTTAATGTAAACCAGATGATTTGAAGATAGCACTAAGGGTGTGGCACATTGGGTTAGACAGTCACACCTATAGATTTTGAGACTAAACGCCTAACTGCCTTTGGGCAGAGTGTGGCCCCAGCTCCCTTGCATGACTGTTGTTATGCCAAGTCAGTTCACCCCCAGGGGTTCTTTTGCTGCCCAGCGGGTGTGTTAAGCAGGCTGGGGATTATGATTCAAACTCTGCACAAAGTTCACGCACAGTTACCCTCTGTTCAGCATGAGGTAGGAATCAAGGAGGTTTTCTGACAGGAAGCTGTCTTTGTGGTTTGGATTCACAGGCCATGGAGTGTCCATGCTTTGGGCTGGTGGGGGAACTGGACACAGTCTTGGTGAGATGACAGTCATTCCTCCCATAGGAGGCATTAAGGATTTTGCAGGCATTAAAGGATTCTGTGGAGCTGTGCTGTTTTCTGCATTAGTTCCTAGGCATTACAAACTGTTACTCTTCCATTAACTCAGACACTCCAGTTCATATGAATGGGCCTGATTTTGAATGGGCCTGATTTTGAAAGATGGTGGGCAGTAAAAGATGTACTGAGATGTCAAAGAGTGATTTTAAGAGCTCTCAATGCTGAAGCTAATGGGATCACTATGGTTAATAGGAACAGAGTAGGCTAGTGCCAAATCCTTCTGAAAGCCCCACCCCGATCAGATAATTTGCAAAGATAATGATCATTCTTGATATCAGTGCTTTTCCAGTGGTTATGACATAAATTGAAAGTGATTCATTCCTTGCAGTGACATATTTCTAAATAAACAAAGGATACATGCAGTGGCCCAGTAACCTAATCCAGAACTGAGAGGGTGTAACTTGTCTTTTGGCCAAATTCTGGCAGAAGTTATAATAAGGGGAAAGTGAATTTTGTTTCCCACAACCCTGCTTGTATATCACAGAGCCATATGCAGCTGGTAATTTTCCATAGGGCACTGTATTGTTTAGAGATTCAGGCACAAGCCAGTTGGAACCAATTGGTACGCTGGGCAGATATTCATGTTACTCAGCGAGAACTCAGCTGCAAAATGGGGCAGCCTGGATCAGACAGCTGGCTTTGGAGTGAGTGATGAACAGCAAGTGGGACTAGGGAAAAAGTGAACGAGGGGAAATAATTGTGAGTGGGAAAGTGGAGTGGGTAAAAACACCACCAGGATTCAAATTCTCTGGGAAACTGGAGGATAAAAAAAGAAGGCATGCTTTGTATTTGCAAACACTAGGTTCCAGCACTGTTTTTCTGCCAGCAAAAGGAAGGCAATTAAAGGCAGCCTTATTTTTGACATTAGCTGAATCTGAAGCACTTGGTGATTCTCACAAGTGTTTAATACACTTGGACAGAGGGAGTTGTCAATGAAGAGGTTGTAATGGGGCCTCTACCCCATTACTGAGGAGGAGAGGGCCCTGTAGCAACAAGCTGGCTCCAGGGCCCTGGAAGAACTGCTAAGAACTGAGAGGGCCTGAGAATAAGTAGCTGCTTGCCCTGGGTGTGGAGAGAGTGGAATCAGAGCCTGAAACACAGAGGCTGCTGGACCCCAGGCCATCATTGACAGACTCACTGGGGAACTGACTACACAGGTGACCCAAGGGTGGCCTGAAGCCCTAAAAGGTGGGAGGGGGACTCCTCAACATGCTTGGCAGCAGACCCAGAAGTGGACCAGAAGCACTTCTGGTCCACTTCCAGGTCCACTGTGGAGTGCACAGGGGGAGGCCTTTGCACTTCCCTCGACTTGGCGACTGGTGCCTCCTGGGTCTGGGGAGGCACCCGGGGTCTCTATGTGGCTGATCACCGAACCGGGAGGGTGCAGAGGTGCCCCACTGTGCTCTTGGCAGCAGATCTGGAAGTGGACTGGAAGTGCTTCTGGTCTACTTCCAGGTTCGCTGCCAAGCACGTGGACCCCGCACTGCCCCATGACCCTGTGGGACGCTCCATCTGCCCCAGCATTGCAACATTCACGAGCCACACCTGGTACCTTGAGGTGCGTAGAAAAAACATTTAAAGCTGCGTCTATGGCCAAAGCTGTGTCTATGATTCTCCAAATCAGCACTGAATCTTCAGATTCAGCTGAATCAAATCGGGGACAGTGATCCAAATCAATTAATCGAATCACTGTCCCCAATTTAGGCCAAATCTGAATCAAATATGGGCCATTTCACATACCCCTAGTGCACAAGCCTATAAGGTGCCAGATGCAGTGATGTTAGCACTAGGAAAAAAGCCAGGGAGGAGGTAAAATGTAACTCAGGGCTTACGGTGATCAGCATGATTGTATAAGTGACAAATATTTTCCTATGTTTGATGCATCACCAGGGCTCGGAAGTGCCCTTTGTAAATGAGAGCACATTTTTGTGGGCACTCAGCCCATTCTTTCCACCTTCCCTCAAGAGATGTTGTTTGAATATCTGCCCATTTGGCCCCTAAATTTCTTCACTAGAAAATGCGGACGCAAGCCTTGTGGAGCCAGTTGTTGGGCTGTGTAGGGGTTCATGTTATATCATGCCGATTAATTAGAACTCAGGCCCTGAATGAAACAGGCTTCTGTCAGATGGTGTGGATCTGAGTGATCACTGAACAAAACTGCTTCATGACAGGCCCACGACTTAAACAGCAATGCTGCAGATAGACTGAGCTCTGTACGGGAAACCTGCAGGCAGGGGCCTGAACCAAGCCATTAGGCTCTGACTTTGCATGGAAGCATCAGTCCAGAGAAACAATTCCTCAGCAGGCTCCCATAGGCAAAGCAATAACTTTAGCCCTACCTTTGTCTATGCCAGTGGTTCCCAACCTTTTTTTTACTGTGGCCCAATGGAAGCAGCATAGGCGACTGGTAGGGGGTGCACAGGGGTGCATGTACTCCCCCCGATGAGGCTGTTGCCCCCCCTAGTGGCTGACACTGATGCTGTCGGTAGGGCTGGTGCCCCCCTGACAGGGTCAGCAGCTTCTGCGCATGCCCCCCCCAGATTCAGGAGGCACTGGTCACTTGTGGGGCTCATGAAGCCAGCTGCCTCCCTCCTGAGGCTCTCCCACAGCCTGGCTTTAACCCTGGAAGCTCAGCTGTGACCCTGGAAGCCTTTCACTCAGGTGGACAGATAGGGGTCCAAGTGAGGGGCTTGTGCCATGACCTGGCAGCCAATCCAACGTGGTTGCAGCTTGGTGGTTGGGAACCTCTGGTTTATGCTACCAAGTTCTGCTGGAAGGAGTCTGTTGGCTAAGGATAAGAAAAAATAGCCAGTGTTGCTGCTGGCAAACCATCCGGTATGTCCTCAGCTCTGCCAGCAAAGGAAGGGACAGTTGCTGGTTCAGCTTTTTGCCATTTGTGGGAGCTGTATAACTCTGGCAGCAGAAAAATGCCTTGTATCAGCAGAGCTGCATCTATGCCAAGGGGATTGGCCACCATAGTACTGCCTCTAGCTAAGATGGCAGCAGCCCTTGTAGTACAGACTTTCTAAGTTACAAGAAAGAAGTCACACTTAGCTCCAAGATCTAGAGAAGAATCCCAGGCTCAGAAAGCAGGAAACCCTCAAATTAGGCATACCCTTACAGCAGAATCCTTGGAATCTTGGATAGGAAATCCTCCAGCATACAGGGCTGATAGGATGCAGATGGCTGCAGCTCTCTCTGTATATGCTTTCTGTTTGTATCAACAAATAGAACTTGTGAGCAGAACAGACCCTCATTCATGCTAACAGAACTTCAACATGAGCTTCTTGGAAAGGCATATTAGTATGGCAGTGACATCACATGCCCACATATGGCTGCTGGTGTGCCATACCAATCACAGGGCAAAGAATCCTGAAATCTTAGTGCAGTGTTTTTTGTGGTCCAAAAGCACAGTACCCTTGGCCAAGGGGAGTAAAAAGGATCCATTGAGTTACAGCATCTTGTGCTGTCATTTATACTTGTATGGAGAGAGCAATGTGTAGGCAGCTCTCAATAGAAGATCATCACCCCCAACTCCTTCATTATGCATGGATGTAAATGATAGCACATATTAAAGGTGTGAAGAATTGGGTTACTCCTCTCCTTTACTGATATACCAGAAATCAAGAGAACTCCAGTGTGATACTCAGAGTCAGTGCAGGTGACATGCTTTCTACAGCCTGTGCCCTGCTTTCAGTGGGAGCTGCACTGTGCTCACAGGTTTTTTTTTAATACAGTTGAGGGCCCGTCATGACCAACAAATTTTCAGCCACAAGAAAGCTTGCATCCTGTTTGTGTAAAGCTGTGCTCTTTGACTGTTTGCAGTACTGCAGAGACCATGTAAACTGCTGAACCAAACTTGTCCAAACCAGGTGGATTTATGTGCTCTATAAAATTTTGCAGGCCAGATTACCCACAGTACCTGGGAACAGAGCTCTTAAAACTCTGCCTGCTTGATTTAGGGACCCCAGTGAAAGCTGCTGGGTGCTGAATACTTTTGAAAAAATCTGTTCTTACATTCAAGTTACTTACCTGGCTCTTACCACCTTCGTATCTCACAAAAACTGTGTCATGTTTATGCTTGCAATACCACTGTGAAGAAGAACAGCACTATTATCCTCATTGTACAGGTGGGGCACAGAACAGCCATGAGATTTACCCATGATCACATGTAGGTCTGTGGCAGAGCATAGCATTGGAGCCCACATCTTGAGTCATAATGTAACACACTAATCAGCAGACCAGCAGCAGATAGAATCAGCTGTGAATGGAGCACTGAGAAGTGTCAGAGAAAAATGTTCCATGGGGGATGATACTGGTTAGGGGTAGACATGCAAACAGTCCACAAGGAAACTGCCTCCTGGTTTGTTTTCATTGTGCCAAGGAAGACTTTGCACACATTATTTGAAAATAAACAGGATGGCACCAAGGAAACTCCTTGGCTAGGGACAGACATTCGAAAAACCTGAGCCTGAATTGATTCAGTCTTTGCATGTTAGTCTAACCTGGCTAGGCTAAACTGGTTTGTAACAGCACAGACATCCCCACTAGACTGAAAAAATGCAGGTACATGTCTGCAGTGGTTCAGCCTAGAAGCTAGGGGGTGCTAGAATAGTCCTCCCTTCCCTTTCACAGTGCTGAGCTGAGGGTGAGGTGTGGCTGTGTCCCGGCAGGACACTCTGATTAGAGAGGGGTTCCCTCTCTCCTAAGCAGCCCAGCAGGGAGTTGCAAACAGTGTTTATCACCCCTAACTCTGTGTTTATCAGCTCATTAAGAAAACAATCTTTCTCCATTAGTTCAAGATCTTCTTAAACAGCTTTTTCAAGAAAAGAATGGAGGGTCATTACCAGCTACCTGTTGATTAGTTCTAAAAAGCTCTAAGTCGACATAGTCCTGTGGCCTTTGTCCTGTCTGCCATAGCATGGACCGTAGCCAGTACATGGTATGCTAGCTAATGCTGAGCGGTGTCTGTATAAAGCAGAGGGGAGGGGAGAATCCCTGTTTTAGCAGGGAGTGGTGACGGGGAGTGGGGAGCAGGAGGACGCCAGGCAGACCCAGCTGTATGTGCAGTCTCTGCTGAAGGCTGCAGTCAGGGAGCAGAGAGGAGAGGCCAGCCCAGCTCTCTGGAGCAGAGAGCCTCATCCAGCCCACAGAGCATGCTGGGATGCTGGGGACTCTGATTTAACTTAAACTAGGAAGGGGTCTGGGACAGACATCACCAAATTGAATCACTGTCCCCTGAATTGGCCAAATCCAATCCAAAGTGACTACCAGCCACTTCGCAGAGGCCTACAATACAGACAAGTAGCATACAAAAGCTGGAGACAAAGTACCAGATTCAGGGAAAATAATAAAATCTCAGCTGTCTTTCAACAAAGCTGCCATTAATTAGCTCATCAGTTATTAGCCTTGGGCCCAGTTAGAAGCTCATTGTAGTATTACCCTCCTTATTCAAAAAGTCAAACATTGTAGGGGCAAGAACCATCAGATGCCTGATACAAAAAGGAATGGAGGTATGGATATAGGGGGTTGTGTTAGAAGAGAAAGAAGAATTTACAGGAAGGAGTTTGATGTAAATTTTATTAAAGGTGTGCGCAGGTGCCAAGGGCAATGTTTGCTGCTATATGCAGTGAGTCTGTGCAAGGGCTACAAAGGTGAAAGGCTGGACTAGGTTAGGCATGATCTGTCTGCCCATGAGGTGAATTTCATACTAATAGAAACACATCCCTTTCTCTGCAACAACACAACACTCCAAAGGATCCTGTCACCCAGAGTGTTCCTTCTATACTGTTCTCATTACGTTAATGTATTTTGTTACATCAGTAAGAAATATCTGGGCTTCATGCATCACCAGAAATAATCCTTTCTGTCAATACACAGTTATAAATGTCCTGATGTGATTCAGAAATCACAGAGCAGTTCATGACCTTTCAGTAGTTTGTGGCTGGTGGTGTCACAACCAGTGACACTGTGGAATCCAATTAAAAATGCATGGAGTGGCTCAGGCAATTCTGACACAATATCGTGAACTGGGATGAATCTTACTGGGTTGCTTCTCTTCATCCAGACCTTAGAATCAAGATTATGCCATAGAAGAAGGACTAGTACATCAGTGTCGTTGCAGGAAAATACTAGAGAGGAGTATCCATGACTGACTGCATATCTGCTATGTAAGGGCATTCTTGTGTCTGCCTCTTTTTGTTGTGAGTGCAGTTGCAAAACATCACATAAGCCAGACTACTTTTTCATCAGTGAAACCACCAACAATGGGCATTCATTTACTTTGGAAACATCAGTGTGATTCATTAAGAAGCTCCTCACTTAGAAAATTAACTAAGTTATCTTTGTTTGCTGATAAGGGGCACATCTACATGTACAATTAATGTGTGTGAAAAAACTCGGGAGCTTTATTGCTCCAGAGTTTTTTGCTCCTGGGCCTATTATTTGAACATAGACCCAGGAGCAAAAAACTCCGGAGCTGTCAGCCTGCCAGCCCAAGGCTGCTCTGACTAGGTTTCATGTGCAGCTGGGAGGAGGGGGGAAGGGGGAGGGATGGCTGAGGCAGGGCTGCTCCAACGGGGCTTCATATGCTGTGGAGCAACAAGATGAGGCACAAGGGTGCTTCAGTGTAGGGACTGCCTGCTGGTTAGCCCTGCACTAAAGCACGCTTGTGCCCCAGCCAGCCTTGTCACTGTCTACACATATGTTTAAGCACAGTAATTTACTGTGCTGTTGTATAGTACTTGTGTCTGATGGGACTCTCCAAGGATGGAGTAAATTAGTCTGCACCAGCCTAATTGTCATGCATGTGTAGACAGCAATGCTTTATTATGCAGTAAATTAATCTACTGTGCACATGTTGACATTCTCAAGGACATGAAACTACCCCATGATGCTGGTAACAGAAGAGATCTGCTACTAATGATTCTGCAGGTCAGTCTAGTAATTTGAGTCCTTAATATTCTTGTGCCTGCCTTTATGGATGGTGATACGTATTGATAGAAGACAATGTTGACCCAATTGCACATGTTGGAATAGTTGGCAAACACTTGTTGCACAAAGAAATCAGCCAAATCTCCAAATATTTGTGCATTTTTTGGCTTTCCTATTCTCTGTATAAGAGCCATACCGTCAAATAATAGCAGCTGATTTCTCAGAAGTAGCTGCTGGCAGAACAGCTACTGCTTTATCTGCAATCAAGATCCATGACAAGGCTGCTTTGTTGGCCATGTTGAGTGATTTGTCAGGTTTAAAAAGTGACGGAGGGTATCCAGCTGGTTTGTGCTAGAAGAAAAGTTACACAAGCTTAGGAGACTGGTTGACAAAGGCCCTGCAGAACCATGGTCTGATGAGGAAGGGAATACAAGAAGAGTGGTCATTCATCAAAGAAGCAATCCTAGGAGCACAAAGGAAGTCCATTCTCTTTCATAACAAGGTGGTCCAGTCAGCCACTCTGGCGATTTTCAAACAGCATCTCGACACCCACTTTGCTGGGGTCATCTAATCCCAGCAGCCTTTCCTGCCCAAGGGCAGCGGGGCTGGACCCAATGATTTTGTAAGGTTGCTTCTAGCCTCTAACATTTATGAAACTATGAATCTATAAAGTGCGCATTGAACCTTCTACCTGCTGCAACCGCTGTGAGTAGCCTTTCCTGGGTCTCCTTTGCAATTCTGTGTCTGCTTTAACATCTTTGAAGGTTTTCAGTTTTGATTTGGGTATGTTTGCCTAGAAGCTTATGGTAGCATCTGCAGTAAGATGTTTCTAGATAATGGTGTTCACAATTTCTCTTCATCACGTGCATTCAGAATGTCTAAGTCTGAAGTTCTGGCTTCATTTGCTTTGGTGTGGTCACCAGACATTCAACACCTTCATCTTCTACTAAATTGCAATATCTTTCAAGTATATCTTTCACACTGTACCCATTTTTCCCATGTAAAACTGGCATCTAGTTCATTAAGCAATTGATGCCATTGTTTTGCTTCAGGAGAAAGAAGAATATTTTCTCATAGATTTCATAGACATTCAGGCTGGAAGGGAGCCCAGGGAATCATTGAGTCCAGCCTCCTGCCCCAGGGGCAGGAAGTCAGCAGGGACCATAGGATCCCAGAAAGATAAACATCCAAAAGAGTCTTGAAGGCATTCAAAGTGGGTGCTTGAACCACCTCCGGTGGCAGTCTATTCCAAACCTTGGGGGCTCAGACAGTAAAGAAGTTCTTCCGTATGTCCAGCCTGAAATGGATGCAGAGGAGTTTGTGACCATTTGATTTTGTCATCCCTTGGGGCACTCTGGTGAACAGACATTCCCCCAGATCCTGGTGAATACTCCTAATAAATGTATAGGTGGCCACCAGATCACCCCTGAGCCTGCGCTTTTCCAGGCTGAAGAGTCTCATGGCTCAGCCTCTCCTCATAAGGTCTGTTATCCTGATCTCTGATCATGTGCATGGCTCTCCTCTGCACTCTCTCAAGCTTCTCCACATCCTTTTTGAATTGTGAAGTCCAAAACTAGACACAGTACTCCAGCTGCGGCCTCACCAAGGCTGAGTACAAGGGGAGAATGACATCCCGGGATTTGCTTGAGAAACATCTATGGATGCAAGCCAGCATTTTGCTCACTGTACTAGCCGCAGCATTACACTGAAGGCTCATGTTCATCTTGTGGTCAATCATGACCCCCAAGTCCCTTTCATCTGTAGTGCAAGCCAGCGTAGCACTGGCAAGCCTACAAGCATGCTGCAGGTTTTTCCTCCCAAGGTGGAGAACCTTGCATTTTTCAGTGTTAAACACCATCAGGTTCTCATCCGCCTATTTCATGAGCCTGTCAGCGTCAGCCTGGATCACCCTCCTGTCCTCAGGTGTGGATGCTTTACCCCAGAGTTTGGTGTCATCGGTGAACTTGGCCAGCCTGCTTCTGACACCATTGTCCACATCATTAATGAACATGTTAAAAAGTAAAGGCCCTAGGATAGAGCCTTGAGGGACCAAATCAGTCACAGGGCACCACGATGATTGACTTCTGTCAACCACCACCCTCTGCGTCCTGCCACGGAGCCAATTCCCCAGCCAGCAGATCGTGGTGGGGTCAAGGCCGCAGTTAGCCAGTTTTGCCAAGAGGTAATCATGGGATTCACCAGAGTGCCCCAAGGGATCATGGCATACCAGATTGAACACTTTTTTAAAGTCAAGATACATGACATCAATCTCTTCCCCCTTGTCCAGGTGATAGGTCACTTGGCTGTAAAAGGAAATGATATTGGTCAAGCAAGAACTACCCGCAACAAACCTGTATCCCTCAGGATATTGTGCCATCAGCTAGTCTGTATAGGATGGCCTCTTTGATAATCTTTTCCAAGACCTTCCACAGGATAGAGGTCAGGCTGATGGGCCTGTAGTTTGCCAGATCCACTTTCCTCCCTTTCTTGAAGATAGGCACCACACTGGCCTTCTTCCAGTCGTCAGGCACTTCACCAGAGGAGGAGTTCTCTAACATCTGTGCCAGGGGCTGAGCTATGATGCCTGCCAGCCCTTTAAGTACCCTTGGGTGTAACCTGTCAGGGCCGGCTGACTTGAAGATATCCAGCCTGTCACAGGAGCAGCTTGGTTGGGGCCAGGATAGAGCCATGATAGTCTGCATGCGCTGCAATTTGGACGGCTAAAATCAATCTTAAGCTTCAAACAGCAGCCCTTGTATCCAGGTCTATTTTTGCTGACTGATTATTTAACTGCTGTTAGTTGGTAAGTTTCCACCTTCTTCCCTTTTAGACAGCACACAGTACCATGTACTGCCTCTGCCGCATTCTGCTCCTTCTCATGGTAAGAAAAATTCCTCTTTACTTTCTTTACTGCACTTTGTCCTGCTGCTTTACCTGTTGCAGGTTAGGGTGTTATACTTTGCAGTTGTGTCAGGGTTGATTGTAGTTTTATTAATAGATTAGATCAGGGGTGCTCCAGTTCCAGCTTGTGGAGCCATGTCATCCAGCCCACAGGGCTCCCTAGCACAATGTCAAATATTTGGCTGCTAATTGCCGTTCTTCTGCTGCCAGATTTACAGACCTGTGGGGATCCCAACAGGCTGCTCTGTGTGTTCCCCTCTGCCAGTAATTCTCCTTGAATTCTTTCATTAATAAGATCTCAAACTACTCTGTCCCACAGCACAATCTCTAGGACTTGTCAGGAAGCAGTATTTAGGCAGTCTCACTAACTCTGCCATACATACAGCGGCAGTTTCACCTTCTATCCTCCTCTTTCTCTCAAACTTGAAATGTTCTGTAATTATGTTAGACTTTGTAGTGCTCTATTAAGATCCTTTGCAGGTCTTTTCAACTTTTATTTTTAAAATTTGCATTATTTATTCTATTACCCTGTGAAATAATTCTCATTTCTTTCAAAATCAAAGCGATCATTGGTAAAACACTGTTAGCAGACTCTAGTAATCCATGTAGGCACAAGAAGTTCCTATATACCTTTGACAAGAGAGAGACCAGTTGGGCTGAAGAAACCCTGTAAAATTCATCTGGAAGGCCATCTGTCACAAAATCAGTACTGTAATATGGCGTTGTGAATCTGCTTTCAACACATCTGACACCAGAGAGAGCAAGAAGCATTTTCAGAAAGCTTTTATTTGAAAAAATATACAGAAGAAACAGGAGAGCTTTGACATTTTATCTGCCAGCTAATCTGCGCTGTGTCCTCATAGTCCCACACATCACTGTAGTAGCTGAACAACATGAGACATTGGGACTGTAAATCTGAATCAACAGTTAAGTCATGCAGCATTTTAACTGATTTGTTTGACCTGTTCTGGAGAAGTCACCTTTCTTTACCATGTTTTCTTATCAATACCAAGCCGTTTTGGTTTGTTACTTTTAAACTGGAGCACCATGCTGATGTCTCATCCTAATGGCGGCACTGTGATTTTTTTATTTTATTTTTATGCTGCTGGAAAAGAGTAACTCTGTTGCTAGTCATGTTGATGCTGGGGCTGGCTTGTAGCTTTACAGTCCACCTGGAGGAAAGCGGTGCATAGCTGCACTGTGCTCAGAGAACAAACTGTAAGTCAAGAGTCACCCTTCCTTTTGTGCCAGGCCCCAAATTACTCAACCTTTCCCAAAGAGCCTCCTCTGTGTGTGTGTGCCTGGCTAACTCTCTGATAAGTAGGGGCCTAGTGAAATCACGAATTTGCAGATTTTGTGAAATCAGGCATTGCCCATGAAATTCACAGGGGGAAAAATAAAACTTGTGGAAAATAAAATGGTGCCGAGGCACCTTGCTGCTGCAGGGAAGGAGGGGAGGAGTGGGCTAAGTTTGGAGGGCTGTGGGCAAGATGCACCCCCACCCCTCTCCATCAGTCTGTGGCAAAGGGTGGGACTGCAGAATGGACAGCTCTCACAGCCAGTCAACAGTGGGGGGCGGGGCCACCGGGGCCCCTCAGCCAATCAGTCTTGCTGTGTCCCTGACGTGGCTGCTGGCCCTGTATTCTGAAATCGGGGCAGCCCTCTTGAAGCTGGTAGGTCCCTACTAGTAAGTGAGCTGGAGGGGGAAAGGGAGCAGAAGGAGTTTGGTCTGGGCGGGGTTTCAGGACCCCTGGATGGTGGGCCAGGTGTATTGGAGCCTCCTGCCCACACCCACCAGGTGGAGCCTCTAGATGCCCCTCTCTCTTTTTCCATCCTCATTTCAACCATTTGATCTTTGGAAAAGGACATCACACAAGTCTCTTCTGCTCTCCCTTTGCTGTCTGGCCTCTTGCAGTCAGAGTCACAGTCTGTGCAGTGGAATAAAGGAAGCGTCTCCTTAGTAATGACTGCTGCCTGCAGGCAGAGCTATAGGAAGGAGATATTTATGAGCAGACAGAAACCAGTGTTACACGCTAAAATCTTTGCACCTGGCTATAGGCTTCTGCCTGGCCCTTGTTTGTATTCCTGAGCTCCACCAAACTAACTCCACCCTGAAGCAGGACATCATCTTCCAGTCACATTCATTGTTACAGGAGGGACCTCACTGCATGGGGCGTTTCAGTCTACCCTTTCATGAGGTATCTTGTGCCCTTTATTGCCACATGTATTGCTATAAAAACAACTTTTGCCAATGCTACAGCACTGCAAGCTCCAGTGATAGCAGCTTCACCTATTCTTTACGCTGGACACCCAAAGCAAGGGAGAAATATTTTTTTTCTTTGATAGTTCTGTTTACTACCATGAGCTGCTGGGTAGAGGCTTTATTTCTGCATCACCAGCTGCAAGAGAACTCCTCCTCACTCCTCAATACGATGAGAATGCCACGTGTATTTACCAGGAGAAACCCACTTCAGGAAACCCAGGTACACGGATACCATGCAGCAGGCAACCATAGCTTGGGAACAACTCAACTGACAGATTCAAATAAAGATTGAGCAGGCAGAGTTACCAGAGTACAGTCCTAGATCATTAAAAAACCCTGTTACGCAGATACATCCTAGTTTAGTCCCTGATCTTACATAGAAGGAGCGGAGGTCAGGTGAAAAGGAACCAGCTACCCAGGTATCAGGGAATGGGTAGAGCCTCAGGCTTTAGGCAGTGTCTATCTGGTCACAGGAGCAGCATGACAAGTTGGGGTAAGCGGCTGTGCTAGTTTAGGCCAAGACCCCGGGTACAAGGCTGCACACCAGACAGTCAACAGGTTGGCATAAAACAGCCTTGGATATATGGGGAAGTGGCCCTGAAGAAATGGCAAACATTTCTATGAAAAAAACCCAAAATAATAATAGAAGGAGCATCATACAGGCCCTTGTTCTGCCAGCTATTTTTGCAGTGGATTGCATATTACTCCACAGGCAATCCCTTTGAAATCATTGGAACTATTTGCAGTATAAGTACGAGACCCCCCCCAAAGGGATGTATTGGGATGTAGCGATTAGGATGATGGGTGGCTAACCATCCCCTGCAATGCTTTGAAAATCTTGATCTTAGTGATTGAGAAGTTGGACATCACAGATAAGGACAATGCTGTAAGTAAATCTCTTCTTCCAGGCCTGTGCATCCCTATGGATTTCTGTCCAAGTTAGTGGGACTTCATGCAGAGATAAGAGTTTATCCAGATATATCCTTGGTTTTTGGGGGGAATGACCAGAATGTATCTTTTGTTTCTTGTGCAGTTGATACTTATATTTCCCAGGTACATCAATCAGAACCTACATCATTGCTATGGCTTGTTGAAAAATTTAAATTTAGTATTTTTCCAATAGAAAAGCAATTTTCCATTTTAGAGTTTTGTTACAGAAAGCATCTACTTCCCTAGAAAATGTCAAAATTTAATTACAAAAGTGAACTGAAATATTTTCTTTATATTTCTTCCTCCCAATCTCTTTCATTGTTCAGCAGAACCTTACCTCCCATAATGCACTGCAGATAAGGATGCTTATGGTATACCATATGGCTCACCAAGAAGGGAAAACCAGAGGCGCCTCATAGGAGAGGCAGTATGGCCAATGTCTAGCCCAGAGAGAAGCATGGTAGGGTGCTTGAACTACAATTCCTGTGGGTAACATGGTAACATTCCTGAAGGATCAGAGCTGACATTCTTACTCCCTGGTAGTAGCACCTTATACCAGAGGAAATCTTTTTGATTTGATCAGGATTTATGGACTGAGATGTTTTTTAGCATGAGGAAAGGCTAAAGTTGGGAACTGGGTTGAAAATGAGTAAGGAAAAGTCACATCTTTTTGTATATTTTAGTCTTCTTTCATGTTGTTATACTAACATGCAAATGATTGTGATGTAACAGACTTTGGATGGTGGGTGGTAATGCTGACTGTACTAGGCTGATTGATTGGAAAAAAGGAGCTTCTGTTTTCAGACAAATACAGTCTCTTGGTAATGAACACTGACAGGAGAGGAAGTAGGGAAAGGATGTGGCATTTGAATGAGATTTGGTGAAGTGTAATTGTTTGCCTTATCGGGTGGTGGCTTTCTGGTTATGCTTGAACATTTCCATGCATGGATTAGAGAAGTATTTTAAATTTCATGTCACAGCAAACTGGATAGGATGTGGCACAGTATCCCTGACAGTTTAGACTGTTATTGAGGACAGATGTCTTTCTTGTCCAGCCTTTTTGGGCAAACAAGAAATCTAATGAGTTAATTTCAGTGGTCCTAGTAATGGAGATCTTTATAAACCATTATTAGTCATATTGTTCAAGCCACTAACATTCTGGTGCAAAGCATTTAGCTCAGCTTTCCCAGCTTTGATCCCACATTAGTGCAAATATTATTGTGAATTTATAAACTAAGTCAATTTTGCGATATTGTTATATTTTGACAGGCCCATTTAACATGTAATAATATATATATATTCATATATATATATATAGACATTTAAAACGTAATAACACTTTGGACCACACAGCTATTATAATTCCTTCAAATTATTGTTACTTAATGTAGTGGCCCTTTTAATCTATCTAACAATATATAATAAAAAAAATATTAAGAAATGCAAAACCCTGTTTTTTTATTCTGTCTCTCAGCAGCGCGGGTTATAGAATTTTATGTAAGATGCATGATTTATTTCTCTTTGGTAAAATTGTGGTGCACTAATTCTTGTTAGTTTTGCAAATCTCTCTCACTGCAAGAATTAAGACCCCTGTTGAAAACTTGAAGGCAGGAAAAAGCTGGGCCCAGGGTCCTTATTTCATCTTCTAAATTAAAGTACCATTGTTTGTATGAACCCAGCAATGAACCAGAGCCTTTGGTTTCAACATTTCAAAAGTCCTCATTCAAGTGACACTGTGCAGTCCCATCAGATGCTACTGTTTTTACAAAAGCTTCTTATTTCATAGGTGAAATGACCTACATGGGGTGCATCCACACATGCAGGCATGTGCGCTTGCAGCCACTTAAATAGGAGCAGCACAATTTTGTGCCAGAGATTTTTGCCTCAGCATACATGCCTGAACATGCACTTTGGTTTGGGCAGGTTGGGCCACTTGGGGCAAACTGACACTGCCCAGCTCCTCTTGGATCTTCAGCGAGGGGGAGCTAGAGGCTGGGGCCAGCATCTGTGCTGGCCCCAGAAGTATAAAAACCTGCCCTGATGAGCAGCTTAGGGTTACTTGCCCTCAGGAGCTTCTAAGACCCAGCCAGTTGGTATATGGAGACACTACCCCTTGTGCCAGTTGGACTGCTGAAGCACCCCTAATCTGGAGTGGCCCCTGCACCCTCTACCCACTGCAGCAATCTGGCAGTGTGGGCTGCTGCCTGGCTGTGACCTGCTGCCACCTGTGATAGCATCTGCCCCCTTGGACCTGTGGCCCCAGGGCTGCATGCCTACTGGATCCAGATTGGGTGCTCCCACTCTGCCATCTGGGCAGCTATCACCCAGAAGATGTACTCCTTGTGGTGGCCTGCTTTGAACTGTCAGAGTGTGTACTCTTGGTCTCAAATGCCCAAGTGGTTAGCCACTTTATCTGCCCTCCAGATGAATCCCCAGTGCTGGCCCTGGGCAGGCTCCTCTGCCCAGGTCTTGCCACTTGTCTCACCAGTAGAGATTCTGGAGTGCCCTGTACCCAAATTCTCTATTAAAATACCCAATATAGTGTTCTTTTGGTATTAAAATGAAACGCCACTAAATATAGAGACATCAGTTAGGCAATGTGTTATTAATATATTTACATGTTTAAAGCAACTTGGAAGCCTACCAGTGCCTCTATAATCATTATAAATTGGATTCTAAATATCTGTAGACTTTGGCATTTACTTTTGTTTTCTGTGTCATAGAAAAACCAGAACATCCCTACCCCCTTCACTCACCAGGATGTGCAGCACTGAGCAGCAATGATATGTCAGTGCCCCGCCTCTGCCCTTGCTCCTCACTCTCAATCCACTACCCTGCTCCCCACTCCCAGTCCTGCAGCCCCTGCCTGCCACACTAGCTACCTCCCAGCTGCAGCTCTGTCCCAGAACCAGGACATGAGTCCAGCTCCAGCTATCCTACTCGCTGCTTCATGGCTCTGAGCAGAGCCAGCCCTTGCTGTTCTGCTCCCTGTCCCATACTGTCCCGGGAAGCCCTCAGCTGGGGATCAGGGACTGAGCTGAGCCCTTTCCTCTCAGGGCAGCCCCCCCCTCCACAGGCTGCTCTAAGGGGCAGGGGGGCTCTAAGCCTGGCTCTGGTGGACTCTCTTACTTGGAGTGCTCCCCCACCCTCAACCCCCATGTTTCTTTCTCTCACAAACCCCTGCTGCCACCTCCACCCATCCCCAGTTCCATCACACCCCCCCAAGTGGCTCCTGGGACCAGGAGCCACCCCCAGGCTGGGGCCACAGGTCCCAGCACTGATGTGGCCACGGGGTAGAGATGCAGTGTGGCAGTTGCCCCTGCAGCTACAGCTCCCATCAGCAGGTCCCATCCCATGTCATGTGGCTGGCCTGGCATGTAAGGTGTTAGATTTGTAGGGGGGATGTGGGGTTTATGTGAGGGTTTGGGAGGTTTGTGGGTGGGTATAGGGTTTATGGGGGTGAGGTTTGGGGGTATGGGGCTTGTGTGGAGAGTTGGGATTTGTGGCAGAGTATGTGGGTGAAGGGTTTGTGGGGGTGGCTTGGGGGTGTGGGGTCTGTGGGTGGATTGTAGGGGACTGTTGGTGTGGGGGGACTGGGTGTGGGCGGGCTGCTCAGAAGGGGTCCTCCCACAGGACGCAGGCCCTCATACAGCACACAGACTGCCTCCTCCAACAGGGCCCACAGCTCCCCCCAAAAGGGCCATAACCTCCCACCCCACAGCAGCAGCCTTCGGGTGCTCAGGGCCCACTGCTTCCAGAGCCCCCCATGGGATGGCATGGCCCTGGCCACCTTGGACCTGGTGCCACCTGTCATGGGCCCAGCCTGGTCCTGTGCAGGGCCGTGCACCTTTGGGCAGCACCAGACCATTCGGGCAGTCACCTGGGGACCTGGCATTGCTCACAGGGGCTGCGCATTGCGCCAGGTTGGGTCTTGCCTCCACAGAGCTGACCTGGGGCACATGGAGGCAGGATCCAGCCTGGCATGATGGGTAGTCTCTGTGAGCAGTGCTAACCCCTGGGTGACAGCCTGAAGTGCGCAGTGTTACCTGAAGGCAGATGGTCCCACACTGAGTCAGATCAGGCTCGCATGATGTGGCGCAGGTAGTGCCGGGTGCCAGGTGGCCAGGGCTGTGCTGGGCTGCCCCGTGCCACAAGTGGGGGATGTGTCAGGAGGTCCCTGAGCACCCTGATGGCAGCTGCTGTTGCAAGGGGGCTGTGGACCATGTGGGGGCAAGCAGGGGACTCACCCCTCCTGAGCAGTGCCCCCACACACAGCTTCCCACACCCTCACAGGCCCCTGGTCCAGTTTTCCCCATCCCCCAGTCCCTACTTACCTGGGATGGAGTCCAGGTCACTGCAACCTGCACTGCTCTTCACCCCACACAGGGAGGCAGCATGCTGAAGCAGCGGGACAAAAGGCAGCCATAGAAACTCTCTGGCCAGCTGCCAGAGTGTCTCTTTAGAGGACCCTGGCCTCCGGTTACTTCAGGGAACACTACAGAAGCGTGCCTTGCCCTGCTTTTTTTCTGTGGTTTTTTTTTTTTTTTTTGATACCTAGATTTCCAGGTATCAAATTTAGAGCCTGCAGTGTAAATATGCAGCACGGGGAATTTTTTTTGTTCCCAGTGTACATCTCGCACCATCTTAAACTGATTTGAGATGCCACAAGAGGCACGTGCACGCTCATCTGGATGTGCCCATGGAGGTGATGTTTGTACATTAGTATGCTTAGCCTGCATACACAGTGGAAGTCCATCTTAACCATCTTGAATGAGAAGAAGAAGACCTACATTGTGGGAGAAGCTCAGTTGGGATTTCTAAAGGAAACTAAATGAGTAGGGTGCCCTTGGGGCGGGTCTGAGATTTTGTTAAGGTGGGTAAAGGAGCAGGGACTGGCTCTGCTCCCAGCTCCTGCTCCCAGCTTCCTCCTCCCCACTGAGACAGCCCACCACAGGGGAGCAGCAGGCAGGGATATTTTTTTAAGTCCCTCCCTATCAGGTAAGAATCTTCCTTCCCCATTCTCAGCTTTCCCGCTCCCCTGACATCCCCTTCATGATCAGCTACACATCCTCTCCCCTTCCCTCATGTTTCTCCTCCAAAACACTGTTATTGCTGTTCTTGCATTGCCTGGGGTATAGAGGGGAAACTCCAGAGCTGCTTCAGTTATGCTCCAGCTGGGCTTCATAGGGAGCTGGGCTCATCTGTAGACAGCAGTGGCAGTGAGTGGGTTCCCTCTCCCTGAACCTGCTCCCAGGCTTGCAAGGAACATGTGGGGGGCTGGGCAGGGACCAGAAACCTGCCTGCTGCTACCACTGCTGCTGTCCCCTGCTGAGCCTGGCTTCCCATGGAGCACAGCTGGAGCTGGGCTTGAGTGGTGTCACCCCACCTCTGAGGCAGCTGGGGACAGCAGCAGCAGGGGGAAGAAGTGGGGGGAGGGAAAAGAAGGGAAGGGAAGGTGCCACTGAGCATGGAAGGCCAGGGATTCTTACTTGCTTTAGCGACTTTAAGGTTCTGGCTGCTGCTCCCATGGTGCCAACAAAGGGAGGAGTGTCCATGCCACTGGGCCCCCTCTGGATCCATTTTTGGTTCTCTTAGTAAGAAAGAACTGTGGGTGCATCTACATGGGATGCTTTGCTGTGCAGTAGAGCAAATTTCTGCATAGTAAATGTTAACACCTATTCATGTAGACCCTTACTGCACAGTAATTTGCTCTACTCAGCAGTGAATATGCTACCTGCAAATGCAAGTAGCAAATTAACTGCTGAGTAATTAGTGCACAGTAAGGCACATGTAGATGGTTGACTGGGAGCAAATTTGCTCCTGGGCAGCAGGGGGAGATTGTTCCCTGCCCTCAGGAGCTGCCTGTTGTTGGGGTGCAGTCTGGGTGTGGACAATGTCCCTCCATGATCATGGAGCTGAGGCAGGAAGCTCCCTTCACAAGGGGTGTCCTGCACCCAGCTTGGAGGTGCCCCGGATTGGTACAGTTCTCAGCCAATTTCTGTTTTGGGCAGTCCCTAGCCAGCTTCAGGCTGCATGCCTAGCTTGGGGCTCACAGCTAGCTGGCCCACCAGTGGGGAAGGGATCTGGGACCTGTCACTCCCCCACAGCTCTTTCCAAGCTCCCTACTCCTGATCAAGGAGCTGCCAGGACAGGGGAACATTATCTCTGCTCAGGCTCCACCACTGGAGCCCCCTCCAACAACAGGCAGCTCCTGAGGGCAGGGAGCAATCTCCTGTCTCCTGGCCCTGGTCTCCCTGCCAGCCCTTGAGCTAGTACCCAGAGGGAGACTAGAGCTCCCCTGGTTGTTCCAGGAGGCTAGTGCAGGTCCAGAGGAGGTGAGAACATACTGTTGGAAGGAGGAACAAATCTGCTCCCAGATGGGTGCATGTGTAGACACCTGCCCAGGGTCAGTTTACCTATCCAGCAGCATTTGCATGTGTAGACACACCATGCCAGAATCCCATGGCTTATTTAATAAAGACAGCCTATGCCATTAGAAAGAAAAATTGCAGAAAAAAGCCTCCACTAACCCTGATCATAACTTGTGCATTGCTTTGTGTTCCCAGACTGTTCCTGTTGCTTGGGTCTGCAAATCTTTAGGCCTTAACCCAGGAGTGGACAAAATCTGGCCTGCAGGACAGATCTGGCCCACCAGGTGATTCCATCTGGCCCATGGTGCACCTCTGTGAGCCAAAAAAATCATCATGGACCCTGGCCCCTGCCTGCCCTCTGAAAGCCAGTGCCTGTATGCAGGAAATGTGACTATAGTTGCTAAGCAACCAACCCCGCCATCCACCTTGGTTTGATCCATCCCACCCCAAGGTGAGGGGCACTGGAAACATGAAGCTTCTGCATAGTTCTAGTTAAATAATATTTTGGGTTCAAATAATCATAAATACTCTTTCAAACAATCTGTATGTTTAATAAATAGTTTTTGGTACATTTATACTGTTGTCACTGGTTTCATTTTGTTCACGTGGGTGGGTTAGCAAGTTAACCCATGAGACCGACACTGTCGAATTGCACGGTAACAAATTACCCCATGAGAACAACAACAGTTACGGTTTCATGAGAACAGATGAGGGTTAAACCTCTTCACAGGTGATATAAGCAAAAGTAAAATAGAAGTGTTCAATGGGGGTGTTGCACAGGCTTGGCTATACTGATTTAAATTTATAACTTCATTTAAATCAAAACAGGAAAAAAACCTTTCTGTTGTAGACAAGACCATAACCATCCCTTCCACATCTGTCATATTTCTCTCTAGTCTCCTTTAGCTTTTCTTACTATATCATGCCTTTCTTTAGACCTAGGTTTAGCTCTTCTTTAAGTGGATATGATGCTCTTGGTGTTGTGTAAGATATTGGAACAGTACGGATTTAAAATCAGCAGCTATTTTATAAATGCACCTATTTATATTAGGGCTCAATCTGGTCCAAAAGTATCTTGTGAACTGGGTGGCAATCATCCAGTTGCAATCCTGACCTAGCAATTTGTGGCAGTTACTGAATGAAACATTGATAGCTAAACCCATATGCTAGAGCACCACTGAGTTGAATAGGACAGCTTTCTGTCCTCTGATGACCTTGTCAGTGTGGTCCATCCCTTGAGATTCCTGAAGGCAGTAGTATTCCAAAACTTTCTGAGGAACAATTTCACTGAATAGCAAGCTGACTTTGGCTATAGATACAGTGGCACCTAGGCACCCGTTGTCTCATGCTGGCTGTGGCACAGTTCCCCCTGGTACCCAGACCTGCCTTTTTTAGGAACAAGACTCCATCATACAATAGCCTTTCTTCTAATGCAGTGTCTGCAATGCCACAAATAATCCTATCTGTAATCAGAGCTTCTGTCGAATTCCCAAAAGCACTTCTTTAGCTCAACAGCATGCCGATCTACACTTTGTTTTATTGTTGTATCATCAACAAATTTTTGTTGTTCAAGAGTCTCATTCTTTTTTGGTTTGCAGTACTCCTCAAATTTGGACAATATTCAACTTAATTTCATATTTTGACCTATTTCAAAGGTAAAGGTGTTATAAAAAGGCCAGGCTTCCTCCCCTACAGCAGGCAAGAAGATTGAGGATTTGCCTTTGTCATTTTTCTCTTCAGCCCCTCTGGCTGCTGGTACTACTCAAACCCTTGTCTGAATGCCTCCCAGTTTTCTGATATGTTGCCCAACAGAAGGGCAGGTAGAGGCTGCAAAACTTTCATGACCAACTGTGCTTATACTATAACCATTCAGGCAGATCACTTACAGTGACTCTTGTCCTTCCATGCAGCTGTGTTGCTCCACTTGCTCTCAGATTCAGGTTCCAATTTCTTTTTCAGTTTGGATCTGAAATTCTTTCAGGTTCTTTCTCATTCGCCACTGCTTACTCCATGTAGTGATCACTGGGTTCAATAAGCTTAGGTGTATGTGAACGAGAAGAACTAAAAAACAAATAGGCAAACCTCTGCAGTTCTTTTGGCTTTCTAAGGCCCCATCTACACATTTGATATGATTAACTAGTTAATCTCATCTTAAGTGGTCACCTGGTCACACATTCAATAAATTAATGGCATGATAAAAGGAGGAATAAGTCACAAAGTTATTCCACAAAATATGTGTAATGACTCTGTGGCTCTTTCCTTTCATGTTATTAATTAAACATGTGGCTGGGGGCCCTTATGTCTGGCAGCCTCCTTGGGTGATTGGGTCTCCCAGCTGGGGCCCATGTGCACCCTAGAGCCTGGGAGCTCACAGCTGACACGGGCTCCCAGCCATGGGAGCATATGCCCCTTTGGCTGGGAACCCTATCATCTGACAGGGCTGTCAGCCATAGGTGTGCTTCAGGCACCCGCACAGCTGGGAGACTGCAGAGCACCCCCGTAGATGGGAGATCACAGCTGACATGGTCTCCCAGTTGTGAGGGTGCCTGGGGTGCCCTGTTTGGCTGGGAACCTGAGTCAGCTGACAGGTTTTCCAGCCCCGGGAGTCCATGGTTTGCCTCAATGGCTGGAAAACCTGTCAGCTGACTTGGGCTCCCAGCCAAATAGGGCACCCCAGGCACCCCCACAACGGGGAGACCATGTCAGCTACCATTCCCCATCTACGGAGGTGCTCTGTAGTCTTCACACATGCATGGCAGGACACATAATTATGGGACTGCAGATCAGATCCCATCATGCCTTATTGCTGGTGCAGGTGGAGCCTGGGATCATGATCCTGGGCTCCCTCTGCACAGGCAAGTAGCAAGCTCCCACAGTGGGGAGTCCCATCAGATGTGTGGCATAGCAGGAACTGCTATTGTGTGGATTGTGCATCAGATCTTATCTTATCACCTGCAAGTCTAGAGGGACCCCAACTAACTAATTTGCTAGCTAGCAGCTCTTAACTGAGGGTCAGTTGCCCAATTCCCTTCATCTCCTGTTAGGGAGCATCTCTAAATTATAACTTCTTTCACTACCGTCCCCAAACACCTATGGGACTTTCTTCTCCCTTATGAACCACTGTGGTTCCTAAGTTCAGCCAAGAGCAACCTCCTGCAAATACCATCAGCGTGCTAACATCACTTTGCAAAAACATGTGGGAGGTGGTTTTTTGGTAGTTGTACCTCCACTCTGGAGCTCCTTCCCTCTTGAGGCCTCCCAGAATCTGGGCATGAAAATCTTCCAGAAGTGCATGAGCAACAATGGCACTCACACCGTGGGCTTGGGGGCTGTGTGACAGCAGGGGCTCTAGTCAGACCTGGTGCTGACCACCCAGTGAATTCAGTCAGAGAAGATGTACCTACACTCACCTCACCTCCTCCTTGGATCTGTGCCTGGAAGGGGACCTGGTAATCAGGACTCAAAGTAGAGATGATATCTTTTATTAGACCAACAAAATTTTTGCAAAAAAAATGTCTTTAATTGCAAACTGGATACCTGGAAGGGGACCCTGCATTCACACCCTCAGCAGAACCCATTGTACCCATTGCAGATTGGTTAGAATGAGAGGGTAAGGACTTTGTGGAGGAAACAGGGACTTTTCTACTCCTGTCCCTCAGGATGAAAGAAGAGTGGCAACAGTAGAAAGGAAGTAAGGTGTGGGGAGAAGAGAAGAGAAGAGAGTCCCACACATTTAAACACAGCATAATCCACTGCACGTATTAGAGGAAGCTTTGAGAAAGCTGGTGCTATAGCTGGTGCTAGTGTAACTGAGCTCCACTGAAGCAAAGAGGGGTTGTGCGTGTTGAATATCAGCTGAAGACCCGGTTCCCAGAATTTAGTGCCTGCCTAGTACCAAGGACACTACACATTGGGACTTTTTCACATTGGCCTTTTTATGCTTGGAGGGTAGGTCTTGCTATCTTACTAGAAAGGAAGACCTTTTTCCTCAGGGAATCATCTTGCTAATTGACTGTCCCCTTCCTACTCCCTCTTGCAGTTCTTGTGCATTGCATTAGAAAAAGACTTATTTATGACTTTATAAAGAATAAGAAAAAAGGCTTCCTTTTAGCTTATGACACAGAAATTGCTTATTCACCAGGAGAAATTACAAGGGGATACACCCTCTGTGCAACCCTGGTTCTGTGCGTCTAGGATGTGCAAATTTATACCAAAAACAGATGAGCAGCACTTGCTCTTTTTATTACCAAAAAATCTGACATATGGTCCACACAAGCATTATTGACATTCTTACCCTCGTAGATCAGATGTGCAAAACAAGCTTTCTAACTGGGTGATCGAAAGCAAGATGGCTCCCCCGAGGCTTAAATCAGACAAAGTGACCCTGTGCAGTTTCTCCCTTCTGCATCTTTTCCATGCAATTCATATGAACTAATGAGCTGCCATGACAAAAGGGCACAGAGGATACCAAGATGCAGATGTCTCCACTAGAAAAATACATTCCATAGCTTGACATCTGGTTAAGGCAGCTGCCAAGCTCACCTCGTGACTGACCACAGCAGTTGAATGAAGAGCTGGAGGCTGGCAGTAAAGAAGGACAAAGAGGATTGTATTTCAGGCTACAGTCAACAAGACGGCATGGGACAAAATGTCTGTGACAATGTCTTTTGTATGTCATTGCCAGTAAGCAACTCTTGGAAATGGAACATGTCATTTTAAGAGGTCAAATTATAATAAGCAAATCTTTTCCCCTCCACTAATGTATTCTGAATAAGGAAATTTGTAATTACCATATATTGGAGTAGCAAAACCAGCATTTGTGAGTCAAAAGGTGGCTTTTGTTGTAAGATCTTGGGGTAAAGAAAGTAAAGCACAATTTCTACTGTATAAAATTTAGGAATATAGAAGCAGAAAAGTCTCCTGAGTCACAGAAACCAGTCTCCTGCTGCCACAGGCACCCTATCATATCATTCTTTCCATACCATGTTCCATCTTACAAGTAAGTGGGTTTTTGCCACACTACTCCCATTGCAAAGCTGTTCCAAAACCTCCCTTGTCTGATGGTTAGAAGCCTTCTTTTAATTTCCAGCCTAAATTTATCCATGGCCAGTTTATACTCCTTTTTTCTTGGGCCAACACTGGCCTTAAGAATTCATTTCACTCCCTGGTGTCTAGTCTCTTACCAATATAGCTATAGATAGCAATCTTACTGCCTTGCAGTCTTCATTGTGCTGGGCTGAATAAGCCAACAGCTTGTAGTTTCCTCTGGCTCTCTGTGCTTGTCTTCTGAGTTCATTTTTCTTGAACAGGGATGATGCACATTAATCCAAATCAGGCTTTCCTACTGTCCTGTGTACTGGTATTCATGTTTCCCTCTCTCTACTGAAAATACATCAAGTGATATAAAGAAATGCTAAGATTAGAGACATAACAAGCAGTCTTTATGCCCTGGACAACAGCAGTGGCTGAGGCAGCATTGGCAGCTGCCAAACGCCCATTCTAAACTGGTACCTGGGGCTGGTGTCCTGCTTACCTACCCCTATTTACATTACTGCCTAGGATCAGATTTGCTTTCTTCATTGCTGCATCACATTGGTGACTCATAGTTGTCCAGTGATTGACTACTATCCTCAGGTTCTTCTCCTTTTCAGTCCCAAATTATAGCTCTCAGTTTTAAGCAGTCCCATTTCTTCTTTCCTTATTCTTCTTTAAAATATATATTGCTCTTTTATGCATATTTACATAATCTTTATATATTAATGTAACCTATTTTTACATATTTGTGCAACCTCCTGTTTGTTTTAAAATACGTTTCCAAGGTCTAACTTGGCTGGACATTTGGCAATTCTCTCTTTATTCCTTCACCTCTTAACTTTTAAGGTGTAGTTTCCCCTGATGATCAATTCTTTTTGCCATCCTTGTAGGATCTCTACGATCTCTCCTTTGCCATCCTTGTAACATCTATTCATCCAGTTAGGTCTGGAGCTCTTCCCTACAAGTTCTTTCCTTTACTTGGGATACAGATTTCAGGCTGTTTCAGCACAACTGACTTAAGTTCCGAGTGTCGTCTACATCCAGATCCCTGAGCTTCTCAGTCCAATTGACACTAATGAGGTCCCTTACTTTTTCAAAGTTTGTCCTTCTGAAGTTAAAAACCTTGATTGCAGAAATATTTTTGTCGTCTTGTTATTTAATTTAAGTGGAATCAACTCAGTATCATTGGATCCAAGATTATTTTCCACAGTCAGCTGTTTTGTATTCTCGTAACTTTTCACAACCAAGTCTAAAATAGTAGCTCCCATTTGCTCTCAGGTGCTACCATGATGAGCATATGATGTACTGGGAAGCTGGATATGTAAAAATAGCAGAAGAGAGACAAAGTCCAGCATCCTTTTCCTACGTGTGGTTAACTTGGTTTATCAGGAGAAATTGAAGGGCTTCTTTCCTATTAGTAAATAATATGGCAAGACAATAGCATGAAGTTCTGGTTGGAGGAGGGTTAGGCATGGAACAGGAATGGTTTTATTCTTCAAATACTGACCTATTTTTCTGACCATATTTTTCTGCACTGTTGGTATCTTTGCTTAGCCTTCTTCGGGACTACAAATGATGTGTTGGAACTGCGAGTTCAATGTGTAGGAGACGCTGGTTTTACTGTAATTCCCATGTCCCCTGTGAGGTACAAGTAGTTTCTACTTACAGCAGATCAAATATTTTCCATCAACATTCCTTTTCAGCAGAACCCCACTTTCCCATTTTTTTCACTAAAATAATATTAAAAAACTAGATTTTTGAAAAAAATATTATTTTGCTTTAATTGGGAAAATGCCTTATACTTCCTCCTAGCGTATTGCTTTTTCTCTCCAATTATACTGTGAGAAAAAGGTTTGAAAGTGAGAAAAACAAGTTGGGTTTTTTTTGGTTTTTTTTTACAGATTAGATTTATATGCCACCCTTCCCCAAAACAGGCTTCATCTCTCACCAGAATAAAAATGAAACTTGCTTAGATTTTTTTTTCCTCAAAAGGAAAACAGAAAAATCCTGGAGGATTCTAAACAAAATGAAATATTTTAATTTCTTTGTACTTTTTTTATAAAGTATCTTTTTTTAACAAACAGCCCACCCACTGAAGTCAGAGGCATTGTTTCTCTAATCTACAGGAAAAGTTTCTCCCTAGGAAAATAGTAAGATGAGCTGTAATAAAATAAAATAAAACAATATAACAAAGTAATAAAAAAAAGTAATAAACTAAAAAAACTTAAAATAATTGTTTTTTCAGTTTAGTGGCCTTGCTGAACAAATATTATTGTGTTGGCTCAAAATGAGCAAATTTTCCTTAATGAAACAAGAGACAGTAAGAAGATAACTCCATATCTAACAAAGTACTTTTTTGTTTTTAAAAATCCACTGGTAAATAAAATTTAGCTAAATAGTGTCTCAAGCTATCATTTTGAAATAACATACAATTTCATTTTGAACATTTCAGAATTAAATGGTTTGTGTATTCTGTTTTTTCCATGTTTTGACTGAAACAATTCACCAAATTCAAACTGGATTCACAAATTTTCTGTCACCCAGGCCTGCTTTGGCCCAGCCCTATTGATAATAACTTTAGTAGGATATATTTATTTTGATTTCACAAAAAAGTAGGTTTAGAAATACCCACTTCAGAGTGCATAATATATACTTCATACAATATTTGCAGTAGTGTTGCAGACACAGTCTACTCTGATATCACTTGCATGTGTAAGCTTTCTTATTTATTTAGCTAGTACCTATGAAGATGGGTGGTGGACTGTGGGGGGAGGGCAAAGTTGCAGGATGCGCATCCAGTGAAGCTTATCACTAAGGATCTTGATTTTCTCTGATTAAACAAAAGAATAAAATGGTAAAAATGATAAAATGTAACACCACTATATAGATATAGCTGTAGTGATAGATATAGAGATACCTATTGCTATAGTTGTATCTATCTATATTTATATCTGTCTAGTTATCTATAGATATAGCTATAGAGATATATATATATAGATATAAATATAGATATAGATATATCTTGGTGTTTTATTTTTATCACAGAAAAATGTATATTTTGGGTTATTTCTTAAATCTGAAAATTGTGGGGTTTTTTATTAGAGAAAACCAGGATCCTTGGTCATCACCTACAGCAGTGGTTCTTAAACCACTGCTCCTCCTCTACAGGCTTGAGTTGCTGTGCTCTGCCCATTGCCACCTCATCTCTTCCAGTGTTGCTGACTGTTCTCTACTCCTTGTCCCCTGTCTGACATTTTCATTTAGTTTGTTCACTGGAGAAAAGAACCTTTCTTGATGGATCAAAATCAAGGCTGTCTCCTTGCTATGGTCATCCCTGATAATGACTTGATCACAACTGACAAAAAGAGCAAGACCTGAAGGAGTGAAAAAAGTAGACAGGAGTAGAAGAGAAAAGAAGAGAGCAAAATAGAGAGGGAAAGATCCAATTAATAGTAATAAAAAATCCCCTGAACACTTGAATAGCATATCAAAAGGGATGACCAGGGCATCAGCTCTGGTTGCTGACCCTGATAAGGAAGGGGAAGGTGTTCAAAATCAGTAGCAGCTCTAGTGCTGTCCCCACCATCACCAGCATTGCAGCCATTGATGTTGCCACCCAGGGTGCTTAAGCATCCAGTTACCCATCTGAAGATAAGGATATGTTGAATGCTTCAAGTTCTGCTCTGTATGGAGCAGATCTCTGAGTTGACAAGTATCGCAGATCTATGGTGGACAGAGGAGTATGCAAGCTCACACTGATGGCTTATTAGATGAGTCATAACGTAAAACTTTCTGGGCACATCTACACATGCAAGTAATGAAAAGCAATAAACTTTGGTGCTTATTGTGCTGGAGTTTATTGCTTCTGGGGGTGCCGTTTGATCTTGTGCTTGGGACTGAAGCATTGAGGTGGGTCAGAGCAGCCCTGCCTGGCATGGAGCCTGAGGGTCAGCCTGCCAGCCGAAGGCTGCTCCTGCTGGCTCAACGTGCTGTAGAGGGGCTGGCTAGGGCATGAAGGTACTCCAGCATGGGGCTAGCCAGTAGGTAGCCCCCTCACTGAAGCACCCTTATGCCCCAGCCAGCCCCAGGAGTATCTACGCATGTACTACCCTGCTGCAGCGCTTATTAGTTTACTCCAGACTAATAGCCCTGCATGTGTAGATGCTGAGATGTTTATTGTGAAGCTAATTAGTCTACTCCGCAATAAACATCTCAAGTAGATGTGTCCTCTCAGCGGAAAAGTTAAAAGATTCCCTGAACTGACTGTCTTGCTGCTGATTCTGACTTTATTGACTGAGGCTCAGAATCAATCCATAAAATTTATTTCTTTCTAAATTAGAGAATTCTAATTTACTCCCATGTGTTTAAAAATGTGCCATTTACTATATCACAAGATAGATGCCTACAGGCAAGCCATTCTTCAGGAGATGGGGAATGCCAAAGAATTTTATTTTGTATACAGTGAAGCATATCATCATAAGCTGAAGTCTGGTTGTCTGTGCTTGGGCAATAGCTTCTAAAAACACAGAAGGAAATTCGCACCATTTACAACACAATAATTTTGTTCCATAAAAATATGAAATAATGAACACCTTACTTCTCTGTGCTGTGATGTTATTAGTGATCTTGGAGAAGCTAAGCAGCTATTCTTCATTAAGACTGAGGTACTTTCCTTTGAAATGACACAGAGCCATGTCATTACTTCTGTGCCCAATGCTTTGTGGTAGATTATGCATCTGTAAATCAGCTTCTTTTATCATACCATCACTTGGGAATTCCACTTGTGGATCCTAGGTTACAATGTGAAGGCTAACTCTCAGCCTTTTGACCCTTATCCTAGCAATGTAGGCAAAGTCAAAGAGACCCACTTCAGTACCTCCATGCAGGAGTGATCCAGTTCTCCCCAGTTTGGGGGCCAGCTGTGTGGGTCTGTTGCTGATCAGTGAAGTTAGGGTCATAGTCTGTCCATTGCTATGATCTCCTGCTCTGTAGGAGCTGTGGAGACAGGAAGACTACATGGAATGAAGTGTGCTTTCATATCTTCAGGGAGAAGGGAATTGGAGTGATCGTTGGATTCAATAAACAGAAACATACATGAATGAGAAGAACTAAAAGAGCAAGTTTTATTTGTGGAGCAGTAAGCTTCTTCAGCCCTTTCATCTCTCTAATCAACTGACCTGAGTGATCATCTCGCAAATCCCAATTTCTGTAATCTTCCAAGTAAGGGAGCATTTCCAAAGTAAAATTTATATCACTTCATCTTAACAATGAATATCATGATCAATTAATACATTTTTGTCTACAGAGATAAGATTACTAACAGGTCAGTCTGGAGTGAGTCTTTACCATTCTCTTTTCTATTCCCCCTTTTCTGAAGCTCTTTTAGAAGGTATCTTTGGGTGCGTCCAGATGAACTTTCATGCGTCTCTTGCCACATCTTAAAGCAGTTTGAGATAAGGCAAGAGGCACACTGGGACCAAAAAAACATGTTCCCTGTGTTGCATATTTGCAGTATGGGCTCAAAATTTGATACCTGGAGTCATGGATTCATAGATGCTAGGGTCAGAAGGGACCTCAACAGATCATCAAGTCTGACTTTCAGCCCTGGGCAGGAAAGAGTGCTAGAGTAGGTGACCTCAGACAGATGCCTATCTAGCCTTCTCTTAAAGACCCCCAAGGTAGGGAAGAGCACTACCCTCCTGTGAAAGCCCATTCCAAATTCATAGTATCATAGTATCTAGGGTCAGAAGGGGCCTAGAGCAGGCCATCTAGTCTGACCCCCCGCCAAAGGCAGGAACAAGTGCCAGGGTCACAGGACCCCAACCAAGTACCTATCTAATCTCCTTTTAAAGATGCCCAAGGTAGCAGCAAGAACAACTTCCCTAGGAAGCCGGTTCCACATCCTAGCCACCCTAACTGTGAAGCAGTGTTTCCTAATGTCCAACCTAAACCTGCTCTCCAG